>OY997270.1:183571362-184021362 GCA_963921465.1 Triticum timopheevii | reverse complement strand
ATGAATTTGATGAACAAGGTATTTATGGAATATCTGGACAAGTTTGTCGTGGTGTTCATCGATGATATATTGATTTTCTCCAAGAGCGAGGAAGAGCATAAGGAACATTTGCGTCTAGTTCTGGAGAAACTCTGAGAACATCAGTTGTATGCCAAGTTCAACAAATGTGAATTTTGGTTGAAGGAAGTCGGATTCCTCAGACATGTTATTTCAGGAGAAGGAATAGCAGTCGACCCCACCAAGGTTGTATCAGTCACCAATTTGGCAGTCACCCACCTCAGTCAAGGAGATCTGCAGCTTTCTCGGACTCGCACGATATTATCGGAGGTTTATTGAGAATTTCTCCAAGATTGCGAAGCCCATGACTGAGCTGCTGAAGAAGGACACCAAGTACGTTTGGACCGATGATTGTGAAGCCAGTTTCCAGGAATTGAAGAAACGTTTGGTTATAGCCCCAGTGCTAATTTTGCCGGACATACACAAGGATTACCAGGTATATTGTGACGCTTCTCCTCAAGGACTCGGAGGAGTACTCATGCAGGAAGGAAAGGTTGTAGCTTATACCTCCAGACAACTACGACCTCACGAGATGAATTACACCACACATGATTTGGAGCTAGCAGTCGTAGTGCATGCACTCAAGACCTGGAGACATTACCTTATCAGAAACAGTTGTGATGTTTACACGGATCATAAGAGCTTGAAGTATATTTTCACGCAGAAAGAGTTGAACTTCACGCAGAGGAGATGGCTAGAGTTAATCAAGGACTATGACATGAGATTGCATTACCACCCAGGAAAGGCTAATGTTGTAGCAGATGCCTTGAGCCGTAAGAGTTATGTGAATACTCTTATAGCAGGAGGATTACCCCAGGAGTTAGTCGATGACCTCAGAGATCTTCGACTGGAGATAGTTCCGAGAGGATATGTTGCAGCACTAGAGGTTCAATCCACTCTGGCCGAAAGAATTCGTGAAGCCCAGAAGTAGGACAAGGAAATTGATGAGACAAAGAAAAGGATGAAGGAAGGAAAAGCTAAAGGGTTCCGTAAGGATGACTATGGAGCTATATGGTGCGAGGATCGTATTTATGTACCCAATGATCCCGAACTCAGGAAGTTAATTCTTAAGGAGGCTCATGATTCACCATACTCGATTCACCCCGGTAACACCAAGATGTATCTGGATTTGAAGGAAAGTTTCTGGTGGACAGGTATGAAGAAGGATATTGCCGAGTACGTAGCAGTATGCGATGTTTGCCAGTGAGTAAAGGCGGAACATCAGAAGCCAGCAGGGTTACTTCAACCTTTGTTGATTCCCGAGTGGAAATGGGAGAAACTTGGAATGGATTTTATCACAGGATTACCCAGGACCCGTTCAGGTTATGATTCCATCTGGGTAGTGGTTGATCGCCTGACCAAGGTAGCTCATTTCATTCCCGTGAAGACTACCTATACCAGCGCTAACTTATCCAAGATATAAATGACCAAGATTGTATGTCTGCATGGAGTTCCGAGAAGTATCGTGTCAGATAGAGGAACCCAATTTACCTCAAAGTTTTGGAATCAGTTGCATGAAACTTTGGGTACGAGGCTGGAGTTCAGTATAACTTTTCATCCGTAGACAGATGGACAGACCGAGAGAGTCAACCAGATTCTGGAGGACATGTTGAGAGCTTGTGCGCTAGACTACGGGTCTAGCTGGGATGATAATTTGCCATACGCAGAGTTCTCGTACAATAACAACTATCAGACCACTTTGAAGATGGCCCCTTTCGAAGCTCTATACGGAAGGAGGTGCAGGACACCATTGTTGTGGGATGGTGTTGGAGATCGAAAACTTTTCATTCCTGGTCTTATCAGAGACTCCGAAGAGATGGTCAAGATGATTCGAGATAGACTCAAGGTAGGTCAGTCGAGGCAGAAGAGTTATGTCGACAGTAAACGCAAGGAAGTAACATACGAAGCGGGAGACCAAGCATATATTCGTGTGTCCCCGCTTTGTGGAATCAAGAGGTTCGGTGTTAAAGGAAAGTTGGCACCCAGGTTCATTGGCCCCTACAAAATCCTCGAACATCGTGGATAAGTTGCCTACAAGCTGGAATTGCCAGAAGGATTTTCCGGAGTTCATGATGTCTTACATGTTTCTCAGCTGAAGAAATGCCATGCTGAGATGGCCGATATTCCGTTGAGAGACACAGTGCCCCTAGAGGCCATAGAGCTTGACAGTGATCTGACTTATGAGGAGAAACCCGTCAGAATACTCGTGACTGCGAACAGAGTCACCCGCAGTAAGATCGTCAAGTTTTGCAAGGTTCTGTGGAGTCATCATTCCGAGGAGGAAGCCACCTCGGAGCGAGAAGAAGATCTCCGCCGAGACCACCCGCACCTATTTGCTAGCCAATCCAAATCTCAGGGGCAAGATTCATCTTAAGGTGGGTAGGTTTGTAACATCCCAAATTTCCCATTTCGAATGTTTTACAATTATAGCTAAGCATCTATGCATATTGTTCGAAATTGAGTGGCATTTGAAATATTTCAGAGGCTTTTGAGTTTGTTTGAATTTGGATTCAAATTGGCATGCAAAATTATTTCTAATCAATACCTGACAAATACTTGAGCAAAAGTATGAGAGGAGTAAACATAACACTCCAAAAATGTCAAAAGAAAAATATTGCCAAAGAGTTTGAATTCAAATTTGAATTTTATTTGGGATTTTCAGAAATGTTTTTTTAGTTTAAGTTTTGCCCTGGAAAAAAATGTCCACGTTATACGATAAATTCCCCTAAGAATTTTGATATATATATATGTCCTATACAAAAGTATTTCTATTTTATCTTTATACTTTTCTTTTTCTGACTTTATTTTCAAAAAAACGCCTTAGCCGGGCGCCAGGCCAGCAAGCCTAGCCACCTGGGCCGCAGCCCACTAGCCAGGCGCTAGCCAAGCCGCTCGCGCAGGACGCCACCAGCGTCGCTCCCCACGCTCGTGAGGGAGATCTCACGTAACTTCCTCTCCCTCACGTAACTCTCTCTATCTCTCTTTCTTCTTTTTTTCTCTCTTTATTTTTCTTATTTTTTTTCCTCTGACCGCTGGACCCCACCGCGTTATCTCCTTCCTCCCGAACAACCTGCGACGCGTATCTCGCTCGCACCCGACGCCGGACGCGTCCGCCCCTCGCTAAAACCCTAGCTAAATCCTTCCCCTCGCCCAAGTAACACGTCCTATAAGTACCCCTACCCAACCTCTCGCAATCCCCTTCGAAAACCCTCGCTCAAACCGACTACAGCCCACGCCCGTGCCGAATCGATCTCGCTCCGCCGCCGCTTGTTCACCATCGAAACTCGCCATCGGTGAGTATCCCCAAACCCCCTAACCTCTGCTATCGGCATAACCCACCCCCACACATCTCTTTGACACGTTTTTGACGTCTAGGACGCACCAGAGCCACCGCCTTGAGCTCCCGACGCCGTCGCACCACCCCGAGCCCAATAGCGCCCGTTAGTTTTTTTTCTGTTATTTACGTTCTGTTTTAAAAACAGAAAAGTTCCAATCTTGTAAATTCTATTTCTCTTAGGTTATTTAATATTTTTAGTTGATTCTTTTTTTCCTAGTTTGAAAATTTCCTAAAGTTTCTGTAGAAAATAGGTTAGGGCATGTTTGTGTTTATAAAAATAGTTTTATATTAGTTTTAATCAGATTAGTTTTTCTGCCATAAATTGAGTTAGTATTATTATTTTTTAGTGATTCTTTTTGTTACTGCTTAGTTTAGTCCATGTCTAACAGTAGGAACTTGTTTGGGTATTTTAAAGTTAACTAAAAATTATTTTTATTTGAAATCAAGTTTTTCTTGTTTATTTAGCTAGCTACTGTTTTCCTACTGTTCTAGTTAGTAAATAATTTTATTTTTACTATGTTATATTTTATTTTGGAATAGATTCTGTAGTTACAGAGGATGAACTTTTATTTACAGTAAAATAAAAAGTTTTATATTATTTCTTTGCTAGAATTGTTTTGGGCATAATAGGAGTTCTATAATAGCTTTTGATGTGATTCTTTTTGCACCTAGTTTGTATGCTGTTTTCCTTTCTGTTAGTTAGCAAAACCCATGTTTAGGTTCTGTTAAGAAATTTTTTAGTAGTATAAAACTGTTTCTTAGTTGTTGCTTGATGTCGTGAAAACCATGATTTGCTTTCTCCGAGTTCTTCTTTGGTTTTGGTTAGAGTGCTTAGGTGTTTTACTTCAACTTGCTGTTACGTTATATTGTGCTATACTTATGTGTGCTATTGTTTGAGTCGGCAGAATTCGCGGAGTGCGAAGCCTACTATTACGAGTCGCTAGCCTTCGAAGACCGTCAGCCAGGCAAGTCATTTGATCATGTTTTTACAATACCTGTGATTTTATTGCATTAGAATTATACCTCCCCACCATCCATGCAGTAGGAGAGTTTTGTTAAGTTATGATCTTGAGTAGTATCATGAGGTAGGATGAACCCTTCTCCCTTGTTACCGATGCCCGGGATGATGTAGTTGATTGCTATGATTTAGTAGACGGGGTTGGTTGAGTGATTCATAAGGGAGATGTGAGTGAAGATGATGACAACCCCATGACTTCAAGCTCAAGATGGACTTGAAAATTCACTACTGGGTGGAGGACGGTTGACGGGCACCCTGGAGAAACCAGCGGATGGCCGAGATGCATGGAGAAGCGCCATGACATCTTGCGGAAAGTTTCACCCAGCCACGAAGAGACGGATGGATACCCCATTGACCGGAAGCTTACCTGTGCAGCCGCAAGCCATTATGGGATCTGGCTTGGTCGACCCTAGGTGTGACTCTTGCCGAACGATGCTACGAGATGCAGAAGAACGATAGGATTGGATGGGCACCGACAATGGCCCAAAGGAACTCTTCGGAAGACCCTGTTTCGTTCGTCCCGTCTTCAAACACCAGGCAGTGCGAAGACTTTAAGGAGGGAACGATTCTTGCGAGTAAAGTGTACACACCTCTGCAGAGTGAAGACCTAATCGATTAGTTGTGTCCCCGGTTACGGACAATTTGAGCCTCTGGAACTTGGAGTATTTCGGATATCTCAACACCGAACTTAATAAATTAATTGAGGGGGTTATTTAATAATTGGGAATGAGACATTGGTTGGCGGAACCATCTCAATAACGACCAACATTTTTTAGTAATTGCAAACAAGTCCTTTGCCTTATGGAAAAACTGGCTTTTTCGCAAAACAATGAAACTTAGAGCCCCGCAACCAAATTGCATATAGTATTAGTAATTTTGTTGTTATCTTCTCTTCTTGACTTGCCGGCAAATATGCTGACCTACACGGCTGCAACGTCTTATGTTGCACAGGAGTTTTCCTATCAGGAGTGAGGCTACGATCCACGCTTGGTGATTGCCCTATGGAGTCGGATGGACTCGCTATTCGTCTATGCTTCCGCAACTTTATTTAGTTTATTTCTCATGAGTTGGCCTTTGGCAAAATTTATTATCATGTAATAAAGACTCGATATGAGAATCGTGTAATAAAATTCAGGTGTGATTGAACTTTGAATCTTTGCATCAATGTACGGTGTGTGCCAGCATCATCTTGGGATGGTACTGCTACATAGAGACTTGACCGATTTCGGGTCAGGTCGCTACATGCAGGCAATGTGACTAATGTGTTAGTTGCGGGATGAAGCATTACATAACGGATAAAGAGACTTGCCGGTAACGAGATTGAACTAGTATGATGATATGATCGAATCCCGGTCAAGTAACATACCGATGACAAAGGGAAGAACGTATGTTGTTATGCGGTTTGACCGATAAAGATCTTCGTAGAATATTTAGGAGCCAATATGAGCATCTAGGTTCCGCTATTGGTTATTGATCGGAGATGTGTCTCGATCATCTGTTACATAGTTCTCGAACCCGTAGGGTCCGCACATTTAACGTTCGATGACGATTTGTATTATGAGTTATGTTTTTTTGATGACCGAAGTTTGTTCGGAGTCCCGGATGAGATCTCGGACATGACAAGGAGTCTCCAAATGGTTGATACATCAAGAATAATATATTGGACGATGTAAGTCGGACACTGGAAGAGTTTCAGGAGGTACCAGGTAAAAACGGAGTGCCGGAGGGGTTACCGGAAACCCCCGGGGAAGCAACGGGCCATAGGGGAGAGAGAGGACAGCCCACAAGGGGGTGGCGCGCCACCCCCCATGGGTTGTCCGAATAGTACTAGGGGAGGGGGCGTGGCCCCCCTTTCCCTCTCCCTCTCCCTTCCTTCTTCCCCTTTCACAGGGAATCCTACTAGGACCTGGAGTCCTAGTAGGACTCCTCTCTCTTGGTGCGCCCAACAGGGCCGGCCGGCCTCCCCCTCTCCTCCTTTATATACAGGGCAAGGGAGCACCCCAAAGCACATCAATTGTTCTCTTTGCCGTGTGCGGTGCCCCCCTCCACAGTTTACTCCTTCGGTCATAGCGTCGTAGTGCTTAGGCGAAGCCCTGCGCGGATCACATCATCAACACTGTCGCCACGCCGTCGTGCTGATAGAACTCTCCCTCGACCCTCTACTGGATCAAGAGTTAGAGGGACGTCATCGAGCTAAACATGTGCTAAATATGGAGGTGTCGTGCGTTTGGTACTTGGATCGGTTAGATCGTTAAGACATTCGACTACATCAACCGTGTTAACTTATGCTTCCGCTTTCGGTCTACGGGGTTACATGGACACACTCTCCCCCTCTCATTGCTATGCATCTCCTAGATAGATCTTGCGTGATCGTAGGAAATTTTTTAAAATTGCATGCTACGTTCCCCAACACTGTGTTGCTGGTAAACGGTATCGACCTGTTACTTTAATGCGTTGCCAAGAACTTGTTAGTTTTGCTAGTTCATGTCTAATGAAATACATTGCCAAAACTGGTTAGTTTTACTAGTTTTATGTTAGTTTCTTATGTCTCTTGCAACACTTTATTTATGATTGCAAACATTCAAGTTTGCAGGATCCAACTAAAACTCCGTTGGCACAACAGGCATGTTTTCAGAAACTTCCTTGTTCTGGTTTGCTGTTGTAATTTGTTCATATAATCATCTTACCAACTTCAAGTTTCCAGAATCCAATTGGAAGTCAAATTGCACAACAGGTATATTTTTAAAAAATATATTTGTGTAACAGGTTTGCTGCTGTAACTTGTTGCTCTAATCAAGTTACTGACTACTCAACTTTTCAGGATCCAAGAGAAACTCCAATGCCACAACAGGTTCCTTCTGCAAACACTTGTTTGTTGAACTGCTTTGCTGCTACAACAGGTTGCTCTAATCACGTTACTGGCTACTCAACTTTTTAGGATCCAAGAGAAACTCCAATAACACAACAGGTACCTTTTGCAAAACTTCTTTGTTTAACTGCTTTGCTGCTGCAACCGGTTACAATGATGTTAATAACTAACTTTCAACATCCAATTGAAACTCTTTAATTCCTTGTTTGTTTAACTGGTTTGTTGTTATAACTCCCAGTTGAGATGTTTTGCTAACTTCAACTTTTCGAAATCCAATCGGAACATTAATGGCAAAACAGGTTAGCCTAAGATCAAAGAGCGAGGTCCCCATGGACGTTGTATCATCCCACAACAGTGGCACCAGTCCAATCGTGCATCAGGAATTGGCAACTACTGATGCTCTAGAGGCTAAACTATTGGTAGAAAGAGATTATGCTTCTGCACTTAGAGATGTAGTTGACATGTTGAGGAAGCAAACAGCACAATCACAAGTAGTACTCAAGACAACCATTAAATATTTGGTGGATTTCAAAACGAAGCAAGCTGAGACTGACCACATTGTTAAGGTCTTGAAGGCAAAAAGGTAATTAAATTCCCACTTGGTAAATCATAGGATAAATTTTCTTCCCATCATTGAATAACCTTTGTGTTGTTTGTTCATGTAATCGATCAAACCATTTGTGTTAGAGATCATGTAATAATTGTCTTTTGTTTTTTTGGTTGTAATTTTAATGAGCACAAGTCCGTATTAATTGATAAGACTCCAGGCTGAATGTGCATTCAACTATATTATTAGTATAAATGGTCCTTAAGTGGCACACATCTGAAAGGGCCAAGATGTTGTACTAGCTTCGCTAAAAAAAGGATGCTCTTCTAGCAAAAAAAGTACAACGGCCTAGCTTATGTCTATTAGTTGATATTATTGATCCATATACTCTATAAGTGTTTATATGTCTGTTAGTTTTGTACACTATTGGTTGATTGACTCGGTATTTTGAATCTTGAGACATTGCTTGTGTACATATCTAAATGGGAGTACACATTATGCTGCGTGTGACACTTGAGTTGGACATAAAGTGGTTTCAAATATTTGAATTCACCTTAAACTAGATTCTAGCTTATGAATTTGAGTATTGACATTTGTAAATCATATTTATATATGACAGTGGAATATATCTTTGTCGTGCTTTTGAAGATATATAAAAAGGTATAGAATGATTTATAAAGATTTGTATAGGAATACAAAATGGATTCAAATTTAGTTGCCAGCGTGAACGTGGATGCTTATTGTCCCAAAATTCGAAAGAAGTGGCAAAATGTCCACTCCCATGTTGGCTGCACGAAGCCAGTGGTTGGGAGATGGAAATTACTATCTATCCCTTACACGGGCAATCCATCGGCCCGATTCCACTGTTCTCAATAGGGGTAGGTTAGTAACTTCAATTAGACATGACACGACCGCCTCTAAGCCCATTTCCCCATTCATAAACGGTGGGCGGCAAAACAAACTCCACTCAGCCAAAATCGATGTAGGCAAATATTTTCAATAGGGGCAGGTTCGTAACTTCACTTAGACGTGACATAACCACCCTACCTGTCAGCCCCGTTCATACACCGTGGGCGCCAAAACACCCTCTCCTCGCCCGAAATCACTCTGGGAAAATATTGGGGAGATGCAATATTATGTCCTATCCCCAACCGATGAGACGTCCAAATTTTAAACAGGGGCTAAGTTCGTAACTTTCCCATATTTCAAACAGGCGCGTCCCAAAAACATGGTTCCTTGTACCTCTCCCTCCATTTTCCCATACATACACCGTCCTCCGCTCTACAACACGATCCTCACACCAGCCTCCTCCGTCTGACACCCCATCCATCACTTTTTTCCTCCACCCCGTCCATCGCCACCGTCCTCCACCATGCCGAAGCGCCTACCAAGACTGCGTTGTCCACCGCTAGAGATGGACATTTCTCATCCATGACGATGGACCAGGAGCCTTGCATCGCGTCCCCTCGCTTCATCGGCGATGTTGTCCTTTTTGCCGGGGCCGCTCACATGATCTTCTCGTCCAGCGCAACGGAACTTATCCCCCGATGCACCCGTCGACCGTTGCAGATCTGCTTCAACGCCGCCGACAGTCATAGCACCCCCTATGCCTACACGGCGTGACAAGAGAGGTGGTACTTCATATCTTCTCAACCTTTTGATCTCAACCACAAAATAGATCGTAACTTGGTTATTGTACTTTATTTTCAGCTCTTAGAATCTAGTTCTTAGTTCAAAGCAAACAATGGATTGTAAATAGCATTTCTGCGGTTTGCAGCTTTAAATCTGCCATGGCACAGTCATAATCAGGTTTAGTTGATCATGCTTAGGGTTCAATTGATCATGTTGGTTCCATGGTGGTTTCTTTAATAGAAATCGGAGGGGAAACCTTCTTTTTCTCAAAAAAATGCTTAGGGTTTCCCCCTTTTATGATCACTATACGATCAACATACGTGCTTCGTGTCATAATAGCACTGCTCCACCCATCAAGCTAAACAAGCTTAGTAGTTCAAATACGAATCTGATATTATTAAAACAGAGTAGTTTAATTGGTCAGCTAAATGTTCCTAATTTAGTTTCGAAAATGCATGTACACCGCTTGGTGTGTATCTATAGGGTGCCCACGGTGGGCTGCGGCCCATCCTGGGATTTTGGGTCGGCCCAGGCCACAATTCCCCTCGGTTCTATTGCGCTTCCGATCTCTACTTGCCCCCAGCCTCCTACCTCGCCGTTGACTTGCCGTCCCCGCACGGCATGACTCTAGGAGGAGACGTCGGACTAACAGGAGGTCAGGACCCGCTCATTCAACAACGTCACCACTGCCCAGGCGCGCCGCCGTGCCTACCTTCCTAGTTCGTTCAGGGCTCAGGCGTGCCGCAGCTACTAAGCCAACCCGATTTATCCTAAGATACGTCCTCAACACTCAGCAGCCACTCCTCATCACCCATTTTCTAATTGATTCATCACTCATTAGGCAGAACTTTCATTAGGGTTTGTTGTGTACTGAGTGATACCTACACTTAATGGTTCAGATGTATTTTAGCAATCTTTAGTACCTATAAAGTTCACAGGGTTTCAAATTTCCGGCCCTAGGAACAGACACTAGTCATTTTGGAGTGTTGGTCATAGTGACATTGACCTAGATTACTACCGCAGGCTAGGTTTATTGACAATTTTACTTGTATTTCTTACTCATTCGATATGATATCCAATTATTCACGTCGATTAGTTGCAAACAATAAGTGCTAGACCAACTTCTTGATTCAGATTTTGGACGGTCTCTTACTGCAGTTACAATTCTGCATACTTGTCCTAGTAAGCTCACAAGTAATGATTGATTCACTACATCTATGCTTGCCTTATCATATTTCTTGTCAATATTCTTTTAGGGTGGATCACCCTGTTTCAAAATACTGGAACCACAAACATGAGTGAATAGTATTTCTCTGTGTGATCTCTTCCATCATGTGTGGGCAACGAACACTGCATCTTATAGAAACAAAGTGTCCTTTCCACCTTTTACATAGACTATGATCTTTTACATGGAATACAATCTGCCTACTTGCTTTGTGTCGCACTACCAGCACTCCACTCTTGAAGCTAAACATTATGCCACTCATAGTTCCTTAGTTTATTTGTTCAAATATGAATTTGATATGATTCTAATGTTCCTACTTCATTTTTGAAATGTATGTCTCCCTGTTATAGAGACATAAGAGGTTTGTATTTCTGTGTGTGGTCTTGTCAGCACGGTTGGGGGGTGAACTTTGCATATGCAGGGGTTGATAGGGAGACACTCTTCGAGTTGAATCTGCAATGCATTTCATAGATAATCTGACTACTTTTTATGTTTTCATGAATCTCAAATACTGAACATCATCATAATGATTATGAGCTTGCGCGCATGAAAATAATAAAGCAGAACAATGCCATGGCTATCAAACTTGGCATTAAGGGACTAAAATCAAGTCTGGATGCAATGCAATGCAAACGCTCTCCACCTACAGATTCATGCTCGGAATATGATCCTAACAGTGATTCTGAGCTAGAGGGAGACCTAAGTCAATGTAGCTCCCTAGTGTAGGAGTCAGAGGCAGATGCCCTATCTTATTCACCCATCAAGGTGCTTGCTCTAACTTTCCAAGGTTATATTGGTCACACATATCTTGCAACTGATGCTTTGCATTGCTTCTACTTTGTTGCATTGCCATTAGTTTAGTTTACACATTGTGTATGTGAGTACGCCCTGCCTGTCCATTTTCAGTACATATTCCATCTGTCATCATACCATATTTATCCATTCAAATGTTGTTCTTGTTTATCGGACATTCAAAAGGAAGAGGGTGATTGCTGATTGCCGAGGAGCACGAACAAAGTATTTGGAAAAGGTAGTGACACCTGATAAATCAAATAGCCCATTAGGTGTAGTTGCAATATCAGCAGACCCAGAAAACACGGCCACAACTCTAGCAGACTCTAGCCCCACTACCTAGCCATCTCCGATGCCCCAACTCAATAGACCCCAACAATCGCAAATAGTATGATGATGCTAGTTGACATAGCAGCACCTCTATGACTAAAAACCCCCATTCCAGCAAAGAGTACACCAAATCAAGTTGCCAAATCCCTTTTCAAATGAGAGAAAGCCCCAATTGCAGCAAATAGGACTCATGTTCCACTTCTTCCCAGTTTACAAGACGAAGCTTATATTGTTTATAGGAACTCTGTGCGCACCTTTCCTTCATGGAAAGATTATACCACAGACAAAGAACAATTTCCAATCTTCCTCCGCAACTTACGCGTAAGTAATGTACTAATGTTATTCATGGAAGAAGACACAAGATTTCATTCTTTTAAATAGGCGAGGACCAAACTGGATTGTCAAGACAAGCAAGGGTTGGTTGTGCTTTTCAAGCACTAGTTGATGAAGTATCGTTCCTGAGGCAAGCACACTTTGATGGCAAGCCTCTAAACGAAATTTTTGTAAAGTCTCCGGTGCTACAATTATTAGACAGTGACTGGAATAATCTTGTTACACATTGGTCTCATCTGCAACGTAAGGTACTGTCTATGATATCACATCACAATTTGAACTACATTTCTGCATGTGCCTTAACGTCTCACTGTACGAAAACTATTTGTAGAAGAACATTCATACTCAAGGGACCACAGAATCTCGCAACTATACTGCACACTGCATTGCTCTTGTGAGTACCTCTTGCCCTCTATGACCATACTTACTTTCATGTTACATAAATTTAGAATCTACCCAATGCTTTTGAAGAGGTTTAGCTCTGTAGTCCTCTTGTAAGGACTGAACGTTGTCTATCACTGTACTTACATTAATAGCTACTCCCTCCGTCCCATAATATAAGAACGTTTTGTACAGCAAACTAGTGTTCAAAACATTGATATTATGGGAAGAGGGATTGGTTCATTGTGTAGCATTTTGCATCTTATCTCCCTCGCCCGCCATTTACTAAAAAAATATCAGATCTATACTTAATCTTACCAAAAAGTTGAATACACAGACAATGCCACTGCAAAAGTGTAGCCCATTGCTCTTGATAGTACATTTTGTCCTGTAACGCTTTTACTTCCAGGGATTGGTAGTTGATTCTGTAGCATCAATCTGCATCTTATCTTCATTGTCCTCTATCCCTTCTAGTATTATCATATCTATAATTACTCTCCACAAAATGTAGAGTACAAGCAATGCTTATGAAGGAGATTCTGTGCTGAAATTCTTGATTTATCCTTCCCTTGAGATGGAGAAGGGCATTTTAAAGCCGGTGTTAACTGTTAATGTATGTCAGTCCTTCTAAAGCCTTTATCCTCAACTGTTGTTTAATTTGCTCATACTCCCTATCATTAACTACTATTTAGTTTGCTGTTTCAAAATGCATGTTCACAACAAACATAAGTTCCAAGTTTTACTTGTGAAACCAAATTTCTTATTCATACCATGCACATTACTCAATACTCCCTATATGTATGCTTGTTTTTGTGGATCTATAATCTAGTGTGTGGTGAAGCATCCCACGTTTGCACCTTGTCATCTCCTATTTTATCTTACTGATGTGGCTGATGATATGAACAACATGCCATGCACATTAACCAAAATAGATACAATGATTGTCTTTGCCATTCATCTATGCTTGTTATGTTGACAGGGTAATCCAGTAGTGTGGTGAAGCTCCCCGCATTATGAACAATGCCAAATTATGTTATTGATATTTTGAACTTACTCTTTATTTTATAATTTGAAATTGGATGAAATTATCAACATAGTTATCATCTTTGTTTATAAACGTGCAAAACCTTTCATCTGTCTGCTTGTTTCAGGGTGATATGCCTGATGGCATGCACAAGTCTGCTGAAGGCCGTGAGACAAACCCAACATATATTGCAGCAAAGAAGGCAAAACATCTTGAAGATAGCGAGACAACCCCAAAGTCTTGTCTTGATGCAGTGTTCAAGTTACTTGAGACTAGCGGCCAGACAAGCTCACAGAATTCACTGTCTGAATCAGTTAGACTTCTTCAGTCCCAAGTTCTAGCAGAAAGGCATTCTGCAACTCAACTTCGGCTTGAAGTCCTATCTCTAAGAAAGATTGCGGAGGACACCAATGAGAACCTCATTGCTAAACAACTACACATGGAAGCTATGACCGACATGCTAGGACGGTCTCATAGCCTTGCTCAGTAGTTCTGGCGCAAGGATAACCTTTCTTGAGCTGTCTTGGAAGTGGTCTTGGTTCGATATTATTTTGTTACGTTGCAATGGAACCCAGTTTTTGTAATCTCCTTCTTTGTTGCGCTTTATGATCACTGGTGGCGAACTTTGATGCCCAATAGATTTAATATACCATAAATCCTTTATTGTATAGTGTAGGTTTATTCTAAGTTACAATGTCGTATTTTCTTTATTGTATAGAGTAGGTTCGTTCTTAATTCCTACTAGTTACTGCCATCATTCGCTATCTAAAAAAATGGAGAAAATCTGATGTAGTCGACCGGGCCGAAACATTCGCCTCTAACTGGCCTGCATTTTAGTCGGCCACAACTCGGCCAGCCTGCAACTTTCTTGGGCCTGAAAGGCCATTGGGGCCTTCACACTTTGTGCCAGGCCTACAACTTACATGGGCCTACATTCGGCCCAAAGTTCAGTTGGGCCTTTAGTGGACCCAATGCATAGTTGGGCCCATGTAGCTTTGGGCCATTAATAGGCTGAATATTCTGCTAACCTATTACGGCCCACAAGTAACCATGGGCCTTTAGCAGGCCGAAATGCATGTTGGGCCTCAATTTTCACTAGTCGTCGACGGGCCTTCAGCAGGCTGAAATGTAGACCGGTCCTTTTTTGGACCAGTTATATGATGTGCCATTACCAGGCGGAAACATATCTTGGGCCTTAGTTGACCCCCCTGACATCATGGGGCTTTAAGAGGTCGAAAGCTTAGTAGAGGCATCAACAGGCCGAATTATACGACATGCCTTTAACAGGCCCAAAGTCACGTTGGGCAGAATTGTTGCCACCTTTATCACGGGCTGTTAGAGGGCCGGATGTTGCGTCGGACCATATATGCCTAGGCAGCACGAGCCATTCCCAGGCCGAAAGACACACCGGGCTGAAATGTGCTCATGTTTACGTCAGGCCTCTAATAGGCTATAATGACACTGGGCCGTAATTGGGCCGAAATATTCGGCGAACAATTATGGGCCAGATTTGGCTTCGGGCCGTAAATGAACCATCTTTAAACCAGCCGTTATTGGGCTGGCCCACTAGTACCTGAGTAAATACTGCGGGCCTTTAGCTGGGTCGGCCTTTTTAACCTATATGGGCCTCGGTTTGGCCCTGCCATGTGTTGATGTAGCATAGGCATGTCTCCTCCATTGGACAGACGACATCTGGCCCACCTAGGAGCCGACACGTGTTTCCTCCAGCCAATGATGATTTTACACGTGGAAAATCCCCATTGGTCCGGGCTGTTAAACGGGTTATCGGATCCAAACCGGAACCCGATAGCTTAACGGCGACCCGTTATGGTGGATGCAACGTGTCGGTTACCCTTGACGAAAGCACTTCCATGACGCGGAATTTATCATCATGGAAGTGGACACTTCCGTGATGATAATTTTGGTATTGCCATGGAACACTTCTACGACAGCACATGTATGACTATCTTGATTCTATCATAAAATCGGCATGGATGTACATGCATGAAAAAAATGTGACCTACTATGACAAACACGTATCATCACGGAAGTGCTTTCTTTGTAGTTATACTACACACACGTTCGTTTCCGTGTGGGGACTTTTCGGTTTCCGAGGCAGGTGCCACAAAGAAGTTGTGCATATTGGGTATTAAAAACATCACCAACACATTGGGCCATGTGTAGACGATGGTTGTCACTCATTCTCCTGCAACTCTTCCCTCCATGGCCCCCCTAGGTCGCCGTCCATCTAATATATGACACAATGAGAAAGGCAATTTGACGAGCAAGGAGGATTATTTTCGGGTTGTGTTACGGTACGTAGGAGTATATATAATCCGTCGAAGAGGGGAGGGGGGCAACATATATATATATATATATATATATATATATATATATATGTATATATATATATATATATGTATATATATATATATATATATATATATATATATATATGCGCTATTCGTCACCCTGGGTGAGGAATAGTTATTCTTCACCCCCTCTCTATTTTGACATTAATGCACCGTATTTTTACGTTTTCTAAATTTTGTCTTATTTTATACATAAAAAGAGAACGTAAGAAAATATGTACTCGCCGTAAAAAATATTTTATGTTACGCAAAATTACAAATGTAAAAACAGTGTAAAACATACATAAAATGTGATTTTTCTGGTCTTATAATTTATATTTTTTTTGTTTTCATACCAAATTTTACACATTGAATCAATATGCATGTAACTATTTATATTGTAAACGTAATTTATTTATGAAGCGATCATAAGATTACCTCGGGCGAAGAATAACTTATTCTGCATCCTGGGTGATGAATAGTAACACTATATATATATATATATATATATATATATATATATATATATATATTAGCAGAATATATATATATACGGTCTATTCTGCTAATATTAGCAGAATAACTATTCTGCACACCACTTGCGCACTGCACGCTAAACGCAAGTGCACGTCATTCTTTGCGGTTATTTTTTCTCGTCGGAAAAAACGGCACGCGTTATTTTTTCTGATACTGTTTTCGCTCTAGTTTTTTAACCATTTATCGGAATGAGGCGTATAATATACCGTTGGAAAGCTATGGATTAAGGGCAACTTCACCATGTTGAACACTTTTTGAGATTCCTTGCGGTTTAAGAGCAGTTTCAAAAACGGTGCGACAGACGACGAGTGGCAGCGAGCGTATTTTCACGATTTTTTCTAAACCGTTCATCGGAATAAAGCAAATGATACGCCGCTGGAAAGATATGATCGAGGCGCATCTTTTTCATATCTATTACTTTCCGTAATTCGTTACGGTTTCAGAGCAGTTTCAAATTTGCTAAATCACGGAATTATGTTTTTTTCGATTTTTTAGCAATTTTCGTACTCTTTTCGCTCCAGTTTTTGAACCGTTTATCGAAACGACGCGTGTGATACGCCGTTGGAAAGCTATGAATGAGGCGCAACTTTCATATGTTGGAATGTTTTTAAGAATCTTTATGGTTTTTAGTTAATTTTGAAAATCATACGGCTGACGATGAGAGGCAGCGGCCGTTTTTTGTGAAATTTTCACAAACCGTTGATCGAAATGATTCAAATTATGCACCGTTGGAAAGATATCAACGAGTCGCGACTTTTTTATGTAGAACACTTACGCTAATTCCTTATGGTTTAAGAGCAGTTTCGATTTTACAAAAATGCGGACACTCTGTTTTTTGCGACACCCAAATTGTCGTGTGCACTGCATCAGACAGATAGTGCACTGCTTCAGACTGAAAACCGCACTTCATCTGATAGATTGAAAATTGTCATGCGTACGCGACGAACGAAGTGCACTGCTTCAGACAGATGAGTGCACTGCTTCAGACCGAAACCGCACTGCATCAAAACGAAGTGAAAATCATCGTGTGTACGCGACAACGTAGTGCGCTGCATCAGATAGATCAATGCACTGCTTCAGACCAAAACCACACTGCATCAAACAAACTAAAAATCATCGTGTATACGCATGTTTTGCTTTGGATTGAAAATCGCACTGCATCAGACTGGCAAGTGCACTGCATGTTTTTGCCTGAAGTGACGGGCAAGTGCACTGCATGTTTTTGCCGGATGTCAATTTTCTCTGATGAAGAAGTGAAGTGTGCTTCACATCGACTTTTTCATGTTAAACATTTTTTTGGGAGAGTGTTTCTCATTAACATGTTTTTGGGACTGTTGCGGCGAGCCAAGTGAGCTTCAGAACACTTTGGATCAGAGTGCACTTTTTTATTACATTTTTTATAAATGGTGTACTGTAGACAAGAGTGCACTGCATTTTCTTTTGTAGTCTCTTACTGCACATGGCAAGCGAGTGAAATGTGTCAAAAAATAATGCATCCAGACACAAAAAAAACTACACACCCAAACTGCTTTCCCTCTAGGACACAAATCTATACAACTCGCTATTGAACACATCAAATTCACAAGTGGTCTTCTAAACAAGAATATTTCCTTTCTTGTTTTTTGCCTCCATAGTGGATCAAAGGGGTGCAGAAGGTAGTAGCACCTATCTGAAAACTGCACTAGAGATACATCAGCAATGAACTTCACCAGAGCACATCTTTTCTAGGAAAAAAATCAAACCGCACACTCAGCACCAACTGAGTTGATTTTGGGGGCTTTTTTGCAAGCTGCACCCGCGCACACACACGTCGGTGTGGCCGTCAGAATGCAAGAAACTGAACCTCATCTTTTGGAGTAACACTGATGTGAGCTGCGAGAAAGCTGGATTAAGCACTGCAATTTTCAACACAAAAAAGAACTAATAAAGATCTGCACCCCAACATTGCTCACTCGGGGAGGTTCAGCAGCAACAGCACAAGCGAACTGCTCACCAGCGACACCGGTGGCGATGCAGTTCATCGAGGGGAGGTAGATGGTCACGGCTGAAGCCGTGGGACTGACGCCGACAGAAGGTTGGTGGAAGAAGGGGTTCAGAGAGGGGGGGACCAACTGAACTGCAGCACTCTTTCTAGGTTGAGGAAGTGCACTCGTCGGGGTCGAGGAAGAGCGCAACAACAGAAGAAATCATGAATCCTTGGCGGTTGAGCTCCGGGACGGCATGGGACATGCCGCTGGCTCACATATCCGGCGTCTCTGCAGGAGGTAGGGGAACGGAGAAGGCTGGGCCGCGAAGGTGTGGGCCCAGGCGGGACGACGATGCGGGTCTCCTCCCCGCCTTGAACCACCACCACCCATCCTCGCCCCCCGAGGCCACCACCGCATCCCTCCCCGGCACCGGACCCCGTGGATGGGCGGCGCGGCGGCAGCCTGTGGAGGGGACTAGGGGCACTGGCGGCCATGGGAGCGGCGGAGTCCGGCGGCCTTGGAGGGGCGGCTATAGGCGCGGCAGAGGCCAGATCTGACGGGGCGCCATGGTTGCTCTCGGGGACCCAAGGGTGGAGGCTGTGGGGCGGCGGCCGATGTCGATCCAGTGGCCGGCGCGGTGGGGCGGGAGGTGAGGGCGGCGGTTGGAGGCCGGGGTAGGCGTGGGAGTGGGAGGCGGAGGAGGATCCCCCCGATCCGGTGTTGGTTGGGCCGGGCGTGGCCGGAGGTAGGTGGATGGGCGGGGAGGGTTGGGGGAATCGGGGGTGGGGTGGGAGGTCGTCGTGGGTGGTGGCCGTGGTTGGGGGAGCCGGCAGTGGGAGGGAAGGTGGGGTGGGGATCATGGGGGTGAGGTTGACTCGGTCTGGTGGGTGGGAGGTGCCGGGTGGTAGTGTTAGCAGAATAAGCCCGTGTGTTATCAGAATAAGGTCTAAGGGGTGTTATCATAATAGACCCTACACACACACACACACACACACACACACACACACACACACACACACACACACACACACACTATGTGTCATGAACCTTGGTTCATGTGCAGGACTTAAAGGTTTCTGAGGCAGGTGCCACATCAAATTTATGCATATATATATATATATATATATATATATATATATATATATATATATATATATATATTAGGTATTCAAACATCACAACCACACATCTCCATATATGTGTTTGGCCCACAAGCAAGCGATGGCGGTTGTCCTCTAGCACTCACTCACGAGGTTATCAGTGAGATGCTTCATCCATCTATGTGTGTCCGCTTGGTCAATCACTTCGACCGACAACGATAGAGGGTAATTTGACTTATAATTAGGAGGGGATTAAATTTTGGTTCGTCTTATACGGTTCGGTACATGCGACTATATACTCCGCGCGCATGTGTATGCACGAATCCCTCCCACTGGGTCAAAGTGGGAGGGGGTGAGCACGTGACGCATCATGAAGCAGATCTATGTGGGGACTGTGTGTTTTTCAATGCATGCATGCACCACATCAAAATGTTGTGTTTTTGGTATTCAAACATATATGCATGCATCACGCATGTCCATACATATGTTTGGGGCACATATATACATATAGTGGTTGTCTTTCGACACTCTCCCTCGCTTGGTTATCATCGATGACCTATATATTCATGGGCCCATGTGGACGTCTATCACTTTGACCAACAACGCGAGAGAGGTTATCAGGGTGGATTTTTCTTCTCTTGGTTCGCTTTACCGTATAGTTGTATCTCGATCATGGTGAGATTCGAGACCTAAGTTCGAGGGCTCGCATACACATGAATCCCTATATATATAGAGTGGGTCTATTATGATAACACTCCTTAAGACCTTATTCTGCTAACAAAAATGTCTTATTCTGCTAACACCTCGGCACTATCCCACGCCCGTGGACTGAACCACCCAGCCCGACAAACCAAACCGCAACAAAAGCCCCACTCCCACCCCACCTCCCGCACAATGCCCCCACTCCTTCCTCCCCCGATCCAAATCCCCTACCTTTGTCCACCTTGTGCCGCGCTACCACCGCCCCGCCCCCGTACACCTTATGTCGCGCCGTCGCCTCCTCGCCCCGACCCCGTCCACCTTCTGCCGCGCCACCGTCGTCTCGCCCCACCCCCGTCCACGTTCTGCCGCGCCGGCACCGTGCCACTGCCCAAAATCTCGGCCATCCCGCACCGCGCACCACGACACCCACCGCCGCCGGTCACCGCCAGGCGCAACCAAACCCAACCCCTCCACCTCCTAGGAGCTCCCATGGCCACGTCTTCCCCCTCCAGAGCTCACATCTCGAGTTGGATCCACTGTCCAACACCTCTCATCACCCCGGCTGGGCTTCCCTCCACCTCCAACCGCCACGAAAGCGCCGGCCAACGACGAATCTACTGCCCGACGATGGATCCAAGCCGGCAACCCCCCCCCCCCCTACATGCCTCCTAGCCATGGATCCGTGCTGGCAAACCCCCACCCTGACCCGCGACTCCGGTGGCTACTCATCCAAATCGACAGGGACACTCCCCCTCCTCACGGATGGCACCCTGATTCCTACATGTGTGCTACAACGAGGCGACATGTGTGCTGCAACGAGGTGGCCGGCGAGCTGCCTCCTCCCAATCGCGGTCATGCTCCATGTTTGGGCCCTGTCTTCATGCAGGTCCTCCACCATCGCTTGACTTTGCCGGCCTCCCTCGTCGTCAGGCACAGTGCCGCAACCACCGGCCTCGAGCATCCTCTCCTCTCCTCCCTCGGGCACAATGCTGCAATTCGCTTGGTGCGTTAGTGTTGTGCAGTTCGTCGTCATGTGTGCGACAAGCAGTTCCGAAGGAGCAGTCCTATTAGGGGTGCACCACATTTTTATCTGTTTTGTTTTCTAGTTTTGGGCAGTGCATATGTGCCCAGCAGTCCACTCTTCTCTATAATGCATAAAAGGGAGTAAAACAAATTATAAGAAGACAACTACAACGCAGTTTACTCGCCTAAAAAACTAAATACAAATGCAGTTCATTGAAATAAAAAATACCAGTCGGGATGGGTTTGGTGTGTGTGGCCCCAGAGATGGCCTGCTAGTTCATGTAGTTCGGTGGATGTGTGGGATGCATCCCCCTATGTTGAATTCCCTTGCCCTTCCCCCTGTAATGAACCTGTGATAATGTGTGTTTTCAATATTTTCGCATTGTTCGTGCAATGCACATGTGCTGCCCTTCGTAGTGCACTAGTCTTCTTCGTGTAGGGCAGAATGTGTGTCAATTAAAATGTCATGGAGGAAATGCATATAGATAACTACACTCTTGTGCTTGTAGTGCATAACACACGATGGGAAAAAGAGAAAGAATAACTTCTCAGGAATGCAGAACACTCTTTAATTTTTTGTTCGAAGTTTGAGTAAGGACATGAGAAAGTTTGAAAAAGAAGTTAACATGAAATGTTCACTCTTTTTCTAATGCATTTTCTTTTCCTTGTGGGATGATTCCAGCTCACTTTCAGGAGTGTTACGATTCGTTGCGGTTTCAATTACACTCAATGATAAGTGTAGGAAAAAAATTTGTTAGGCAAACAACAAAAAAAGTATTGCGGCTCACTAATGTCTCCAACGTATCTATAATTTTTGATTGTTCCATGCTATTATATTACCCGTTTTGGATGTTTATGGGCTTTACTTTACACTTTTATATCATTTTTGGGACTAACCTACTAACCGGAGGCCCAGCCCGAATTGTTGTTTTTTTTGCCTATTTCAGTGTTTCGAAGAAAAGGATTATCAAACGGAATGAAACCTTCGGGAGCAATCTTTTTGGAACAAACGTGATTCACAGGACTTGGAGTGGTAGTCAAGAATCAAGGGAGGCAGCCACGAGGGTGCCCGGCGCGCCCCCTAGGGCTGGGCGCGCCCCCCACCCTCGTGGGCCCCTCGGGCATCCACCGACCTACTTCTTCCTCCTATATATACCGATGTACCCCGAAAACATCAGAGGTGACCACGAAAAATTATTTCCACCACCGTAACCTTCTGTATCCGCGAGATCCCATCGTGGAGCCTTCGCTGGTGCTCCGCCGGAGGGGGAATCGATCACGGAGGGCCTCTACATCAACTCAAAGGCCTCTCCAATGAGTTGTGAGTAGTTTACCACAGATCTTCGGGTCCATAGTTATTAGCTAGATGGCTTCTTCTCTCTGTTTAAATCTCAATACAAAGTTCTCCTCGATCTTCTTGGAGATCTATTCGATGTAACTCTTTTTGCGGTGTGTTTGTCGAGATCCGATGAATTGTGGGTTTATGATCAAGTTTATCTATGAGAAATATTTGAATCTCCTCTGAATTCTTTTATGTGTGATTCAGTTATCTTTGCAAGTCTCTTCGAATTATCAGTTTGGTTTGCCCTACTAGATTGATCTTTCTTGCAATGGGACAAGTGCTTAGCTTTGGGTTCAATCTTGGGGTGTCCTTTCCCAGTGACAGCAGGGGAAGCAAGGCACGTATTGTATTGTTGCCATCGAGGATAAAAAGATGGGGTTTATATCATATTGCATTAGTTTATACCTCTACATCATGTCATCTTTCTTAATGCGTTACTCTGTTCTTCATGAACTTAATACTCTAGATGCATGCTGGATAGCGGTCGATGTGTGGAGTAATAGTAGTAGATGTAGGAAGGATTCGATCTACTTGTCACGGACGTGATGCCTATATACATGATCATGCCTCGATAATCTCATAATTATTTGCTTTTCTATCAATTGCTCGACAGTAATTTGTTCACCCACCATAATACTTATGCTATCTTGAGAGAAGCCACTAGTGAAACCTATGGCCCTCGGGGCTATCTATTATCATATAAGCTTTCAATCTACTTTTATTTTATCTTACTTTTCCTATCTATATTATAAAATAACAAAAATATTTATCTTATCATATGATCTCTATCAGATCTCACTTTCGCAAGTGGCCTTGAAGGGATTGACAACCCCTTTATTGCGTTGGTTGCGAGTTCTTGTTTGTTTGTGTAGGTGCATGGGACTTTTGAGGAGCCTCCTACTGGATTGATACCTTGGTTCTCAAAAACTGAGGGAAATATTTACCTTATTATTGCTGCATCACCCTTTCCTCTTCAAGGAAAACCAATGCAAGCTCAAGACGTAGCAAGAAGGATTTCTAGCGCCGTTGCCGGGGAGGTCTTCGCTCAAGTCAAGACATACCAAGTACACATCACAAACTCATCTCCCTCGCACTTACATTATTTGCCATTTCCCTTCCACTCCCCCACTTCACCCTTGCCGTTTTATTTGCCCTCTCTTTCCCAATCTCCTCTCTCTTTCGCTTGCCTTTTTGTTTGCTTGTGTGTTGGATTACTTGTCGCGATGGCGCAAGATAATACCAAATTGTGTGATTTTTCCAATACCAATAATAATGATTTCCTTAGTACTCCGATTGCTCCTATTAATGATGTTGAGTCTTGTGAAATCAATGCTGCTTTGCCGAATCTTGTTATGAAAGATCAATTCTCTGGCCTTCCTCGTGAAGATGCCACTACCCATCTAAACAACTTTGTTGATTTGTGTGAGATGCAAAAGAAGAAAGATACGGTTAATGATATTGTTAAATTGAAGTTATTTCCGTTTTCACTTAGAGATCATGCTAAAGTTTGGTTTTCGTCTTTGCCTAAGAATAGTATTGATTCATGAAATAAGTGCAAAGAAGCTTTTATCTCCATGTATTTCCCTCCTGCTAAGATCATCTCTCTTAGGAACGATATTATGAATTTTAAGCAACTTGATCATGAGCATGTTGCCCAATCTTGGGAAAGAATGAAATTGATGATTCGCAATTGCCCTACTCATGGTTTGAACTGATGGATGATCATACAAATTTTTTATGCCGGATTGAATTTTGCTTCTAGAAATCTTTTAGATTCGGCCGCGGGAGGCACGTTTATGGAAATCACCTTCGGAGAAGCTACTAAACTCCTTGATAATATTATGTCGAATTATTCTCAATGGCACACCGAAACATCTACTAGTAAAAAAGTGCATGTTATAGAAGAAATTAATGTTTTGAGTGGAAAGATGGATGAACTTATGAAGTTGTTTGCTACTAAGAGTGCTTCTATTGATCCCAATCATATTACTTTGTTTACTTTGATTGAGAATAATAATGAATCTATGGATGTGAATTTTGTTGGTAGGAATAATTTTGGTAACAATGCTTATAGAGGAAACTTTAACCCTAACCGTTCCCTAGTAATTCCTCTAATAATTATGGAAATTCCTACAATAATTCTTATGGTAATTTTAATAAGATGCCCTCTGATTTTGAGAATAGTGTTAAAGAATTATGATATCTCAAAAGAATTTGAATTCCTTGCTTGAAGAAAAATTGCTTAAAGTCGATGATTTGGCTAGGAACGTTGATACACTTTCGCTTGATGTTGATTCTTTGAATCTTAGATCTACTCCTCCTAAGCATGATATCAATGAGTCTCTCAAAGCTATGAGAATTTCCATTGATGAGTGCAAGGAAAGAACCACTAGATTGCGTGCTAAGGAAGATTGCTTTGTAAAGGCGTGTTCTTCTAGTTTCCATGAAAATAATGATGAAGATCTAAAAGTTATTGATGTGTCCCCTATTAAATCTTTGTTTTGCAATATGAATCTTAATAATGATGGGACTGGAGATGAGTCAACTTTAGTTAAAAGGCGTCCCAGTGATTTAGAGTTATTAGATCTTGATGCTAAATTTGGTAAAAGTGGGATTGGAGAGGTCAAGACTTTAAATAGCATTGAACCCACTATCTTGGATTTCAAGGAATTTAATTATGATAATTGTTCTTTAGAAGGTTGTATTTCCTTGTTGCAATTCGTATTGAATTCTCCTCATGCTTATAGTCAAAATAAAGCTTTTACCAAACATATTGTTGATGCCTTGATGCAATCTTATGATGAAAAACTTAATTTGGAAGTTTCTATACCTAGAAAACTTTATGATGAGTGGGAACCTACTATAAAGATTAAAATTAAAGATCATGATTGCTATGTTTTGTGTGATTTGGGTGCTAGTGTTTCCACGATTTTGAAAACTTTATGTGATATTCTAGGTTTCCATAATCTTGATGATTGCTCTTTAAATTTGCACCTTGCGGATTCCACCATTAAAAAGCCAATTGGAAGGATCAATGATGTTCTTATTGTTGGAAATAGGAATTTGGTGCCCGTAGATTTTATCGTTCTTGATATAGATTGCAATCTTTCATGTCCTATTATTCTTGGTAGACCTTTCCTTAGAACGATTGGTACGATTATTGATATGAAGGAAGGGAATATTAGATTCCAATTTCCATTAAGGAAAGGCATGGAGAACTTTCAAAGAAATAAATTCAAATTACCTTATGAATCTATCATGCGAGCTACTTATGAATTGAGTGCCAAAGATGGCACTACTTAGATCTATCCTCACTTTTATGCCCAGCTAGGGGCGTTAAACTATAGCGCTAGTTGGGAGGCTACCCAATTTTATTTTTGGTTTTTTGTTTTTGCTTATGTTTAGTAATAAATTTTAATTAGTGTTTGTGCCAAGTAGAACCTATAGGATAACCGATGGTGATAGTTAATTTGATTCTGCTGAAAAACAGAAACTTTGCGCGCACGAAAATAAGTTTAGTAATTCACAGAAACGTGCTTTCGCGTTGATTCTTTTTGCTGTAGATCAATAGACAAATTTCCCAGGACTTCCTATTTTGGTAGGATTTTTAGAGTTCCAGAAGTATTCGAGAGTTACAGATTGCTACAGACTGTTCTGTTTTTGACAGATTCTGTTTTTCACGTATTGTTTGCTTATTTCGATGCATCTATGGCTAGTATGTAGGGGTATGAACCATAAAGAAGTTGGAATACAGTAGGTTTAACACCAATATACATAAATAATGAGTTCATTACAGTACCTTATGTGGTGGTTTTTCTTTCTTGCACTAACAGAGCTTATGAGATTTCCTGTTGAGTTTTGTGTTGTGAAGTTTTCAAGTTTTGGGTAAAGATTTGATTGACTATGGAATAAGGAGGGGAAAGAGCCTAAGCTTGGGGATGCCCAAGGCACCCCAAGATATTCAAGAATAGCCAAAAGCCTAATCTTGGGGATGCCCCAGAAGGCATCCCCTCTTTCGTCTTCGTCTATCGGTAACTTTACTTGGAGCTATATTTTTATTCGCCACATGATATGTGTTTTGCTTGGAGCGTATAGTATGATATTAGTCTTTTCTTTTTAGTTTACCACAATCATCCTTGCTGTACACACCTTTTGGGAGAACCCACTTGATTGGAATTTATTAGAATACTCTATGTGCTTCACTTATATCTTTTGAGCTAGATAGTTTTTGCTCTAGTGCTTCACTTATATCTTTTAGAGCACGGCGGTGGCTTAATTTTGTAGAAATTGTTAATCTCGCATGCTTCACTTATATTATTTTGAGAGTCTCTTAGAACAGCATGGTATTTGCTATCGTTATAAAATTGGTCCTAGAATGATGGGCATCCAAGTTGGGTATAATAAAAACTATCATAGGAAGTGAATTGGATGCTATGATCAATTTGATACTTGATAATTGTTTTGAGACATGGAGGTAGTGATATTAGAGTCATGCTAGTGGGGTGATTATGAATTTAAAGAATTCTTGTGTTGAAGTTAGCAAGTCCCGTAGCATGCACGTATGGTAAAAGTTGTGTAACAAATTTGAAACACGAGGTGTTCTTAGATTGTGCATCCTTATGAGTGGCGGTCGGGGACGAGCGATGGTCTTTTCCTACCAATCTATCCCCCTAGGACAATGCGCGTAGTGCTTTGTTTTTGATGACTTGTAGATTTTTGCAATAAGTATATGAGTTTTTTATGACTAATGTTGAGTCCATGGATTATATGCACTCTCACCCTTCCATCATTGCTAGCCACTTCGGTACCGTGCATTGCCCTTTCTCACCTTGAGAGTTGGTGCAAACTTCGTCGGTGCATCCAAACCCCGTGATACGATACGCTCTATCACACATAAACCTCCTTATATCTTCCTCAAAACAGCCACCATACCTACCTATTACGGCATTTCCATAGCCATTCCGAGATATATTGCCATGCAACTTTCCACCGTTCCGTTCATCATCATGAAACACATTATCATTGTCATATTGCCTTGCATGATCATGTAGTTGACATCGTATTTGTGGCAAAGCCACCATGCATAAATTTTCATACATGTCACTCTTGATTCATTGCCCATCCCGGTACACCGCCGGAGGCATTCATATAGAGTCATATCTTGTTCTAGTTTTGGGTTGTAATTCATGAGTTGTAAATAAATAAAAGTGTGATGATCATCATTATTAGAGCATTGTCCCCAAATGAAAAAAAGAAAGGCAAAAAAAAATGATAAAGAAAAAGAAAAAAAGAAAGGCCAAAAGAAAAAAAAGGCCAAAAGAGAAAAAAGAAAAAAGAAAAGAAAGAAAAGAAAAGAAAAAGAAATAAAGGGGGGCAATGTTACTATCCTTTTCCACACTTGTGCTTCAAAGTAGCACCATGTTCTTCATATAGAGAGTCTCATATGTTGTCACTTTCATATACTAGTGGGAATTTTTCATTATAGAACTTGGCTTGTATATTCCTACGATGGGCTTCCTCAAAATGCCCTAGGTTTTCGTGAGCAAGCAAGTTGGATGCACACACACTAGTTTCTTTTGTTGAGCTTTCATAAATTTATAGCTCTAGTGCATCCGTGGCATGGCAACCCCTACTCCTCATGTTGACATCAATTGATGGGCATTTCCATAGCCCGTTGATTATCCTCGTCAATGTGATACTTTCTTTTTTTTGTCTTCTCCACACAACCTCCATCATCATATTCTATTCCACCCATAGTGCTATATCCATGGCTTACGCTCATGTACTGCGTGAAAGTTGAAAAAGTTTGAGATTATTTAAGTACGAAACAATTGCTTAGTTGTCATCGGGGGTGTGCAAGATGGGAGCATTTTTGTGTGATGAAAATGAAGCATGACCTAACTATATGATTTTGTAGGGATGAACTTTCTTTAGCCATGTCATTTTGAGAAGACATGATTACTTTGATTAGTATGCTTGAAGTGTTACTATTTCTTATGTCAAAATGAACTTTTATTTTGAATCATTTGGATCTAAACATTCATGCCACAATAAAGAAAATTACATTGAGAATTATGCTAGGTAGCATTCCACATCAAAAATTCTGTTTTTATCATTTACCTACTCAAGGACGAGCAGGAATTAAGCTTGGGAATGCTTGATACGTCTCCAATGTATCTATAATTTTTGATTGTTCCATGCTATTATATTACCCGTTTTGGATGTCTATGGGCTTTACTTTACACTCTTATATCATTTTGGGACTAACCTACTAACCGGAGGCCCAGCCCGAATTGTTTTTTTGCCAATTTCAGTGTTCGAAGAAAAGGAATATCAAACGGAGTCCAAACAGAATGAAACCTTTTGGAGCGATCTTTTTGGAACAAACGTGATCCAGAGAACTTGGAGTGGAAGTCAAGAAACAAGGGAGGCGGCCACGAGGGTGCCCGGCGCGCCCCCTAGGGCTGGGCGCGCCCCCACCCTCGTGGGCCCCTCAGGCGTCCACCGACCTACTTCTTCCTCCTATATATACCCATGTACCCCAAAAACATCAGAGGCGACCACGAAAAACTATTTCCACCACCGTAACCTTCTGTATCTGTGAGATCCCATCTTGGAGCCTTCGCCCGCGCTCCGCCGAAGGGGGAATCGATCACAAAGGGCCTCTACATCAACTCCAAGGCCTCTCCGATGAGTTGTGAGTAGTTACCACAGACCTTCGGGTCCGTAGTTATTAGCTAGATGGCTTCTTCTCTCTCTTTGAATCTCAATACAAAGTTCTCCTCGATCTTCTTGGAGATCTATTCGATGTAACTCTTTTTGCGGTGTGTTTGTCGAGATCTGATGAATTGTGGGTTTATGATCAAGTTTATCTATGAGAAATATTTGAATCTCCTCTGAATTCTTTTATGTGTGATTAAGTTATCTTTGCAAGTCTCTTCGAATTATCAGTTTGGTTTGGCCAACTAGATTGATCTTTCTTGCAATGGGAGAAGTTCTTAGCTTTGGGTTCAATCTTGCGGTGTCCTTTCCCAGTGACAGCAGGGGCAGCAAGGCACGTATTGTATTATTGCCATCGAGGATAAAAAGATGGGGTTTATATCATATTGCATGAGTTTATCCATCTACATCATGTCATCTTTCTTAATGCGTTACTCTGTTCTTTATGAACTTAATACTCTAGATGCATGCTGGATAGCGGTCGATCTGTGGAGGAGTAGTAGTAGATGCAGGCAGGAGTCGGTCTACTTGTCATGGACATGATGCCTATATACATGATCATGCCTAGATAATCTCATAATTATTCACCTTTCTATCAATTGCTCGTTAGTAATTTGTTCACCCACCGTAATACTTATGCTATCTTGAGAGAAGCCACTAGTGAAACCTATGGCCCCCGGGTATATCTCTTATCATATAAGCTTTCAATATACTTTTATTTGCATCTTTACTTTTCCTATCTATATTATAAAATACCAAAAATATTTATCTTATCATATTATCTCTATCATATCTCACTTTCGCAAGCGGCCTTGAAGGGATTGACAACCCCTTTATTGCGTTGGTTGCGAGTTCTTGTTTTTTTGTGTAGGTGCGTGGGACTTTTGAGGAGCCTCCTACTGGATTGATACCTTCGTTCTCAAAAACTGAGGGAAATACTTACTCTACTATTGCTGCATCACCATTTCCTCTTCAAGGAAAACCAATGCAAGCTCAAGATGTAGCACTTACACCATTTGATGCAGTGCGGTTTTCAGACTAAAGCAGTGCCATCAGTTGTCTGATATTGTTCATCTTGTAAGTGCAAGAATTTTTTTACCAAGACAACAAAAAAGTAATGCGATTGACTTCTCCATACTTTATGGTTCACTTACGACCGATGTGAAGTCCGGTCCACTTCCTCGATTGAGAAAATTTACTTCCAAATAAAAGAAATCATGCAATTCGCCATGACTGTCTGATGAAGTGCGGTTTCTTGTCTGAAGTAGTGCATTCATGTGTCTGATGTAGTTCCCCTTCGATTTTGGAGTCGCAAAAACTAGAGTGTCCGCGTTTCGGTATTTTTAAAATTGCTCTTAAACCGTAAGGAATTAGAGAGAGCGTTGTACATGAAAAAGTTGTGCCTTGCTAATATCTTTCCAATGACATATAATTTGAATCATTCCGATCAGCGGTCTGTAAAAATTGCACTAAAAACGGCCGCTGCCACTCGTCGTCAGCCGCACGATTTTCAAAATTAACTAACAACCATAAGGAATCTCAAAAACATTTCAACATATGAAAGTTGCGCCTCATCCGTAGCTTTCCAATGGTGTATCACACGCCTCGTTTCGAGAAATGGTTCAAAAACTGGAGGGAAAATAGTACAAAAATTGCAACAAAATCAAAAAAATAGAATTCCGCGATTTACTAAATTTGAAACTGCTCTTAAACAATAGCTAATTAGAGAAAAAAATATATATGAAAAAGATGCGGCTCGACGATATATTTCCGACACCGTATCGTTTGCTTCATTATGATGTGCAGTTTAGAAAAAATCGCGAAAATACACAAAATGCATGCAGTTTTTCTGGTGACATTTCAGTACTCGTTTGATAGGGATGCAGTGCCCTCGCGTTGAGCTATTTTGGTACTAGTACAGAATAATATTTTGTTCCTCCCGGCTCTATAAGGGCGCGATCACCCATCGGATAACTTTTTAGCCCGATAACAAACAAGAAAGATCCCCCTCCCCAGCACGTTGCCGCCTCCTCCCTCCCCGCCGGCGCGCCGCCTCCTCCCTTCCCGATGGCGCGTCGCCTCCTCCCTTCCCCGCCGGTGCGTCGCCTCCTTCCTCTCTCGCAGGCGCGCCGCCTCCTTCTTCCCCCACCGGTGCGCCCCTTCCTTCCTCCCCCACCCGTCCATCGCCGCCCACGGCCGGTCCCAACCACGCGTTGCTGCCCACCTCCGGTTCCAAGTGCCGCCGCCACCCCTGGATCCGCCCGCCCTCCCCGACCACCGGATCCGTGTGCCGCGTCCACCCCTGGATCCACGCATCGCTAGCTGTCCTCCCGACTACTTCCGTCGTGCCACGAGGTTCTCACCCACCTTCCCCACCTCTGGTTCTCCGATGGAGCTGGTGGGCGACAGTGGTAAGCTCTTCTTGCACACCTTTCTGCTAATACGCCTTCTCCTCCGGCCTGCTCCCTCTCGAATATTTGGACTGATGCTTCCATTGGTGGAGGTTCCGGAATTCCCGCACCCAATGCGCTACCACAAGGTTCCGCTTCTTCCCCTGCCGCTATGGCCCTCCGCCTCTAGGCTCATATTGCTTGCTTCCTACGAGTATTCCCCTCCCTAGCTAGCTGAACCGCCTGTCTCCAACTCCCCGAACTACCTTGAGCGCCCCTGCTGAACCTTCCATGTCTGTCGCTTGCCCCCGGGAGTGACATTGGAGTTACACATTTTCGTGCAACCACACACGCAGCTCTTGGCTAGCAGCCACACTGGCTAGTCACCTCCAAGCTTGAGGATACAAGTTGGTTGCTTCTTGTCATGAGCACACCAAATGGATCTTTGCTTCCGGCCGTGGTGGGAACTATTTTTCCAATCATACTAGTCAATTAATTTTACTGGCCTATTAGTTTTACAGACGGTACAGACCTTGGAAATGGATGAGTTATGATTTTTTGAACTCCTACAATGGTTGCACATGAACTGAGTAATATAGCGACTAACAGTACATCATTTTTTATCTAAAAAGCTACTTAACTGAAAATTTACATACACATCCAAAAGTTCAAAACTTTGCACATGAATTGGTTGGACATGCTCCGGCATCGCCCTCCGCTGCCTCAGCACGCAGGCCGTTCACCTTCGCCACCCCAGGCCGTTCACCACCAGCACCAGTGTCCGTTCAATGCCGCCCCAACAACCCCATGCGACTTTGTTTCTCTCAACTTAAAAAGCGGTTCAACTCAGTGCATGTCAGACATTAAAGAAATATTCTGTATAGCTTTAGAAAATGCAAATGGTCCGGTTTGGGCAACTATATGATATAAGTTCGTGTTGTGAATAGGTGATGGATAAAATGGTGATAATTGTAGCATTTCAAAGATTCTTCTTAACACTACTATAGCACTTCAAATGGTGTTGGTGGATGACAATATTTATGTCTTTTTGCAGTGTAAGTTACAAAAGTGTTGGACTTATCACCTATGAACTACTTTGGTTCTGAGCAAGAGCTCCTCGAATGCATGTCACATGTTTTTGCTTGAGCTGGCCTGAACTTCTAGTTCTGTTTGCACTCTATGATGGAAAAGTCTTCTAGTGCAAGTCTAGTTATACATCGTCTTTATTTTGGCCCTACCTTGGTTGCAAACTAGAAATGTTCTCCACGTCAAACATACTTCATTCTTTCATTTTTATAGCTATTTTATTTTGTTCCTAGTTCACTTGCAACCCACTTTACAATATTAATTTGTGGCAGGTGTTGTTCAAAAAAGGTGTGGGGGGTTATAAAAAGTGCAGCAGATGCCACCAGCTCTCTGCCTCCTCTCTTCGAACCAAGTTGAAGTCAACGCTACGAGAGACTTGGATAACGCGAGAGAAACCGTAAACTAGCTGGTAGCTTTGTACACTAGCTTTCTGAACTGATTTGGTTTATGTGAAGATTGATGTTTTTATTACTGGTCATGACTCTTACGTTGGCATTGGACAAATAATTTGTTCTATAACTTTGTACTGGCAGGACCTTTAGCAAATATGGTATTCTCAGTATTCTAATCTGTAGGCCAAAATGGTGAACATTTAAACATCAGTCCGAACTAAAAAGTTCTACTTTCAGTAAACGAGTGAACCTAGGTGCAACAAAGCCCTGCCATTAGCCGTGGGGATTATGAGTTCATGTATATTGTGTTCTTTTTGTCAGTTCATGTGTTTTTTTGTCATGTGGTGTTCAAGTTTGTTGTCAATTCATTTGTATGTGTGTTGGTAATCACTGCTACTGCTGCTAGCAACCGATCTAACCATGGTATTACTGCGGCTGCTCTATGTAATTAGCCCCTTGGTTCGGTGAATCTCTTGATATTTGCTAGCTTTGGTGTTGTAAAAACACAACAACTTCACAATTAAAAAAGTTGTAAGTTCAACACAATGTTACAGATAAATTTGGGAAAAAAGCTAAAACAAAGAGAACACCCCCCCCCCCCGGAGATTCAAATGATAAAAGTTCAAGTCGCAAAACGAGAGAAGTCTAACACATCATTGCAAAAATAAGTTGAGTTCAAAAAAATAAACACATGAAAATTTTATTTTCAAAAATATCATTTAGTTCAACATATAAACCATGCAAGTTCAAAGACTATGATATCGTGTACCATTGAAAAGTTACAAGGAAAATCATACCGAAAAACAGAGTAAAGTCTAGTCTATGAAACCACACTAAGTACAAATCCATATGGACATCCATCCAAGTACTCTCTTTTTGGAACCTTTCAAAATTACTCTATGAAAAATAAATCAGTACGGACACATACATAGTTCAGTGCAAGTACTCTGTTTTTTTTTTGACGAAAAACATCACGACGTGTCTCGCCGTATTGAAAATTACTCATCAAAGATTGTGAATTTGAGAAAATATTCAATACGACTAACTTTCACATTTTTCATAGCTTTCCAACAGTATATTATTTGCCCCATTTCGACAAACTTTTTAAAAAATCGCGTTTGAAATAAAATTTGACTGTATTTGAATTCGCTTTTAAACCGTAAGGAATTAGAAAGACATATCAATACGAAAAAGCTGCGCACTTTCCATAGCTTTCCAACACCGTATCATTTGCGTCAATCCGACAAAGCGTTTGCAAAAGAAACACGAAAATACGTTTCACCCATAATTTCAACGTTTTTCAAATTACTTTTAAATCATATAGAATTTGAAAAGACAATAGATATATGGAAGATGTGGATTTTTACCAACACCATCTTATTTGCTCAATTGTGACAAACTGTTTGAAAATTGTGTCCAAAATACAATTCGTGTTTTCTGTTTTGAAAAAATTGGTTTTTTCAAAACTTCTCTTAAACCAAAATTGCACCACGTGGGGGAGTGCCTGAAGACAACCACTACGTGCATGTGGCCAGGGGGATATATATATATATATATATATATATATATATATATATATGTGTGTGTGTGTGTGTGTGTGTGTGTGTGTGTGTGTGTGTGTGTGTGTGTGTGTGTAGGGTGGGTCTATTATGATAGCACCCCTTAAGAGTCTTATTATGATAACGCCAAGCTTATTCTGCACATCCCCCTGGCCACATGCACGCAGTGGTTGTCTTCAGGCACTCGCTCATGTGGTTATCGACGACAAGCTAGCCTATTTTGTGGGGCCACGTGTGGAACGTCAATGCATGACTTTGACCCAACAAACAAAGAGAGTTGTACAACCAAGTGGTGATTCTTCTTGGTCAGTCCTACAATACGCCTTGGTGAGATGCCCCTCCCACTGACTCAAAGTGTGTGGGGGGGGGGGGGGGGGAGGGAGGCACAGAACTACTTCATACTAGATGAACCTCCGTGGGTTCGGGGATGCGGTTAATTTGCGATGCACATGTGCCACATCAAATTTCAGATTTTGTAACGCCAGAAGAACACATCTGTGGGCCCGCACAAGGTCCACATTTGATCAGAAGCAAAGGGGGAGGGCGGGTTGATGTACTCCTTTCGGTTTTGTGTTACAGTATGATGAGATGTCAGACCTAGCTATTTGGGGGCACACATTCATAGCCAGGATTCCCCTCCCGACAACATGAAGTGTGTGTGTGTGTGTGTGTGTGTGTGTGTTGGGGGGGCTAGCAATAATAGTGTGCGCTTTGTGCGACAGGTGGCACATCAAAGTTGTGCATTGGTTATTTGAACATCAAACCACCCTTTTCATCCAGATATTTGGTCCAGATGCAAGTGTGTTATGTTCTGACCCTTCCCGCGTTTTTTTGCCAAATCTATAAACAGTAGATGAGTCGGACACAGCAATCATCTATGATCAGGTACGAAACAGACACGGTTCCCTAGGACTACCTGTGTGCCGCGCCCCTGCCCCTGTCACCCACATGATCACAGTAGATTGGCTCCACGAGGCTTCCCTCCCCCTCTCCAAAATATCTACTCCCTCGCAATCTCGAAAATATCTACCCGCGTCCTCGTAGATGGTTTTTCTATTTGATAGCACACGATTAGTATGCCTGGATGGTGTGCGATGTCTAGTACTCCCGCTCTGCTTCAATTAGTAGATCCAAATTTTCAGTAGCCCTGGCATTTTACTCCCGCCTCCATCCCTCGCAATCTCAAAAATATGTGCTCGGCTGGAGTGTTTTTCTGTTTGATAGAACACGATCATTATGTTTTAACCATGTATGATGTTCGTTACTCCCGCCCCGCTCTGCTTCATTCCCTTGATCCAAATTTTCAGTAGCCCCGCTATTTTACTCTCGCCTAGTAAAATTTTTAGTACCCGCGACATTTCCTTAAACACCACCTTGGGCCCCCTACACACACACACACACCAAATCCCCTGCTCACACACATACACACAACCCCTCCCTCGCTCCAAACCTAGCTAGGTCGCCGATGTCGCGCCGCCTCCATCATCAACCTCTGCCGGTCTGCCATGCAGTTTACCCACCAATATACATACCCTCGCCGCCCTCAGTTTCTTAGATGACGCCTGCAAAATGCCCCCTTTCCCAGAGATCCCCATCCACACCCCCTCCCCACTCCAGAGCGTCACAACCTAAGCATAGCTATGATTCCCAGGGAGCTCGAGGAGCGAATGGCCCAAAAGAGCTTTATCGCGGCCTCTTCGCCCGACGTCGGCGAGGTAGCCGCCGAGGAAGCTAATGATGATTACTGTTGAAAGTGCAACTAATCCCCAGGTGGTTTTGGTAATTCATAAGAACATATAGCTTATTGGACTAATATCCATTCAAGTTAAATATTTCAAAAAGTTCAATGATTGGCTTGGCATGGACTAGAGATGTGCACCCCTCAAAATGCTAAGGACAAAGATTGACAAAGACTCATGACTCTTCATTTTCATTTTAGTGATCCAAGATCACATTGAGTCCATAGGAAAGCCAATACTATTAAAAGGGGATGAGGTGTTGCATAATGGTCTACTTGCTCAAAGTGCTTAGTGATATTGCTCCAAAGCCCTCAACCACTTTCTCATTTCCACCTTTGTCCAAAACCGGAAGTCAAACTCGGCCCCACCGATTTGATCTATCTGGCGCCACCGAGTTCATTTGACATAGCCGTAGCCATAAATCCTAATCAATTTTGTCTCACCGATATGACTCTCGGCCTCACCGAGATGGCTTTGCAACTCTTTGTTTCCCTTCGTAACATTTCGGTCTCACCGAAATGAGGGATCGGTCCCACCGAGTTTGCATTGCAAACTCTCTGTTCCCCTTTCATAACGTTTCGGTCTCACCGAAATGAGCAATCAGTCGCATCGAGTTTGCTTGACCAAGTCTCTGTTTGCTTATTGCTGAAATCAGTCTCACCGAGTTCATGCAATCAGTCTCACCAAGATGAGGTTTTGCCCTAGCCCTACCACATCGGTCCCACCGAGTTGATCTCATCGGTCCAACCAAGAATCCTAACGTTCACATTTTGAACTAAATCGGTCTCACCGAGTTCTTCTATTCGGTCTGACCGAGTTGGGTAAAAAGTGTGAAACAATTAGATTTTGTGTGTTGGCTATATATACTCCTCCACCCCTTCACCATTTGTGAGAGAGCCATCAGAACGTGCCTACACTTCCACTACTCAATTTCTGAGAGAGAACCACCTACCCATGTCTTGAGACCAAGACATTCCAATCCAACCACAAGAATCTTGATCTCTAGCCATCCCCAAGTTGCTTTCCACTCAAGTCATCTTTCCACCATAGCCAAATCTATGAGAGAGAGAGTTGAGTGTTGGGAAGAGTATCATTTTAAGCACAAGAGCAAGGAGTTCATCATCAAAACAGAATCTATTACCTTTTGGAGAGTGGTGTCTCCTAGATTGATTAGGTGTCACTTGGGAGCCTCTGTCAAGATTGTGGAGTTGAGCCAAGGAGTTTGTAAGGGCAAGGAGATCGCCTACGTCATGAAGATCTACCCAAGTGAGGCAAGTCCTTCGTGGGCGATGGCCATGGTGGGATAGACAAGGTTTCTTCTTCATGGACCTTCATGGGTGGAGCTCTCTGTGGACTCGCGCAACGGTTACCCTTCGTGGGTTGAAGTCTCCATCAACGTGGATGTACGATAGCACCACCTATCGGAACCATGCCAAAAAACTCCGTGTCTACATTTCCCCTGCCTTCTCCAAACCCTTCCGTTTACCTTCATATGCAATGTTTTACTTTCCGCTGCAACACTCTTAAGATTGCATGTGTAGGTTGATTTCTTGATTTGTGCTAATTTGCTAAAATCTGCCTACATTTAAAATTGGGAAAAGGCTAGATTTTTATTTGGTCAAGTAGTCTAATCACCCCCTCTAGACATACTTTCGATCCTACAAGTGGTATCAGAGCTTTGGTCTCCATTTACCTTGATTTCCATAGCTTTTGGTGATCATAGCCTTGGTTTCACAACCTAGGAGAGTATGGCGTCTAGGGAGGGAAATTACCACTCTAGAGGTCCTTACTTTGATGCTACTAATTTTGCTAGTTGGAAGCATAAGATGAAAATGCATATTCTTGGACATAACCCCTCCGTTTGTGCTATTGTGTGTATTGGTTTGCAAGGTGAATTCTTCGAGGATGGAAGAGAACCAAATCTGAAGCAACTATGGAAGAATTGAAGATGTTGCAATACAATGCACAAGCTTGTGATATCCTCTTCAATGGATTGTGCCCCGAAGAATTCAACAAAATCAGCCGTCTTGAGAATGCAAAGGTAATTTGGGATACTTCTTTTTTGAAGGAAAGCAAAGCTTTATAGATTAAAGACGTACGGGGATGTCCCCCGACACGCAAGCAGCCACTTCGAGCGGTACTTCAGTGTCCCACTCAACACACGTATTTGGTAGGCATTTACTGCCGATTCGACCTAGCTCATGCGCAACAGAGTTTAGGGTTCGACTACATGAGCTAACACTCCAGCTAGAAAACCACAGCTTGAGTTGAAGCTTTACATCCTCGATGATCACAGCATACAGCGAGGCATCAACCTTCATGATATCCATCGCATCAGCCAGCAACTCACAGTCAGTTTCAAACGCCACCCTAGTGGCTCCCAGTTCGGCTGCTGTATCTACTGCCAATGCTAGGGCTGATACTTCTGCACCGAACGCATCAGTATTATGCTCTTGCCGCCCAGCTCTAGCATTCAGGACTTGCCCTGTACTATCCCGGGCCACAACCCCCCATCCACTATGAGACATCCCCGGGGTAAATGCACCATCAAGATTGAACTTGGTTACATCATATGCCGGCGGTTTCCATTTCTCAGTGGCCTGTTTAGGCTTGACTTTTGAAAATACCTCTTCATACTCAAGTGCATCACATCGCGCTCGTCGCGCAATTTCTTCCACAGCCACAGGAGTCTCTCCTTCTCTCACTTTGTTTCTGTTATTCCACCATTGCCACCAGAAGGATATGATCAGCACTCTTTTCTTCTCATCTAGCCCCCAAAGGGAGTCAAGCATTGCATGCACACCCCCGATCGCCTCCAGCCGAGACCGCTCCTCCTCCAGTCCCAGATGCCTCCATACCCCCTTCACACACTTGCACTTAATAAACAGGTGGCCTCCATCCTCTTCGCCCCTGCCGCACATGAAACAGTTGGATGATTCAAGGTTTAAGCCCCGTTGAGGGAGTCCTAGACTAGGGGGTGTCCGGATAGCCGGACTATCATCATCGGTCGGACTCCAAGACTATGAAGATACAAGATTGAAGACTTCGTCCCGTGTCCGTATGGGACTTTCCTTGGCGTGGACGGCAAGCTTGGCGATACTGATATGTAGATCTCCTACCATTGTAACCGACTCTGTGCAACCCTAGCCCTCTCCGGTGTCTATATAAACCGGAGGGTTTTTAGTCCATAGGACGAACAACCATTACAACAATCATACCATAGGCTAGCTTCTAGGGTTCAGCCCCCTTGATCTCGTGGTAGATCCACTCTTGTACTACCCATATCATCAATATCAATCAAGCAGGAGTAGGGTTTTACCTCCATAGAGAGGGCCCGAACCTGGGTAAAAACATCGTGTCCCTTGTCTCCTGTTACCATCCGCCTAGACGCACAGTTTGGGACCCCCTACCCGAGATCCGCCGGTTTTGACACCGACATTGGTGCTTTCATTGAGAGTTCCTCTGTGTCGTCGCCGATAGGCTTGATGGCTTCTTCAATCAACAACAACGTAGTCCAGGGTGAGAATTTTCTCCCCGGATAGATCTTCATGTTCGGCGGCTTTGCACTGCGGGCCAATTCACTTGGCCATCTGGAGCAGATCGAAAGCTACGCCCCTGGCCATCAGGTCAGATTTGGAAGCCTGAACTTCACGGTTGACATCCGCGGAGACTTGATCTTCGATGGATTCGAGCCACAGCCGAGCGTGCCGCACTGTCACGATGAGCATGATTTAGCTCTGCTGCCGAACAGTACCTTGGAGGCCGCACACGAATCCGCTCCGACCCATAGTTCGGAGCCGACCGAGCAGATCGAGGACAGGTGGCTGGACACCGCCTCGAGAGCTGCAACTTCTACGGTGATGGAGCCGAATACCGACCTTGTCCTTTGCAAAGCTCGTGACTCCGAGGTGCCGGACTCCGAACCTCCTGCGCCCCTGCCAACCGAATCCGATTGGGCGCCGCTCATGGAGTTCACCGCCGCGGACATCTTTCAGCACTCCCCCTTTGGCGACATCCTGAACTCGCTAAAGTATCTCTCGTTATCAGGAGAGCCCTGGCCGGACTGCGGTCAGGATGGTTTCGATGCGGACGATGAAGAAATTCAAAACCCACCCACCACCCACTTTGTAGCCACTGTCGGCGATCTAATCGACATGCTAGACTACGACTCCGAAGACATCGACGGTATGGACGACGATGCCGGAGACGATCAAGAACCAGCGCCTACAGGGCACTGGAAGACCACCTCGTCATACGACATATACATGGTGGACAACCCAAAGGATGGGGACGGCGAAGAAGCAGCGGAGCCAGATTCCTCTAAAAAAACAGCCCAAGCGCCGACGTCAGCGGCGCCGCTCTAAATCCCGCCACAGCAAGAATGGAGATTCCGGCACCGGAGATAATAACACCCCAGAGAGTGCCAAAGACAACCCCCTCCAGCAAGATTCAGCATTGGAGGACAGAGAAGCCAGCCCCCAAGAGAGAGCGGCAGATGAGGAGGATGAAAATTACATGCCTCCCTCCGGAGACGAGGCAAGCCTCAACGACGACGAATTCGTCGTGCCCGAGGATCTCGTCGAACAAGAGCGTTTTAAACGCTGGCTAATGGCCACGGTGAACAGCCTAAAGAAAAAGCAGCAACAGCTTCGAGCTGATCAAGACCTGCTGGCCAACAGATGGACCGAGGTCCTCGCGGCCGAAGAGTATGAACTCGAACGCCCCTCCAAAAGCTACCCAAAACGCAAGTTGCTCCCCCGACTAGAGGAGGAAGCATGCAAACCTTCATCACCAGCGCACAATACGGCAGACCGACCACCTCGTGGCCGCGACAGAGAGGCATCCAGGCCCTCCGCCAGAACCGTACCCCGGCAACGCTCGAAAAGCGCGAAGCCACGGGGGAATGCGCTGGACTTGCGGGATATATTGGAGGATAAGGCAAGACAATCAAGATCTATCTGCGGATCACGTGGGCGCCCCACAACCCAGGACGACTACCGTCGCGCCGGATACAGCAACTCCTGCCGGGCCGAACACAGCAGACAAAGCTCTCTTGAGCTACATCGTGATATTGCTCAATATAGAGGCGCCGCACACCCACTATGCTTCACAGATGAAGTAATGGATCATCAAATCCCTGAAGGGTTTAAACCCGTGAACATTGAATCCTACGATGGCACAACAGACCCCGCGGTTTGGATCGAAGATTATCTCCTTCATATCCATATGGCCCTCGGTGACGATCTCCATGCCATCAAGTATCTCCCACTCAAGCTTAAAGGACCAGCTCGGCATTGGCTTAACAGCTTGCCAGCAGAGTCAATTGGGTGCTGGGAGGACCTGGAAGCCGCATTTCTTGACAACTTCCAGGGCACATATGTGCGACCACCAGACACCGATGACCTAAGCCATATAATTCAGCAGCCAGACGAATCGGCCAGACAGTTCTGGACATGGTTCTTAACAAAGAAAAATCAAATCGTCGATTGTCCTGATGCAGAGGCCCTCGCAGCCTTCAAACATAACATCCGCGACGAGTGGCTGGCCCGGCACCTAGGACAAGAAAAGCCAAAATCCATGGCAGCCCTCACATCACTCATGACCCGCTTCTGTACGGGGGTGGACAGCTGGCTAGCACGCAGTAACAATCTCAGCAAAAATTCTGGCAGTCTGGACAACAAGGACCGCAATGGCAGGTCGCGTCGTATCAAAAACAAACGCCGCGTTAACAGCGATAACACTGAGGATACGGCAGTCAATGCCGGATTCAGAGGCTCTAAACCCGGTCAGCGGAAAAAGCCATTCAAAAGAACTACTCCGGGTCCGTCCAATTTGGACCGAATACTCGACCGCTCTTTCCAGATACATGGCACCCCCGAAAAGCCAGCTAACCACACCAACAGGGATTGTTGGGTATTCAAGCAGGCAGGCAAGTTAATTGCCGTAAACAATGACAAGGGGCTGCATAGCGATGACGAGGAGGAGACCCGGCCGCCGAACAGTAGAGGACAGAAGGGTTTCCCCCCACAAGTGCGGACGGTAAACATAATATACGCAACCCACATACCCAAAAGGGAGCGGAAGCGCGCACTTAGGGACGTATATGCGATGGAGCCAGTCGCCCCGAAGTTCAATCCATGGTCCTCTTGTCCGATCACTTTCGATCGAAGGGACCACCCCACCAGTATCCGCCATGGCGGATTCGCCGCATTGGTTTTAGACCCAATCGTCGATGGATTTCACCTCACTAGAGTCCTGATGGACGGCGGCAGCAGCCTGAACTTGCTTTATCAGGATACAGTGCGCAAGATGGGCATAGACCCCTCAAGGTTAAACCTACAAAGACGACCTTCAAAGGCGTCATACCAGGTGTTGAGGCCAATTGTACAGGCTCAGTCACACTGGGAGTGGTCTTTGGATCCCCGGATAATTTCCAAAGCGAGGAGTTAATCTTCGACATAGTCTCGTTCCGCAGTGGCTATCACGCTCTGCTTAGACGAATCGCGTTTGCAAAGTTCAACGCGGTGCCGCATTATGCATACCTTAAGCTCAAGATGCCAGGTCCTCGTGAAGTCATCACGGTCAACGGAAACACTGAACGCTCCCTCCGAACGGAGGAACACACAGCGGCCCTCGCGGCAGAAGTACAGAGCAGCCTCTTAAGGCAATTTTCCAGTCCGGCCGTTAAACGACCGGACATGGCTAAACACGCCCGGAGTAACATACATCAAGACCACCTGGCACGTTCCGAGCACGCGTAGCAATGCGGCCCCAACCCCAGCCCTTGCATGATTGCAAGACGAGCCCTTCGCGTACATCATTACGCTCTGGAGATACCATGGGCATTGGGGGAGGGGCACGACCACGACAGGCCCAGAGTGTGGCTCAACCACACCAGGGGCTCCCAAGTGTGTCACCTTTTTTTTCCTTTTTTTCAGAGGACTCCGTTCACCAGAGGCCCTGTCCGGCAGTAGATCTGCCTAACTCACGATGCAACAGCCAGAGAGGGACAATGGCTACGACGAACACTCAGGTGGTCTCCATTATGAGCATTAAATCTGTTTAATACACCATTCCGCAGCCTACCCCTGGAGGAGGACATGTCTAATAGTCCAAACCCTTGCTTACCACACTATTTGTATCGTTCTGCACTCATAGCAGAATTCCTTGAATAAACAATGCATCACCTTTTGCTTACAATTGCATTCCTTTTTTTACATATATGTTCATTTATGACATCTTGCATCCGTACACTTTGGTACGGCCGAATACACCAGGGGCTTATGTTCCCCGCATTATGGTGTGATAAGTCCGAACACTTTCACAAGTGCGGCACCCCGAACTTATAGCATTATATGCATCGACTCGGAATCATGTCTTGGGTCAATAGTTGGGTTTGCCGGGCTCCCATGTTTTGGTACCTTACATTCCGTTCTATCGGCTAAGGTAGCACTGGGAGAACCACTGCGATTGCGCCCCGGTTGAGCTGGGCGAGCACCTCAGTGGAGAAAGCTAAAACTGACCGTCATGATAAGGCGAGAGCTGGTCGCTGTTTGAGAGGTCTTTTCGAGTCCCTAAAGACTTATGCCGCTTAGAGCGAGGAACTGGCTTCGTTCGGCCCAGGCGTGGATAGCGCCCCGAACTCGGTCTTCCGAACACTAGGGGCTTCGCCGAAATTTAAAATTATAGAATTCTATGGCTAAGTGAGAGTGTTCAAGCATTATAAGTCCGGTTGCCTTGTTCGTTGTGTTGAGCACCTCCCTAGATGGTCCCAAAAATGGGAACAAGAGCGCTCAAGTTTATCCCGAACACCCCAGCACTCGCGGCTTGGGGGCTGAAGCCGATGACTTGCCATCTCTCACATTTGATAAACGGCCTCACAGAAGGTAATATTTTAAATTAATAAGCGTTGCTTAGCGCATATGAACAAAGTTTTCAGCGGACAGGATAACACATTGCGAGTCTACTCAAATATTACATCTTTGGGGCACTCATCCGCAATCTTGCGGGCACCCTTCAGGACACTCTTATATTATATTTCAGGAGTACGATACTCCTTGCCCGCCGGTGGCGCGTCTGTCAGAAGCCTCTCAACATCCAGCCTGCCCCAGTGCACCTTTGCACGGGCAAGGGCCCGACGGGCACCTTCAATGCAGGCGGAGCGCTTGATGATTTCCACCCAAGGGCACGCATCCACCAGCTGCCGCACGAGGCCGAAGTAGCTCTCAGGCATGGCCTCTTCAGGCCAAAGCCGGACTATGAGGCCCTTCATGGCCTGCTCGGCTACCTTGTGGAGCTCGACCAGCTGCTTCAGCTGGTCGCTAAGGGGCACCGGATGTCCGGCCTCAACATACTAAGACCAGAAGACCTTCTCCGTTGAGCTCCCCTCCTCGGCCCGGTAGAATACGGCGGCATCGGACATGCTGTGAGGCAGATCTACAAACGCCCCTGGAGAGCTCCGAATTCGGGTAAGTAACAGGTAATTCACATTCACATGCTTGCTTTGCATGAAAAATGCCTTACCCGCCGCTATTTTCTTCACTGCCTCAATCTCCTGGAGGGCCTCATGGGCCTCGGCCTTAGCGGCTTTGGCACTTTCAAGAGCCGAGGCAAGCTCGGACTCTCGAGTCTTCGAGTCGCGCTCCAAACTCTCATGCTTTTCCATGAGAGCCTGGAGCTCTTGCCGCACCTCCGCCACCCGCGCCTCCTGCTTCTCTTGCTCCACTCGTTCTGCGGCCGCATTACGTTCGGCCGCGGACACGGCCTCCTTCAGGGTCACCACCTTGTTCGTGGCCCCTGCAGTACCCACGTTATCCTTGTTATTTCTATTGCAACCAAAATCCTTTTCTGTAAGGTACAAATTTAATACGGTGTTACTCACCTTCTTTGTCCTCGAGCTGCTTCTTGGCAAGGTAGAGCTCGTTCTCGGACCGCTCGAGATCCTGCTTCAAAGCACCGACCTCTGCAGTCAATGCGGCAGAGGTCAGCAGCGCAGCCTGCAATCCCATATTGACATAATTTTTAGAACTCCTGCGTATATCTTTTTAGATCCTCAGTCCAGCTTTTCTTTCCAAACACCGAACCGAGCATCAGGGGCTACTGTCTATCGGTATTACTTTACATATTTTAAAACTTCTTACCTCAAAGCCTATTAGAAGGCTGCTGCAGGCTTCGGTCAGCCCGCTCTTGGCGAGTTGAACCTTCTGAATCACCGCACTCATGATAGTGCGGTGTTCTTCCTCGATGGAAGCGCCGTTGAGCGCCTCCAACAAGTTATCCAGCGCCTCCGGTTGGACGGAGGCTGCCGGTGTCACGGTCTTGCCCTTCTTATGAAGGGGCCGCCTGCCGGACTCCGGAACCACTGCGGGTTCCGGTGTGGAGTTCGGCACAAAGTCCGGGAGGTTGCCCTGTGGCACCTCCGGAGCCTCCCCCTCCTGGCAGGTTTCCTCTTGGGATCCCACCTCGGCGTCCTCAGCATCACGAGGGGTGGAGGCGGTCAGAATGGAATCCACGTCCGACGGAGCCAAGGACCCACTCGAAGAAGCGGGAAAATCATCCTCGGCCGGACTACAGGATGTATGCGGCATTAGAAGGACACTATGTGGCACAAAAGAGAAATTATAAATCATTCAGGAATCCAGATACTTACGATCTTGCCGGGGGCTTGGCCCTTGACGGCTACCCCTTGTCGCCATCACCGGCGTTGGCGGAGCTGTCCGGAGGAAGGGTCCTTCCCCTCTTGGACCCTTCGGCCTCCCCCGTTGGGGAAGCCTTCCTCTTCCGCTCTCCCCCCTCTTGGGGAGAGTCCTCTTTCTCCTCCTCGTCTTCGGGGGAGGAGTCCGCCTCGGAGCCATCGGACGACGAGTCCGATACCACCTGGCGCCGGGAACTCCTTCGGGTTCCCGTCGCCTTCTTCTCCGGCACCACGTAAAGGGCCAGAACCAGCAGCCCCGTCAAACGGGTGTCCGCTGGGTCTTCGGGAAGGGGAGCCGGATAGTCGACCTGTCCGGACGTCCTCTGCCAGTCCTGTTAAAGGCATTGGGAGTTTTAGATCCCACATAGAGTCAAACTATGAAAGAAATAGGTGTCCCGTAAAGGATAACAAAGCTTACCTCGCCGGCCGGGCGCTTGGTGCTGAATCCGCGATCTTCGGTTGCAGACGCGGGGGCTTCTCCGCCCTTGAACAGCACCCTCCAGGCAGCTTCGTACATCGTGTCGAAGAGCCCGCTCAGGGTCCGGTGCTGTGCTGGATCGAACTCCCACAAATTGAAGGCCCGCTGTTGCCAGGGGAGAATCCAGCGGACGAGCATGACCTGCATCACATTGACAAGCTTAAGCTTCTTGTTCACCAGGGTCTAGAGACAGGATTGGAGTCCTGTCAGCTCCTCCAAACTACCCCATAGCAAGCCCTTCTCTTTCCAGGAGGTGAGCTGCGTGGGGATACTAGATCTAAACTCGGGGGCCGCTGCCCATTTGGGGTCACGCAACTTGGTGATGTAGAACCACCCTGATTGCCACCCTTTGACGGACTCCACGAAGGCACCCTCGAGCCAGGTGACGTTGGGCATTTTGCCCACCATGGCGCCTCCGCACTCCACTTGGACGCCCTTCACCACCTTCGTCTTGACATTGAAGGTTTTTAGCCACAAGCCAAAGTGGGGCTGGATACAGAGGAAGGCCTCGCACACGACGATAAACGCCGAGATGTTGAGGATGAAGTTTGGCGCCAGATCGTGGAAGTCCAGGCCGTAGTAGTACATGAGCCCCCGGACGAAGGGATGAAGTGGGAAGCCCAGTCCGCGGAGGAAGTGGGGAAGGAATACGACCCTCTCATGAGGCCTGGGGGTGGGGATGAGCTGCCCCTCGTCGGGCAGCCGATGCGCGATGTCGCTGGAGAGGTATTTGGCGCCGCGCAGCTTCTCGATGTGCCCCTCCGTAACAGAGGAGGCCATCCACTTGCCTCCCGCTCCGGACATGGCTGGAGAAGGTTGAGACGAGATGTGCAGATTTGGGCGCTGGAGCTCGAGTGCGCGGAGATGGATAAGCAAAGGAGGAAGAAGGCGTAGGTAAAAAAGGTGGATCCTTATCCCCTTATATATGGGCGGACGAAGACTATGCGTCCCCACCGGCCTGGTAAAACTCGCTTATCTCCCAAGCGCCACCATCAATGGCGCGGTTGGGTTACCCACGTCCGTATTGATGGGAATCCCGGGATAAGGGGAACACGATCTCTGCTTCGACAAGACGTGCCAAGGAAACCGCTTCGCTAAACGCGCTGAGGTGGTATAATAAAAACGATTCAAGTGAAGGCTTGGTGGTGGTGTGACGTCATGCCACGAAAAACGTCAGTATATTGAACTTGTGTACATATTATTCCCTCTAAGGTGGAATGTGGAATTTATTTTGCAGAGCCGGACACTATCCTGGTGTTCACAATCTTCTATGAATTATTTGGAGGAGGAACCCGCCTTGCAATGCCGAACAATATGCGCGCCGGACTCATCGTCATTGAAGCCTGGTTCAGGGGCTACTAAGGGAGTCCTGGACTAGGGGGTGTACGGATAGCCGTACTATCATCATCGGCCGGACTCCAAGACTATGAAGATACAAGATTGAAGACTTCGACCCGTGTCTGGATGGGACTTTCCTTGGCGTGGAAGGCAAGCTTGGCGATACAGATATGTAGATCTCCTACCATTGTAACCGACTCTGTGTAACCCTAGCCCTCTCCGGTGTCTATATAAACCGGAGGGTTTTTAGTCCGTAGGACGAACAACCATTACAACAATCATACCATAGGCTAGCTTCTAGGGTTCAGCCTCCTTGATCTCGTGGTAGAGCCACTCTTGTACTACCCATATCATCAATATTAATCAAGCAGGAGTAGGGTTTTACCTCCATCGAGAGGGCCCGAACCTGGGTAAAAACATCGTGTCCCTTGTCTCATGTTACCATCCGCCTAGACCCACAGTTCGGGACCCCCTACCCGAGATCCACTGGTTTTGACACCGACACCCGTCTTACCAAGTTGTTGCACAAAGCTAGAGATTCATGGCGAAGCCGCCAAACAAACATTTGTAACTTCGGTGGGCACGGGATCTTCCATATCCTCTTCCAACTTTGATCCGAACACTGATCTAGCTGGCCGGCGCTAGCTGTACTCGTACTTGGTGCACCATTCTGTTTCTATTTATGGAGCTGCACCAGTAGCTTGTAAGCACTTTTAACTGAGTGATTACCCTTCGTGTCAAAGTGCCATGCTATGAAATCTTCGACCCCCTCTCTCAGTGGGATCTAGAGTATGTACCGCGCATCTTCCTCACAGAACGTGTCCCTGACGAGTATCTCATCCTAGCTCCCGGTGATCGGACTGATCAGCTCGTGCACAAAGTTCAGGAGACTGGAGCCCTTCGGCGTTATCACTTGTCGCGACCACGGCCGTGGCAGCCAAGGGTCCAGCCAAATATTGATCCTCTGTCCGTCGCCCACCCTCCAGATATATCCGTGTCTCACTACATCCAGCCCTTGAAGAATACTACACCAAGAGTACGAAATTCCATCATGTGCCACTGCCTCTAGCGCCGAGCAGTCAGGGAAGTAGCGGGCCTTAAGTATTCGGGCACATAGACTCGTTGGATTCTACACGATCCTCCATCCTTGCCGCGACAGCATTGCTAAGTTAAACTGGTGCATATCGCGGAACCCCAGCCCTCCCATAGCCTTGGGCTGTGACAGTTTCTCCCAGCTTAGCCAATGCATGGCATTTTGCTTATCTTGCTGGCTCCACCGAAAGTTACTCAGGAGAGTGTTCAGTTCCGTGCAAAAGGTCTTTGTCAGGTCAAAGCATGACATAGCATATGTGGGTATAGCCTGCCCCACCGCCTTCACCAGAGCCTCCTTACTCTCCTTTGCTAGTAATCTCTCTTGCCAACCATAAACCCGGCCACACATGTTCCTTTTGATGTAGCTGAAAGCTTTCTTCTTGGAGCGTCCCACATGGACTGGCAGCCCTAGATATTTCTCATTCCAATCCTCACTATGTATCCCTAGTTCGGCCTTCACAGTGTTTCTGTCATTATCGCTTGTGTTAGGGCTGAAGATAACTGCAGATTTTTCCGTGTTTATACACTGCCCCGAGCACGCCTCATATAACTGCAAAGTTTCATGTAATACTGCTGCTTCCTGTTGGTTTGCTTTGATTAGGAGCATAGAGTCATCCGCAAACAGTAGATGGGATACACATGGTGCCCTTGGGCATATTTTCACGCCATGCAGCAACCCTTTCTCTTCTGCATCCAGTAACAGCGTGGACAAACCTTCTGCACATATGACAAAGAGGTAGGGGGAGATGGGATCATCCTGTCGGAGCCCTCGTGATGGACTGAACTGTTGGGTAAGATCCCCGTTCACCTTTATCTGGTACCGGACAGTCCTAACACACTTCATGACAAGCGCAACCGACCTCCTGCTAAACCCCAGCTTGGTTAACATTGCCTCCAAAAAGCTCCATTCTACCCGATCGTAGGCCTTACTCATGTCTGCCTTGATTGCCGCGATTCTAGTCCTCCCATTCCTTTTGTTCATCAGGCAGTGTGATATTTCATAGGCAGTTAGCACATTGTCCGTAATAAGTCTCCCTAGTACAAAGGCGCTCTGATTTTCGGAGATCACATCAGGCAGAACCACCTTCAATCTATTTGCAATGACCTTTGAGACTAGTTTATACACTACATTGCATAAGCTGATGGGTCGGAGATCTTTGATCCTCTTTGGGTTCTTCACCTTGGGTATTAGCACAACCATGGTATTATTCCATCCCTCCGGGAAGTCTCCTCCGTTCAGCACATTCAGAACTTCCTCCATGACTCGATCCCCCATGAAGTTCCAGTGTCGTTTGAAAACAATGGCCGGCATCCCATCTGGCCCGGGGGCTTTGAGATCTCCAATATGATCAAGAGCAGACTTTACCTCGGCTCTCGTATATTCAGCCTCTAGGACCGCGTTCATGGCATCCGAGATGCGAGTTTGCACCTTGCCAATTAGCTCATGTAGTCGATTCGGATTGGAAGTATTAAACAGCCCCTGAAAAATGAACACACATAATTAGTTAGGGCTTTACCCTCCTCCACCACCGTGCCATCCTCCCTTCGTATCTCCTTCAGCCTGTTTGATTTTTTCCTCGCAGAAGCTACCGATTGCAGGTACTTAATATTTTTATTTCCACCCTTCGACCACCACATATGTGCTCTCTGTTTAAGCTGGGCATACTTCTTTTCTTTCAGTCCCTCCAATTCTGCTCGAAGCCTTGCTTCCTCCCTAATCTTTTCTTCAGAGATCCGTGCTTTCATACATCGCTCCAAGTCACCCCGAGCCTTCTTTATTCTCCCATCTAATTGTCCTACTACTTCACTACTCCATGAACTTATGTCCTTGGCAACACTCTGAAGGCCTCGGGTGAGACAGCTCCCCCCACCTTGGTAACTTCTCTCCCACGCTCTTCTAATGATATCTTCACAACCATCCTCTTGCAACCAGCGTGCTTCAAACCTGAAGTTACGGTCTCCCCGCTTCCACCCTCTCTCCGTGACCTCAAGATGCACCACCACCGGCCTATGATTAGAGTGGCGCGGCTCACCATTCACCACCGCAAAGTTTGGAAATGCCGTGCACCAGTCATTGTTTGCGGTGGCCCGGTCCAATCTTTCACAAATATATGTTCTCATCTCCTTGCTATGATTCCTCCAAGTATACATATCACCTTCAAACCCAATATCTCTTAGCTCGCAAAAGTCCAACGCTTGGCGAAAGTCATCAAGGTAACGTTGCGGCCGATCAACTCCTCCAAGCTTCTCACTACTCGTTAGAACTTCATTGAAATCGCCAAGGCAGAGCCACGGGCGTCCTCCCTGATGTTGCTGCTTCAGGATACGCAGCAGCTTCCACGTCTCCTTCTTCCTCTCCATGGTCGATTCTCCATAAACCCCGGTTAGCCGCCACACCATACCATCCTCCATTGTGATGTCCACATCCACATGCCTCCTACCGTATGATCTGAGAGAAACACTCAACTCCTTCCGCCGAAACAAAGCCACCCCCTCCCAGTACTTTCGTCCTTCCATGCTATCATGTTGGCGAGCCCCAACAGCCACCTAAACCTCCCCAATTGCTTCTCCTCCATCTTTGTCTCACACAAGAACAACACATCGGGATCCTCCACTCTTCCCAATTCAAGAAGAGAGCGAACTGCCGGGCCATTCCCGAGCTCCCGGCAGTTCCAACTAATAATTTTCATTGCGCCCGGCGGGGCTGCTCCGGCAGCCCGGCCGATGTATGTGTGGCATTTTGTCCTTCCTTCATGTTTCGGACCACGGTCTCACCATCACTCCCCTCTCCGCGCCCCCTCTTGGCACTCTCCATCTCCTCACCCTCCATCTCACCCACCCCTCTCTTTCCCAACTTCACCTCCAGGCTTGCCTGCTTTTCCTGCTTCTCCAGACGGTTCCTCCTTTTGAATTTGCCCCCCTTCTCCTTCCCCCCACTTCCTCCCGCCACCTCTCCCCCTGCATTCAGTGCAGTTCCTCCCACCTCACTCTCTATTACCACATTCTCTCCTTTTTCAGTTGGATCTACATGTTTCTCCCCACCCTGATTACTAACCACTTGCACTTGGTCAGTGGCCATCTTATTCTGCTCCGGTGCTTGCAGTTCGGCTCGAGTCTCCGTGAACTGAATACCTTTCTTTACTTTGCTTCCTTTTGACTCTCGTTCATTAGTAGCAATCTTCAGTGGGCTTGTTACCTCCTTCTCATCTCCCTTTTTACCTTGACCGCTTATTTTTGATGTCATATCTTCCTTCCTCCATGATGCAGCATTACTACCAGAACCCCTTGACCCCTTGCCCCATCCATACTGCCTCCTCTTCTCCTGGCTACCTTCACTCCCACTATAGCTTCCGCTACCCTGACCTCTCCCATACGCGACTACCTCCGTCCTCCTCTTATTCTCCTCCACCCGCAGCCATGGCCCATATTGCAGCGCTTCTCCTTTGGGAGGCTTCATCATGCATTCCTTCTCCCCATGCCCGATAACACCACAGGTATAAAAAAAATCTGGCATATATTCGTACTCGAAGCGACACCACAGCAAGCCTTTCTTCTTCTTTGTCCTCTGACCCTCCTCTGCCTCTTCCATCACAGCCTCCCCCGCCTTCTCTTCCTCCCTGTTATCCCTGTCCAGCACAAAACCCCTCATTAGAGGTTCCTTGATATTGAGTTTGACCTTTAGCCTTAGATATTTTCCTATAGCCTTCCCATCAGGACCAACATCCACGTCTACCAGCTCATGAAACTCTTCTCCGATCCTCTCCCCCGTTTCTCCATTCATTTGACCAAGAGGGAGGCCAAACACCCGAAGCCACATAGGGATAACCTTGAATTCATATTCATCCACCGTTTTGTCTGGATCAAATTCCTCCATTACTAGGAGTTCCTTGTCGAACCACCATGGCCCCTCCTCCAGAGCTCTCCGCCAACCAGACGACTGTCGGAACGTGAACAGAAAGACATTCGTCTCCAGCTCCTTACAATCTAGCCCTTTGATCGGGCACCAGATGCGTCCCAGCGTTTGACCAACCACTCCAGCATGCGCTGGTTTCTCCGAGAGCAGCTTTCCAACTGCTTGAGGATCCTCCGATGCCCCTTCCTCTGCCTTCCCCTTCTCCGCTTCCCCGATCTTGAGCCCTCTTCTTTTCGCCGCCGACAGTTTTAACCCCCTCATGAACCCCTCCACATCCTCCATCGCTCCTGCCCCCACTTTGACACAACTGACCCAAGAACCCTAGGGACTGCCCTGGTGTACGACGGCGATCCCTAGCTCCCAGAAGGCTTATGGTGGATGGGATGATCGTGATGATGTGGTGGCACGATCTACACTAGGGCGTCGTCCTGGATGCCAGATCGGCAAAGCCGGCGATGCAATCTCCTGCGCAGACCAGGGTTCCTAGTGAGATCGAGATCGCCAGGAAAATCGCCCCTCCGTAAATTATGCTAACCGCCACCTCTAAGGGGCGGACGTCTACCAAGTCTATTTGGGATACTTCTGTTGATACGCATGAAGGTACCAAGTCCGTCAAGGAATCCAAATTGGATGTGCTTCAAAGTAAACTTGACAAGTTCAAAATGAAGGATGGTGAAGGAATCGCTGAAATGTACTATAGGCTTGCTCTCATCACAAATGAGATTGCCGGCTTAGGAAGCGAAGAGATGACTGACAGATTCATCATGAAGAAGACCCTAAGAGCCTTGGATGGAAAATATGATACCGTGTGCACCTTAATCCAAATGATGCCCAATTACAAAGATCTCAAGCTAACTGAAGTCATTGGGAGAATTGTTGCTCATGAGATGTCACTCAAGGATAAGGAAGAGCTTCACAACAAGTCTAGTGGTGCTTATAATGCTTCATGTGATGCTCCTGCCACATCAAGTGAAAAACAATTCTTCAATGAAGAACTAAGGTTAATGGTGAAGAACTTCAACAAGTTCTACAAGAATAGAAGCAAAGAGAGAAGCTCCAAGTCAAGGTCCTACAATGACAAAAGATCTTCTAGTCGTGATCGAAATTGCAACAATTGTGGAAGACCGGGACACTACTTCAATGAGTGTACGACTCCCTACAGAGAAAAGAAGACTCACCTAGAAGGAGAAGTAAAAGAGATGAATCACCCCCAAGAGAGAGAAGGAGTAGAGATGATCGTTATGAATGAAGACCCTCTCGTAGAAGCAAGGATTCTCAAAGGAAGGATAAGTCATCAAGGAGCTACACAAGACGAAGACATCAAGCTCATGTTGGCGAATGTCTATCCGGTTCCAACTCTGACAACTACTCTGAGAGAAGTTATCACTCCGACTCCGAATGTACTCGAGATGAAGGTGTTGCCAGTCTTGCACTCGTGTCAACCAACTCCTACGACATATTTGACTCACCAAATGAAGGAATTGGAAGATGCTTCATGGCTAAAGGCCCTAAGGTATCACACCCCGAGTATATCGATTTAAATAGTGATGAAGATGATTTGCTAGGTGATGACGATTTGCTTGTTAACAATACTAGTGATGAAAACTATGATGAAATTGCTATTAACCATGCTAACCAAGATGAAACGAATGACAATGATAAGAAGGAGATTGAGCCTATCACTAAAGAACTAAACACTCTTAAGTTAGCTCATGAAACTATTTTGGAGGATCATCGAGAACTTTTAAAAACTCATGAGAAGCTACACTTTGAAAAGCTTAATTTAGAGCAAGAGCATGGGTTCTTAGAAGCAATCAATGATGATCTTCAGAAGAAAAGTTGTTCTTACATTGCCAAGCGCTTACTCTTGTCTACTTACATGCCATAAGTAAAATCTAGCAACAAGAGGAATAAAGATTATTCTTCTAGTAGTAACAATAATCATGCTAAATCCAATATTGTTGCTTCTAGTAGTTCTCTTGATTCCACTAATGATTCTCTTAGCCAAGTTACACTCGAGCAAGAAAATAGCTTATTGAAGGGAATTATAGAGAAAGGTGTTTACAAGAGCCTTACCGGAAGTAAGCGATTTGAAGAAATTATACGCAAGCAAGGAAGGCACCGAAAGAATCAAGGTGTTGGTTTTGAACAAAAGTTCAATGCCAATGGAGTTGAGTGGGAAGAAAATCAATACCCCAAGACGAAGTTTGTTCCTCAACAAGGGAAGTACGATCCTACTTCCTACAAGGGAACACAAGCTCAAGATGATCTTCCACCCCAAGACCACAAGCTAAAAGGGACAAGCTTCAAGAGGAGATTGATGCATTTGAAGAAGATCCAAAGGCCTTGGCCAAGTGGGTTCACAAGACTACATCAAGTTCTACTTCATCAAGTACAACCACAGCTCCAAGGATTCCCATCAAGTTGATGTGGGTCCCAAAGAAGAAGAACTAGAGAGTTCTTGAGGGTGATCAACATACTTCACTCATATTCATTTTGGCAAGGACAAGTGCAATCAACTTCCATATCTTGCACTAGTTCAAGGAGTCACAAACCCTCTTGTTAGTAAGTCAAAGGACAAGGTAACCAAATGCTTTCATTGACGTCATCATATGTGTACCTCACTCTATGTCTATGGATATTCCCGTTCATTCCTTGTGGGACTAACCCATGTAGGTATTGAAAGTGCAACTCACTCCAATGGATTTCTCCAAATGATCTACATCAACATTCAGCATCCACATCTTCAACATCTACATGAAGTCATCATCGACAAAACCCAAGGTTAGTTCATCCCTCTATGGGGGGATATCACATCTAGGGGGAGCTTTGTTCTTAGAATTGAGCTAAACAACTCTAATGGTGTGAACACAACAATGCTTTATGAAAAAGTTGTAACCCCACTTGTGCTTAAACGATGAGTATGACCTATGATCAAATGTTCTCATTTGACTCCTAAGTCAATATACTCATATATAGATGATCTAGTCATCACCAATTGCTTGATAGATGCTAGAATGTTTGTGCATGCTTTCCCACATATTTCATTTGCTATCTTATTGTGTGAGAACGTTGGTTGTATAAGTTTCTCCATTCGAGGACACCCATTTGTTGCTTTGATTGTTTGGTTTTTCTGTTTTTGCCAAATGGATGGACAAGAATGCCTAAGTACTTCCTCCAGCTATCTATGCTTTTCTCATCTCAAACTCTATTCATGCTACATCACAAAGCTTGAACAAGTCGAATTCGGACCCTCTGGGTGAGGAGCACTCGAAGCCACCGATCTGCCAAGGGCTTAAACTTCCAAAACCTCTTAATGCATCTCGGTCAGACCGATCCACCATACTCGGTCTCACTGAAATCATTAGGTTGATCTAGGTTTTCACCTTGGTGCACCCTATTAGAACATTTCGGTCTCACCAAGTTGCGGTAACCGCTTGCGATTCTGCATCTCGGTGCCACCTAGTCGTTCCACTTGGTCACACTGACAGTGACTAGGTATATATATCCGCGAGTTGAAATTTTGGAAATCCCTCCAAACTCTTTGTCCGCGCCTCCCAGCTCTATCGCCCTCCTGGTCTCCGGTTCGTCTCTGTCGTCACTAGTTCCCTCTGCCGCTAGTCTTTGCCGCCGTCAATGGGAATCTCCATCGTCGTTGTCGGCTTAGCAAGTTCGTTGCCAAGTTAGGGTACGAACTCGAGCTCTTTGTGCTATCTTTAAATCCGATTCTTGCACGAAGATTAATGCCATGTTTCTAGCCACCCAAAACTTCCTCTAGATTAGATTTGATGCAAAAACTTAGGGTTAGGTTTCCGCCGAACTCATCTCGGACCGACCGATTTGAAGATTGTGGTCTCACCGATTTGGCTCAGGCCATTGCACATGTACTACTCGGTCTGACCGAAGTGTACGAATTAGTGTGACCGGGTTCACTTTCTCTGTGAAACCCGAATATCTCCGAGTCACCAAACTGCGTTTTGGCCTGACCGAAATTGTAAGTTTAGACTCTAAAGTTGCTTCGATGTCACCGAGTTTGTCATATCAGTAGCTCTGAAATGCTTTCTGCAGAAAACTAAAATTAAGTTTTTGTGTGAACCTTTTTGCCAAAATAGTTGTGCTTTGTGATGCTCATCTACTCTACCCATACCTATCTACTCACAGGGTGAGGATCAGAGATGCCAGACAACGGTGACAGCCAGAACATGTCAGAGGAGCAGGTGAATCTCAGTGAGGGCACTAGCCCCTCCAATAGCAGCTATGAAGAGGGAAGCAGAAGCACCCCAAGCAACTTGCCTAAGGCCACAACTAGGCAAAGGAAGAAGAAAACCTCAGATTCAGAGGATGAGGACTTTGAAGTTGAGAAGATGACCTCAAAGAAGAAGTGCTCAAAAAGGAGTATGGTGTTGCTGCCTTCACCAAGCCTAGTATGAAGAAGAAAGCTCCTGCCAAGAGAGTTCTTGGGTCCAAATCCAGAACCTCAACTCAAGTTGCTGCTGTACCAAGTGCTGCTGGAGGGAAAAAGAAGGAGAGGAAAAGAGGAAGATGGTGCAAGCTTGTTGATCCAGTGGCTAAATTTGAGAAGCACTCATCTGATGAGGAAGAAGAGGAGGAGGAAGAGGCTGCTGCACCTCCTGCAATGACCCAAAAGCTCATGGGCGATGCAATCAAGTCTAGGTCTGCTCCATCTAAGCCAAAGACGGCCCCCAAGCCAGCTGCTCAAGCATCAAAACCATCCGCACCCAAGGGATCCACCAGAAACATTTCAGCTGCTAAAAAGAACAAGGCCCCAGTGCCATAATTTCAAGAAGAATAAGAACATCAAGTGCTTAGAAAGCTGAAGCCAAAGATTCCTGATCACAGTGATAATCATCCTATTATTGAGAATATGAAGGAAAGAAAAGATGCTGGTTTGAGATTGTGGACACAGTCTGATCCCTATGCTGTCAGGCGAAGGACTGTTGTGGATTATCATATACACACCAAGGAACAGCAAGACTTCTATGAAACTGTGTTGCTGGACAAGAAACCCTTTGTGTGTGACATGAGATGGGTGGACTGGAGTTACATGGATGGTAATGAAGATTACTTCCCTGGAGTGCATGAGAGCTTCAGGATGAATGAGGTTGACAAATTTGTTGGACAAAAATTGACAAAGTGGAATGATGAGATGATCATGCAATTCTACTCCACTGCTCATTTCTATCCGGATGGCAAGATAGTCTGGATGACTGAAGGAACCAAGTATCAGTCAACAATTGTTTAGTGGGCCAAATTGATCAATGCCCCTGAAGAAGATGAAGATGATATAGATGTGTATGCCAAGCCCAGGAAGGACCACAACTCCATGGCACATATGTGCCTGGAGATTCCTGATAAGTCTTTGGAGACTCACATGTTTGGATCTATCTACTATCTTCTCTCTGGCTTGACCACCATCAACACTATTCTGAGGCACACTTTGTTGCCCAAGTCAGGAGATCATGGGATGATCCGTGGCCATTCCATCAACTTGCTTCACTTGTTTGATGTGCCACAAAAGTTCAAGGTGATGAGTCTCATTGTTGAAACAGTAAAGAGAACTGAGTTGATCAGAAGAGATCTTGTGGATATACCCCTCACATTCAGATGCTTATCAACTCCAAGATGGGGACAGGGACATATCTTATTGACAAAGAGCATCTTTCCCTGAGGCCAGAACTTGAGGACAATGAGGTTGTCATGGATGCATCTCATCCAACATGTGCAGAAGCCCAGGAGAAGAGAGAGAAAGCAAAGGCTGCAAAAGCAGCAAAACCAGCTAGTGTTTCGGATGCTTCACAGGTGATGCTCAAGACCAAGCAGGATCAAATCAGTTATCTACTTGAGGCTACCGTGAGGATTGAGAAAGGATTGGCCACCCTAACTCAGAATCAAGAGAGTCTTGAAAGGATCATTGAGACAAAAATTCGTGATCTAGATGTGAAGGTCACATAGATCCAACCAACTATCGAGAGACTCGAGGAAGAGCTTGAAGAAAGGAGTGACAGACCAACCACAGATGCCTTTCAGCAATTGCCAAGGGTACAAAGGTCTTCAGCTGTGCCATTTGCCAGTGATACCAGGACTACGTTGTCAGCACCCGCATCAACTACCTTAATGGTTCCTCCAGTTTCAACTCCTCCACCTCCACAAACATCAGCTGGAGCTTTTGCAGACAGACTCCTCTCCACGCCATCTATGCACACAAGAGTAACCAGCCAGAAGACCCCTTCAGGAGCTCCCGGAGGTCGTGCCTAGAGTGTAGTATAGCACTATGCATTTTCAAGCTTTTTGGTAACTTGTTGCCAAAGGGGGAGAAAGTGTATAGATCATTAGGCATCAAGAGATAGAGCGTTTTGCCTTTTTGTTGCCTCTCTTGCTACTTTGATCGTTTGCTTCTTTGATGTGTGCTACAATATTTGTGCTTGTGTGTAAGATACTCTTATGATCATATGTTTGATCATACTATGCTTTAATGTGCGCGTGCTTGATGATATCCATTACACTTATGTATGATCAATCATTTTTGTCCTTGGTGATGAGTGCATGTTTGTTATAGCTTATCATTTTGAGCGCTCTACCAAGTTGTATGTGACATGGAAGAGTGACCCATGATCCTAATCGATTGTGCATTTTCATTCAAAAGCAAATTTTAAATAATGCACAAATTTAGGGGAGCTCTTACTTATCACATACTTCTCAAAGCGATGGTGTATTTCTTTTATATTATCATTTGTCGAAGATTTGATCTATATGTTGTCATCAATTACCAAAAAAGGAAGATTGAAAGCGCAACTAATCCCCGAGTGGTTTTGGTAATTCATAACAACATATAGCTCATTGGACTAATATCCATTCAAGTTAAATATTTCAAAACATTCAATGATTGGCATGGCATGGACTAGAGATGTGGACCCCTCAAAATGCTAAGGACAAAGATTGGCAAAGGCTCAAGACTCTTCATTTTTATTTTAGTGATCCAAGATCACATTGAGTCCATAGGAAAGCCAATACTATTAAAAGGGGATGAGGTGTTGTTTAATGGTCTACTTACTCCAAGTGCTTAGTGATATTGATCCAAAACCCTCAACCACTTTCTCATTTCCACCTTTGTCCAAAACCTAAAGTCAAACTCGGCCCCACCGATTTGATTTATCCGGTGCCACCGAGTTCATTTGACATAGCCATAGCTAGAAACCCTAATCAATTCTGTCTCACCGATATGGCTCTCGTCCTCACCGAGATGGATTTGCAAGCTCTTTGTTTCCCTTTGTAATATTTCGGTCTCACCGAGTTCGCATTGCAAACTCTTTGTTTCCCTTTCGTAACGTTTTGGTCTCATCGAAATGAGCGATCGGTCCCATCGAGTTTGCTTGACCAAGTCTCTATTTGCTTATTGTTGAAATCGGTCTCACTGCGCCCGGTCTCACCGAGATGAGGTTTTGCCTAGCCCTAGCACATTGTTCCAACCGAGTTGATCTCATTGGTCCCACCGAGAATCCTAACGTTCACATTTTGAACTAAATCGGTCTCACCGAGTTCTTCTATTCGATCTGACCGAGTTGGGTAAAAAGTGTGTAACGATTAGATTTTGTGTGGATGCTATATATATCCCTCCACCCCCTTCTCCATTTGTGAGAGAGCCATCAGAACGTGCATACACTTCCACAACTCATTTTCTGAGAGAGAACCACCTACTCATGTGTTGAGACCAAGACATTCCAATCCAAGCACAAGAATCTTGATCTCTAGCCTTCCCCAAGTTGTTTTCCACTCAAATCATCTTTCCACCATAGCCAAATCTGTGAGAGAGAGTTGAGTGTTGGGGAGACTATCATTTGAAGCACAAGCGGAAGGAGTTCATCATCAACACACCATCTATTAGAGGGTGGTGTCTCCTATATTGGTTTGGTGTCACTTGGGAGCCTCCGTCAAGATTGTGGAGTTGAACAAAGGAGTTTGTAAGGGCAAGGAGATCGCCTACTTCATGAAGATCTACCCAAGTGAGGCAAGTCCTTCGTGGGCAATGGGCATGGTGGGATAGAGAAGGTTGCTTCGTGGACCCTTCATGGGTGGAGCCCTCCGGGGACTCTTGCAACCGTTACCCTTTGTGGGTTGAAGTCTCCATCAACGTGGATGTACGATAGCACCACCTATTGGAACCATGCCAAAAATCTATGTGTCTACATTGCATTGCCTTCTCCAAACCCTTCCCTTTACCTTCATATGCAATGTTTTACTTTCCACTGCTACACTCTTATGATTGCATGTGTAGGTTGATTGCTTGACTTGTGCTAAGTTGCTAAAATCTGCCAAGACTTAAAATTGGGAAAAGGCTAGATTTTTATTTGGTCAAGTATTCTAATCACCCTCCCTCTAGACCTACTTTCGATCCTACAACTGGACCTAGATTGAGCCTTTCAATTAGTAGACTAGAGTATTTTAGCATGTCACGGACGCCGGCTATGACAGCGAGGTCGTCGACACCGACAGCTTGACGCGGTTTATGTCATAGGTTAAGTTGCCCACCCCCAACCCTTCGGGTTCGATAGTCGTCGATATCATCGATGGCCCTGCCACTGATCTCCTATGGCTCGTTATGAACAATTTGTCGTCCTTTATCACCATGGAGTCTCTTTTGTCATTTTTGATGGACACGTTCTGCGACGCTGGCCTGGGATCCTCTGCTAGCAAGTCAGACCTCATCGCCAGCGACCACAAGGAGGAGCCAATCTGTGACAAGTGAGGAAACCCATGATTTGTTTTCTTGAACCCCTTTTGTAGTGAAAACCTATCCAATATTTATTGCTATATTTGGTTGTTTGCATTACGCCTCGTTTATTTCTACGGTTTATGATTGTTCGGATGTTTGTAGTTAGCATATGTCAAGTTTCAATTGCCATCTTTGGTTGTTCGTAGTATGCCTTGTTTATTTCAGCTATTAACAGTGTGATGTTCTATATGTGCTAGTATGAACTGTGCAGTTCAATTTCATCAATACCAAATTTAACAATAGCTCTATGAATGACTATATTTGGTTGCTGTTAAACATGTTGTACTCCCTCCGAATCTTTTTGGTTCGATTAGATTTATCTAAAGTCAAGCCTCTTAAATTTTGACCAACTTTATAGAACAAAATACCAACACTAACAATATGAAATAAATATCAGTACATGTGTCATGACTTAAATTTTCATATTGTATAACTTTAGCATGCTAGATGTTGATATTTTTTCATATAAATAAGGTCAAACTTTATGAAGTTTGGCTTCAGACAATTCTTATATCTAGAGTAAAAAGTACCAGAGGGAGTATTGAACATGCCTTTCCATTTGATTTAACAATAGCACTGTTTGGATATTCTAACTTAGCTAGAGGTTAGAGTTAGTTTCTAGCTCATGACAGTTGAAAGGGAGAGAGAGATTGGTGGACTAGTTGATTGTATTGCTTGAGCCTCGTGGGCATATATATAGGAGTACATGGTCATCTTGGAGTACAAGTCAAGGTAGAATAAATCCTACGCTATCCTACATTTCCTAAATAACAATGATACTAAACAATGACTAACCCTGAACTAACTCTAGCCAAAGAGGTGTTTGGATGACAATGTTAGATTGACAATAAATGCACTAGGAGAAGTAGCCCCAGTCAGCACCTCTTGGGTGGGATAGTTGTTTTGGGTGGGTTTGACGCAACTAGCTCAAACTAGCCCTCATGTTTTGATACTTTGGGGCTATTTGAGCCCAAACTAGCTCAAACTAACTCTAACCCATGGATCCAAATAGGGCCAATAACTAGTGCACTTAGACCAACACAATACAAGTTTGAATGACTACGTTTGCTTGTTTTTAAATATTAAGCATGTTGTAGTTAATAACACACCTTTCCAGTTCTTGTTTTTAAATATTAGGTTTTTAACAATTTGATCTTGCACATGCAGGTCCTGTTGTCAAAGGTTTTGACCCATTGTTTGACCCTTTTTGCATATGTGGCAATGAGTTGTCCATTAATATTAGTCAAGTCAATACACTTAGAAAGATTGTTACAATAAAGAAATTAGTGACAAAAAACAACAAGATCTCTATCTGCACTACGAAGAAGACATCAGTTCACTACGGGATGGTACTAACTGTTATACCATGTCATTTTAAGTCCTTTGCGCTATTTCAAATCTGGAGAAGATATTTATGCATATCCTTGTTTTCAGGCTTTTCCAAAGCAGTTCAATGATGATTACCTCTCAAACCACCTGTATGGTCAAGAGGCAAGGACGGTTTTCAGACAACACCCACGGTTCAATATTGACGTGTTCCTGAAGAGGACAAAGGATGGACGGTCAATCATCCACAGGCACTGGCCTAAAGATGCAAAGACCTTCAATATCAATGAAGGCTCAATATTCGCCTTCCGCTTCAGTAGTTTTCTAGATGAGATTCATCTATCTATGTTTTGTCAATGATGCTAATTTCGAAAGGTTGTAGATGTTGCATGTGAAACTTGGTGCTGGTGCAGTTGTGTAATGGGGTAGCTGAGTGCTGAAGCTATACGATGTTGTACTCTGATGTATTTCAATTATGAAATCCTGCTTCCTTAATATGGAAATGAATTATATTGTGTGCTTAATATGAAATGTCAATTGGATTAATAAATGGAATATTAATAATAGGGAATTAGCCTGCTAATTGGGTTTTCTATTACAAACGGTTATTGAGAAAACACCGTGGGCAATGACCTCAGGCAACACACACAGTTTCTAGGAATAAACCATGTTGGATCAATGAACAATCACACACGACATCCTCTTGAAAACTGTTTGCATTAGTCCACCTTGCGCAAACGTTTACCACATAAAAACTGTGTGTGGCGGACAACCTCTTCCACACAGTTTCTTCTATGCACCGTGTGTGATGCATTCAATAACGCAAATGATAAAATTTTTAATATCGTGTGCAATGGCAACGATATCACAAACGATTTAATGGGAAAAATTGCGTGTGATGTACCTGAACGGAAATGTTTTCCTTGGAGCGACTATGTGGGATGTATATACGAACGGAGACATACTTCTTGAATTAACTACGTGGGATGTACATACTAACAGAAACATATTCCTTGGATTGACTATGTGGAATGTACATACGAACGAAAACGTTTAGCAGGGACTAACTCTGTGGGATGTACGTACGACCGGAAATGATTTCGCATGTATAATTGTATTTTTTGAGCACTATTGTATGTATAACCGTATTTGATCACTCACCGGTCGCACACGACCTCATTGTGCCAAGCATGTGTGCCAAGAAGGCATATCCCCGACGGTTTCTGTGTTGTGTGGGAAGGACCCCCCTATTGCAGTCACTCACTAGGCGACCTTTCAGAACGCTGTCGCGGAAAGGGGTTAAAAACCGTTTGTATAGCACCTTTCTGTACCAGTGATAGATGGATAGATCATGAAACTAGCACTCGAAAAAAGATCATATATACTATAATTTTATTCAACTAAATCATGAAATAACTAAGTATCAAACTAAAAACTGGTGAAGATCTTCTTCCCCAGCTTATGTTTGAGGATACAATTTTCCTCCCTCAAATCATCGTTTTCTTGCTCAAGCTTCAATATCCTTTCGCATAGTGCCTCCTTCTTTCCTGTAGAAAATGGGATGGGATAAAATGGATCTTGGATTTGTTTACTCCGTTTGGAAGACTTGAGTTCTTGAATTCCACGTGCATATCTTCATTTGAGCTGGCATCCCTGGTTTTCTCCAAGTCGGTATCTTCCCATATGTAGGGATACATCTCCCCAAGATCTTTGGATCTGCAACATAGTGGGAAACATATCTCTCCCCATGTGAATCTTGAGACGACATACTTTCAGATCTGCCAGAAAAATAGCACGAGACAAGAACATATGATATTTCCCTGATGCGGTGGTCAAATCGTCCGGGGTTATATATAAAGAATTTTATCTTGGGAAACAAGTATACCATAGGAAAACGGAGTCAGGAAGGTTCCCGAGGGGCCCACTACCCACCAGGGCGTTAGGAGGGGCATGCGCGCCCTGGTGCCTAGTGCGCACATCGATTGCTTTCCCGGGTGTTTCTTATTTTTGTATTTTTTTCTAATATTCCAAAACCGACAGAAAATATTTTTGCGGAATTTTTGGAGTCTGTTTACTTACCGTATCATGTACATCTTCCTTTTCATGGTTCTGGTGTGTTCTGGAAGGTCACTTTCGTGTATTCCTCCAGTGTCATGGTTTTAATAATGTTAGTTTCAACATTAATAGGTGTACCTAAAATATAATGCTTAATTCTTTGTCCATTGACAACCTTCAGATTAGTGCCTTTGGCATTATTAATCTTAATAGCTCTAGAGCGGTAAAGTACTTCAATGATATATGTTCCTTCCCACTCGGAGATGAGTTTTCCTGCAAAAAATCTAAAACGATATTTGTACAATAGAACATACTTACCAACTTTAAATTCCCATCTTTGGATTCTTTTATTATGCCATCTTTTAACTTTTTCCTTGAACAATTTGGCAATTTCATAGGCTTGGGTTCTCCATTCATCTAATGAGCTAATATCAAATAACCTATTTTCACCAGCAAATTTGAAATCATAATTGAGTTCTTTAATTGCCCAATATGCCGTATGTTCTAACTCAAGAGTCCAATGACCCGCTTTTCCATAAACCATTTTATATGGAGACATACCCATAGGATTTTTATAAGCTGTTCTATAGGCCCAAAGTGCATCAAGTTTCTTAGAACATTTCTTTCGAGACCTATTGACAATGTTTCGTAATGTTAACTTTATTTCTCTATTGCTCAACTCAACTTGACCACTAGATTGAGGATGATAAGCGGATGCAATTCTAAGGTTGACATCATTTTTAGCAAGCAATTTACAAAAAGAACCATGAATAAAATATGAACCACCATCAGTCATTAAATATCTAGGGACCCAAAACCTTAGGAAAATAATTTCTTTAAGCATTTTAATGGCGGTGTTGTGATCAGCAAAACTAGTTGGAATAGCTTCTACCCACTTAGTGACATAGTCAACAACAACCAAAATATGTGTATACCCATTAGAGGAAGGAAAAGGTCACATATAATCAAAGCCCCAAACACCAAATGGTTCAATAACAGGTGAATAGTTCATAGGAATTTCCTGACGTCTACCAATATTACCAATTCTTTGACATTCAACGAGATAAAACAAAATTACTAGCATCCTTGAAAAGAGTTGGCCATTAAAAATCATATTGTAATACCTTGTGTGAAGTTCTATCTCCCGCATGATGCCCTCCACAGGCTTCGTGGTGACATATCCGTAGGATTTGTTACTGTTCATGCTTAGGTATACAATGTCTAATAATACCATCTACTCCTTTATAAAGATGTGGATCATGCCAAAAGTAATGTCTTAAATCAAAGAAGAATTTTTTCTTTTGTTGGTATCTGAAACTAGGTGGTATAAATTTAGCAACAATATAATTAGCATAGTCTCCATACCAAGGAGTATTACGAGAAGCATTTATGAGAGCTAGTTTTTCATCAAGGAAGCTATCATCAATAGGTAGTGGGTCATCAAAGATATTTTCTAACCTAGATAAGTTATCAGCTAAGGCATTCTCAGCTCCCTTCCAATCAGTAATATGCAAGTCCAATTCTTGTATCGAAAGAACCCACCGAATGAGTCTAGGCTTAGCATCTTCCTTTTCCATAAGGTATTTAATAGCAGCATGATCGGTGTGAACAATTACTTTAGAATCAACAATGTATTTGAAGTTCAGATTAAATAGCAGCATGATCCATAGGGTATTTAATAGCAGCATGATCTAGCCATTTTGGTGATCTGGAGCATGTATTTAAAGTTCAGATTTGAATTATGGACATTAAATGCTTAGGAAACTCAATTAGTGTATAAAAAGGCCAAATAAAAGTCGTGTGCCTACAACCCGTGGCTGATGCCGCGCGCGATCTGAGTTGTGCATTCTGATTGGCCAGAACCCAAACCCCATGGATCATACGTCTGCATCGTTGGATGCTCCCAGATCGAACGACAACCCTCAGCCCTTTCGGCAGCACATGCAGTACATGGTAAAGCACTGTGCGGATGCATCGTGCTAGCTCACGCTTCCTTCTCTTGAATGTTTTCTAAACAGGCTACAGTTTCCCGCCACTCCTCTCATCAGTTTCCCGCCTCTTCTCCCATCAGTTTCCCGCTACGAGTGTCAGTTCTCACTGAAGGCTAGGCGGCGACATACCAGCCATCGCACACAGTTTCTAAAAGAACAAATGTGCGTGATAGGAGGGAGTAGGTCCCTGATACGTCTCCAACGTATCTACTTTCCAAACACTTTTGCCCGTGTTTTGGACTCTAACTTGCATGATTTGAATGAAACTAACCTGGACTGACGCTGTTTACATCAGAACTTGTGCAGAAAACAGAAGTTCTCGGAATGACCTGAAAATCCACGGAGATAACTTTTGGAAAATATAAAAAATCCTGACGAAAGAATCAAGTCCAGGGGCCCACACCATGTCCATGAGGGTGGGGGTCGTGCCCTCCCCCCTGGGCGCGCCCCCTGTCTTGTGGGCCCCCTGATGCTCCACCGACCTCAACTCCAACTCCATATATTCTGTTTCGCGGAGAAAAAAATCAGAGAGAAAGTTTCATCGCGTTTTACGATACAAAAGCACCGCCAAGCCCTAATATCTCTCAGGAGGGCTGATCTGGAGTCCGTTCGGGGCTCCGGAGAGGGGGATTCGTCGCCGTCGTCATCATTAACCATCCTCCATCACCAATTTCATGATGCTCACCGCCGTGCGTGAGTAATTCCATCATAGGCTTGCTGGACGGTGATGGGTTGGATGAGATTTACCATGTAATCAAGTTAGTTTTGTTAGGGTTTGATCCCTAGTATACACTATGTTCTGAGATTGATGTTGCTATGACTTTGCTATGCTTAATGCTTGTCACTAGGGCCTGAGTGCCATGATTTCAGATCTGAACCTATTATGTTTTCATGAATATATGTGAGTTCTTGATCCTATCTTGCAAGTCTATAGTCACCTATTATGTGTGATGATCCGACAACCTCGAAGTGACAATAATCGGGATACTTCTCGGTGATGACCGTAGTTTGAGGATTTCATGTATTCACTATGCGCCAATCCTTTGTTCCAGTTCTCTATTAAAAGGGAGCCTTAATATCCCTTAATTTCCACTAGGATCCCGCTGACACGGGAGGGTAGGACAAAAGATGTCATGCAAGTTCTTTTCCATAAGCACGTATGACTATATTCGGCCTACATTACATTGATGAACTGGAGCTAGTTCTATGTCACCCTATGTTATAGCTATTACATGAGGAATCGCATCTGACATAATTATCCATCACTGATCCAATGCCTACGAGCTTTTCACATATTGTTCTTCGCTTATTTACTATTTCGTTGCTACCGTTACAACTACTACAGAACTATTATCTTTACTTTTGCCACTGTTACCATTACTATCATACTACTTTGCTACTAAATACTTTGCTGCAGATACTAAGTTATCCAGGTGTGGTTGAATTGACAACTCAACTGCTAATACTTAAGAATATTCTTTGGCTCCCCTTGTGTTGAATCAATAAATTTGGGTTGAATACTCTACCCTCGAAAGCTGTTGCGATCCCCTACACTTGTGGGTTATCAAGACTAATTTCTGGCGCCGTTGCCGGGGAGGATAGCTCTATTCTTTGAGTCACTTGGGATTTATATCTGCTGATCACTATGAGGAGCTTGAAAGACGAAAGAACTATGATTTTTCCCTGAACTACGAGGGGAGGTAAGGAACTGCCATCTAGCTCTGCACTAGATTCTCCTTCTCTTTTGAGTAAGCTTGCGACACCTAAACCTGCTACTGCTATGAATTCTGATATGTCGCATGTTATTGATGATGCCACTTCTACTATGCATGATACTTATGATGAAACTACTTCTGTGCGTGATACTACTTTGCCATTTGGTGAATTTCTTGATGAACAACTTGCTAGGGTTAGAGAGAATGAAATTATTGAAGATGCTACTATTGATGATAGTGATTATGAAAGTCCCCCCCTTATTATGAATTGTCTGTTGTTCCTGAGGGTTATTGAGGGACTCCTGGACTAGGGGGTGTCCGGATAGCCAGACTATCATCGTCGGCCGGACTCCAAGACTATGAAGATACAAGATTGAAGACTTCTTCCAGTGTCCGGATGGGACTTTCCTTGGCGTGGAAGGCAAGCTTGGCGATACGGATATGTAGATCTCCTACCATTGTAACCGACTCTGTGTAACCCTAGCCCTCTTCGGTGTCTATATAAACCGGAGGGTTTTAGTCCATAGGACACACAACCATTACAACAATCATACCATAGTCTAGCTTCTAGGGTTTAGCCTCCTTGATCTCGTGGTAGATCCACTCTTGTACTACCCATATCATCAATATCAATCAAGCAGGAGTAGGGTTTTACCTCCATCGAGAGGGCCCGAACCTGGGTAAAAAAATCGTGTCCCTTGTCTCCTGTTACCATCCGCCTAGACGCATAGTTCGGAACCCCCTACCCGAGATCCGCCGGTTTTGACACCGACATTGGTGCTTTCATTGAGAGTTCCTCTGTGTCGTCACCGATAGGCTTGATGGCTTCTTCAATCAACAACAACGCCATCCAGGGTGAGACTTTTCTCCCCAGACAGATCTTCATGTTCGGCGGCTTCGCACTGCAGGCCAATTCACTTGGCCATCTGGAGCAGATCGAAAGCTATGCCCCTGGCCATCAGGTCAGATTTGGAAGCCTAAACTTCACTGCCGACATCCGCGGAGACTTGATCTTCGACGGATTTGAGCCACAGCCGAGCGTGCCGCACTGTCACGATGGGCATGATCTAGCTCTGCCGCCGGACAGTACCCTGGAGGCCGCACACGAATCCGCTCCGACCCATAGCTCGGAGCCGACCACGCAGATCGAGGACCGGTGGCTGGACACCGCCTCAGGAGCTGCAGCTGCTACGGCGATGGAGCCAAATACCGACCTTATCCTTTGCAAGACTCACGACTCCGAGGTGCCGGACTCCTTGCCGGACTTCGAACCTCCTGCGCCCCTGCCGATTGAATCCGATTGGGCACCGATCATGGAGTTCACCACTGCGGACATCTTTCAGCACTCACCCTTTGGCGACATCCTAAATTCGCTAAAGCATCTCTCGTTATCAGGAGAGCCCTGGCCGGACTGCGGTCAGGACGGTTGGGATGCGGACGACGAAGAAATTCAAATCCCACCCACCACCCACTTTGTAGCCACTGTCGACAATCTAACCGACATGCTAGACTACGACTCCGAAGACATCGACGGCATGGACGACGATGCTGGAGATGACCAAGAACCAGCACCTACGGGGCACTGGAAGACCACCTCATCATACGACATATACATGTTGGACACCCCAAAGGATGGGGATGGCGAAGAAGCAGCGGAGGCAGATTCCTCTAAGAAACAGCCCAAGCGCCGACGTCAGCGGCGCCGCTCTAAATCTCGCCACAGCAAGAATGGACCAGCACCAGAGATAATAACACCCCAGAGAGTGCCGAAGACAACCCCCTCCAGCAAGATTCAGCACAGGAGGACGGGGAAGTCAGCCCACAAGAGAGAGCGGCAGATGAGGAGGATGAAAATTACATGCCTTCCTCCGGAGACGAGGCAAGCCTCAACGATGACGAATTTGTCGTGCCCGAGGATCCCGTCGAACAAGAGCATTTTAAACGCAGGCTAATGGCCACGGCGAACAGCCTAAAACAGAAGCAGCAACAGCTTCGAGCTGACCAGGACCTGCTGGCCGACAGATGGACCGAAGTCCTCGCGGCTGAAGAGTATGAACTCGAACGCCCCTCCAAAAGCTATCCAAAATGCAAGTTGCTCCCCCGACTAGAGGAGGAAGCATACAAACCTTCATCACCAGCGCACAATACAGCAGACCGACCACCTTGTGGCCGCGACAGAGAGGCATCTAGGCCCTCCCCCAGAACCGTACCCCGGCACCGCTCGAAAAGCGCGAAGTCACGGGGGAATGCACCGGACTTGCGGGATATATTGGAGGACAAGGCAAGACAATCCAGATCCATCTACGGATCACGTGGGCGCCCCACGACCCATGACAACTACCGTCGCGCCGGATACAGCAACTCCGGCCGGGCCGAACACATCAGACAATGCTCTCTTGAGCTACGTCATGATATTGCTCAATATAGAGGCGCCGCACACCCACTATGCTTCACAGACGAAGTAATGGATCATCAAATCCCTGAAGGGTTTAAACCCGTGAACATTGAATGAACAGACCCCAAGGTTTGGATCGAAGATTATCTCCTTCATATCCATATGGCCCGCAGCGACGATCTCCATGCCATCAAGTATCTCCCACTCAAGCTTAAAGGACCAGCTCGGCATTGGCTTAACAGCTTGCCCGTAGAGTCAATTGGATGTTGGGAGGACCTGGAAGCCGCATTCCTCGACAACTTCCAGGGCACATATGTGCAACCACCAGACGCCGATGACCTAAGCCACATAATTCAGCAGCCAGATGAATCGGCCAGACAGTTCTGGACACGGTTCTTAACAAAGAAAAATCAAATCATCGACTGTCCGGATGCAGAGGCCCTCGCATCCTTCAAACATAACATCCGCGACGAGTGGCTGGCCCGGCACCTAGGACAGGAAAAGCCGAAATCCATGGCAGCCCTCACATCACTCATGACCCGCTTCTGTGCAGGAGAGGACAGCTGGCTAGCTTGCAGTAACAACCTGAGCAAAAATTCTGGCAGTCCGGACAACATGGACCACAATGGCAGGTCACGTCGCAACAAAAACAAACGCCGCATTAACGGCGACAACACTGAGGATACAGCAGTCAACGCCGGATTCAGAGGCTCTAAACCCGGTCAGCGGAAAAAGCCATTCAAAAGAACTACTCCGGGTCCGTCCAATTTGGACTGAATACTCGACTGCTCTTGCCAGATACATGGCACCCCCGAAAAGCCAGCTAATCACACCAACAGAGATTGTTGGGTATTCAAGCAGGCGGGCAAGTTAATTGCCGAAAACAATGACAAGGGGCTGCATAGCGATGACGAGGAAGAGACCCGGCCACCGAACAGTAGAGGATAGAAGGGTTTCCCCCCACAAGTGCGGACTGTAAACATGATATACGCAACCCATATACCCAAGAGGGAGCGGAAGCGTGCACTTAGGGACGTATATGCGATGGAGCCAGTCGCCCCAAAGTTCAATCCGTGGTCCTCTTGCCCGATCACTTTCGATCGAAGGGACCACCCTACCAGTATCCGCCATGGTGGATTCGCCGCATTGGTTTTAGACCCAATCGTTGATGGATTTCACCTCACTAGAGTCCTGATGGACGGCGGCAGCAGCCTGAACCTGCTTTATCAGGATACAGTGCGCAAGATGGGCATAGACCCCTCAAGGATTAAACCTACAAAGACGACCTTCAAAGGCGTCATTCCAGGTGTTGAGGCCAATTGTACAGGCTCAGTCACACTGGAAGTGGTCTTCGGATCCCCGGATAATTTCCGAAGCGAGGAGTTAATCTTCGACATAGTCCCGTTCCGCAGTGGCTATCACGCTCTGCTCGGACGAACCGCATTTGCAAAATTCAATGCGGTGCCGCATTACGCATACCTCAAGCTCAAGATGCCAGACCCTCGTGGAGTCATCACGGTCAACGGAAACACTGAACGCTCCCTTCGAACGGAGGAACACACAGTGGCTCTCACGGCAGAAGTACAGAGCAGCCTCTTAAGGCAATTCTCGAGTCCGGCCATTAAACGGCCGGACATGGCCAAACGCGCCCGGAGCAACATACATCAAGACCACCTGGCACGTTCCGAGCATGCATAGCAATGCGGCCCCAACCCCAGCCCTCGCATGATTGCAAGACTAGCCCTTCGTGTACATCATTACGCTCTGGAGATACCATGGGCATAGGGGGAGGGGCACGACCACGATAGGCCCAGAGTGCGGCTTAACCACACCAGGGGCTCCCAAGTGTGTCACTCTTTTTTCTTCTTTTTTAATTTTTTTCCACAGGACTCCGTTCACCAGAGGCCCTATCCGGGAGTAGATCTGCCGAACTCACGATGCAACAGCCAGGGAGGGACAATGGCTACGACGAACACCCAGGTGGTCTCCATTATGAGCATTAAATCTGTTTAATACACCATTCCGCAGCCTACCCCTGGAGGGAGACACTTTTAATAGTCCAACCCTTGCTTACCGCACTATTTGTATCATTCTGCACCCGTGGCAGAATTCCTCGAATAAACAATGCATCACTTTTTGTTTATAACTGCATTTCTCTTTTTTTACATATATGTTCATTTATGACATCTTGCACCCGTACATTTTTGGTACGGCCGAATACACCAGGGGCTTATGTTCCCCGCATTATGGTGTGATAAGTCCGAATACTTTCACAAGTGCGGCACCCCAAACTTATAGCATTATATGCATCAGCTACGAATCATGTCTTGGGTCAATAGTTGGGTCTGCCCGGCTCCCATGTTTTAGTACCTTACATTCCGTTCCGTCGACTAAGGTAGCACTGGGAGAACCACTGCGATTGCGCCCCAATTGAGCTAGGCGAGCGCCTCAGTGGAGAAAGCTAAAACTGACTGTCATGATAAGGCGAGAGCTGGTCGCTGTTCGAGAGGTCTTTTCGAGTCCTTAAAGACTTATGCCGCTTAGAGCGAGGAACCGGATTCGTCCGGCCCGGGCATGGATAGCACCCCGAGCTTGGTCTTCTAAATACTAGGGGCTTCGCCGAAATTTAAAATTGTAGAATTCTAGGGCTAAGTGAGAGTGTGCAAGCATTATAAGTCCGGTTGCCTTGTTCGTTGTGTTGAGCGCCTCCCTAGATGGACCCAAAAATGGGAACAAGAGTGCTCAAGTTTATCCCGAACACCCCAGCACTCGTGGCATGGGTGCTGAAGCCGACGACTTGCCATCTCTCAGATTTAATAAACGGCCGCATAGAAGGTAATATTTTAAATCAATAAGCGTTGCTTAGCGCACATGAACAAAGTTTTCAGCGCACAGGATAACACATTGCGAGTTTACTCAATAATTACATCTTTGGGGCACTCATCCGCAATCTTGCGGGCTCCCTTCAGGAAACTCTTATAGTACATCTCGGGCGTACGATACTCCTTGCCCGCTGGCGGCGCGTCCGTTATAAGCTTCTCAGCATCCAGCCTGCCCCAGTGCACCTTTGCGCGGGCAAGGGCCCGACGGGCACCTTCAATGCAGGCAGAGCGCTTGATGACTTCCACCCAAGGAAACGCATCCACCAGCCGCCGCACCATGCCGAAGTAGCTCCCAGGCATGGCCTCCTCAGGCCACAGCCAGACTATGAGGCCCTTCATGGCCTGCTCGGCTACCTTGTGGAGCTCGACCAACTGCTTCAGCTGGTCGCTAAGGCGCACCGGATGTCCGGCCTTAGCATACTGAGACCAGAAGACCTTCTCCGTTGAGCTCCCCTCCTCGGTCCGGTAGAATGCGGCAGCATTGGACACGCTGTGAGGCAGATCTGCAAACGCCCCAGGAGAGCTCCGAATTCAGGTAAGTAACAGGTAATTTACATTCGCATGCTTGCTTTGCATGAAAAATGCCTTACCCGCCGCTATTTTCTTCACCGCCTCAATCTCCTGGAGGGCCTTATGGGCCTCGGCCTTAGCGGCTTTGGCACTTTCAAGAGCCCAGGCAAGCTCACACTCCCGAGTCTTCGAGTCGCGCTCCAAACTCTCATGCTTATCCATGAGAGCCTGGAGCTCTGGCCGCACCTCCACCACCCGCGCCTCCTGCTTCTCTCGCTCCGCTCGTTCCGCGGCCGCATTACGTTCGGCCATGGATACAGCCTCCTTCAGGGTCGCCACCTCGTTTGTGGCCCCTGCAGTGCCCATGTTATCCTTGTCATTTCCATTGCAAGCAAAATCCTTTTCTGTAAGGTACGACTTTAATATGGTGTTACTCACCTTCCTTGTCCTCGAGCTGCTTCTTGGCACGGCCGAGCTCGTTCTCGGACCGCTCGAGGTTCCGCTTCAAAGCATCGACTCCGCAGTCAGTGCGGCAGAGGTAGCAGCGCAGCCTGCAAACCCATATTGACATAATTTTTAGTACTCCTGCGTATATCTTTTTTAGATCCTCAGTCCGGCTTTTCTTTCCGAACACCAAACCGGGCATCAGGGGCTACTGTGTATGCGGTATTACATTACATATTTTAAAACTTCTTACCTCAAAGCCTGTTAGAAGGCTGCTGCAGGCTTCAGTCAGCCCGCTCTTGGCGAGCTGAACCTTCTGAATCACCGCACTCATAATAGTGCGGTGTTCTTCCTCGATGGAAGCGCCGTTGAGCGCCTCCAACAAGTTGTCCGGCGCCTCCGGTTGGACAGAGGCTGCCGGTGTCACGGCCTTGCCCTTCTTACAAAGGGGCCGCCTGCCGGACTCCGGAACCACTGCGGGTTCCGGCATGGAGTCCAGCGCAAAGTCCGGGAGGCTGCCTTGTGGCACCTCCGGAGCCTCCTCCTGATGGGTCCCCTCCTGGGATCCCACCTCGTTGTCCTCAGCGTCGCGAGGGGTGGAGGCAGTCGGAATGGAATCTACATCCGACGGAGCCAGGGACCCGCTTGATGAAGCGGGAAGATCATCCTCGGCCAGACTACAGGTAGTGTGCGGCATTAGAAGGACACTATGTGACACAAAAGAGAAATTATAAGTCATTCAGGAATCCGGATACTTACGACCTTGCCGGAGGCTTGGCCCTTGAGGGCAACCCTTCGTCGCCAACGTTGGCGTTGGCGGAGCTGTCCGAAGGAAGGGTCCTCCCCCTCTTGGACCCTTCGGCCTCCTCCGTTGGGGAAGCCTTCCTCTTCCTCTCTCCCCCCTCCTGGGGAGAGTCCTCTTTCTCCTCCTCGTCTTCGGGGGAGGAGTCCTCCTCGGAGCCATCCGATGAAGAGTACGATATCACCTGGCGCCGGGAACTCTTTCGGGTTCCCGTGGCCTTCTTCTTGGCCTTCTTCTCCGGCACCACGTAAAGGGCCGGAACAAGCAGCCCCGTCAAACGGGTGTCCGCTGGGTCTTCGGGAAGGGGAGCCGGATAGTCTACCTGTCCGGACATCCTCTGGCAGTCCTGTTAAAGGCATTGGAAGTTTTAAATCCCACATAGAGTCAAACTATGAAAGAAAATAAGTGTCCCATAGAGGATTACAAAGCTTACCTCGCCGGCCGGGCGCTTGGTGCTGAATCTGCGGTCTTCCGTCGCGGATGCAGGGGCGTCTCCGCCCTTGAACAGCACCCTCCAGGCAGCTTCGTACGTCGTGTCGAAGAGCCCGCTCAAGGTCTGGTGCTGTGCCGGATCGAACTCCCACAAATTGAAGGCCTGCTGTTGGCAGGGGAGAATCCGGCGGACGAGCATGACCTGGATCACATTGACAAGCCTAAGCTTCTTGTTCACCAAGGTCTGGAGACAGGACTGGAGTCCTGTCAGCTCCTCCGAACTGCCCCATAGCAAGCCCTTCTCTTTCCAAGAGGTGAGCTGCATAGGGATACCAGATCTGAACTCGGGGTCCGCTGCCCATTTAGGGTCACGCGGCTCGGTGATGTAGAACCACCCCGATTGCCACCCCTTGACGGACTCCACGAAGGCCCCCTCGAGCCAGGTGACATTGGGCATTTTGCCCACCATGGTGCCTCCGCACTCCGCTTGGACGCCCTTCACTACCTTCGGCTTGACATTGAAGGTCTTTAGCCACAAGCCGAAGTGGGGCCGGATGCAGAGGAAGGCCTCGCACACGACGATAAATGCCGAGATGTTGAGGATGAAGTTTGGCGCCAGATCGTGGAAGTCCAGGCCGTAGTAGTACATGAGCCCCCGGACGAAGGGATGAAGTGGGAAGCCCAGTCCGCGGAGGAAGTGGGGAAGGAATACGACCCTCTCATGGGGCCTGGGGTGGGGATGAGCTGCCCCTCGTCGAGCAGCCGGTGCGCGATGTCGGTGGAAAGGTATCCGGCGCCATGCAGTTTTTCGATGTGCCCCTCCGTGACGGAGGAGACCATCCACTTGCCTCCCGCCCCGGACATGGCTGGAGAAGGTTGAGGCGAGATGTGCGAGCTTGGGCGCTGGAGCTCGAGTGCGCGGAGATGGATAAGCAAAGGAGGAAGAAGGCGTAGGTAAAAAGGTGGATCCTTATCCCCTTATATATGGGCGGACGAAGACTGTGCGTCCCCACCGGCCTGGTAAAACTCGCTTATCTCCCAAGTGCCACCATCAATGGCGCGGTTGGGTTACCCACATCCGTATTGATGGGAATCCCGGAATAAGGGGAACACGATCTCTACTTCGACAAGACGTGCCAAGGAAACCGCTTCGCTAAACGCGCTGAGGTGGTATAATAAAAAACGATTCAAGTAAAGGCTTGGTGGTGGTATGATGTCATGCCACAAAATACGTCAGCAGATTGAACTTGTGTACATATTATTCTCTCTATGGTGGAATGTGGAATTTATTTTGCAGAGCCGGACACTATCCTGGTGTTCACAATCTTCTATGAATTATTCGGAGGAGGAACCCGCCTTGCAATGCCGAACTATATGCACGCCGGACTCATCGTCATTGAAGCCTGGTTCAGGGGCTACTGAGGGAGTCCTAGACTAGGGGTTGTCCGGGTAGCCGGACTATCATCGTCGGCCGGACTCCAAGACTATGAAGATACAAGATTGAAGACTTCGTCCCGTGTCCGGATGGGGCTTTCCTTGGCGTGGAAGGCAAGCTTGGCGATACGGATATGTAGATCTCCTACCATTGTAACTGACTCTGTGTAACCCTAGCCCTCTCCAGTGTCTATATAAACCGGAGGGTTTTAGTCCGTAGGACACACAACCATTACAACAATCATACCATAGGCTAGCTTCTAGGGTTTAGCCTCCTTGATCTCGTGGTAGATCCACTCTTGTACTACCCATATCATCAATATCAATCAAGAAGGAGTAGGGTTTTACCTCCATCGAGAGGGCCCGAACCTGGGTAAAAACATCGTGTCCCTTGTCTCCTGTTACCATCCGCCTAGACGCACAGTTCGGAACCCCCTACCCGAGATCCGCCGATTTTGACACCGACAGTTATGTTATGAATGAAGAAGCTGCTAGAGCTATTTTTGCTTACAAAGATAGATATGATCTTAAGAAGTTATTAGCCAAATGGAAGCAACAATCTCTTAATTCTAGAATGAAACCTGACCCTGCTTTTGCTACTTCACCTATCTGTGTTACTGATAAGGATTATGAATTCTCTGTTGATCCTGAAATTATTACTTTGGTTGAATCTGATCCTTTTTATGGCAATGAATCTGAAACTGTTGTGGCACATCTTACCAAGTTAAATGATATAGCCACCCAGTTTACTAATGATGAGAAGCCTCACTATTATTATATCCTTAAGATATTTCTGTTCTCATTAAAGGGTGATGCTAAAACTTGGTTTAATTCTCTTGAACCTGGTTGTGTGCCTAGTCCCCAGGATATGATTTATTACTTCTCTGCTAAATATTTCCCTGCTCATAAGAAACAAGCTGCCTTGCGGGAAATATATAATTTTGTGCGAATCAAATAAGAGAGTCTCCCACAAGCTTGGGGGAGGCTTCTCCTGTTACTTAATGCTTTGCCTGATCATCCTCTTAAGAAAAATGAAATACTTGATATCTTTTATAATGCACTAACCGATGCTTCCAAGGACTACTTGGATAGTTGTGTTGGTTGTGTTTTCAGGGAAAGAACAGTCGACCAAGCTGAATTACTATTGAATAATATGTTGACTAATGAAAATAATTGGACTCTTCCTGAGCCAATTCCTGAGCCAATTGAGCCAACTCCCGAGCCTATTCCTAAACCAACTCCGAAGAAGAGGGGTGTTCTATTTCTCAGTCCTGAAGATATGCAAGAGGCAAAGAAATCAATGAAAGAAAAAGGTATTAAAGCTGAAGATGTTAAGAATTTACCACCTATTGAAGAAATACATGGTCTTAATATACCGCCTGTTGAAGAAATACATTGTCCTGATAACCCGACACAGGTACTAAAGGTAAATTCTCTCTATAGATATGATAAAATTGAAATTCCTTCTACTAAATTTCATAGCCGTTGCTAGACAAGAAAGTTTTAATGCTTGCGTTGGTAGAGAATTGAAAAATAATGCTTTCGAGATAGGAAACTTGAGTGATTATATGGCTAGAGTTAAAGGTGAACTTAAGCTCATTAGCAAATTTGCTTCTATGGTTACCACTCAAGTTGAGCAAGTACTTAAAGCTCAAAGTGACTTGCTCGATGAATTATAAACTAACCATATTCACGATAATACATAGGTCTCGCATTTACTCATATCAATGGTATAATCAGCTAGCGAGCAATAATAATAAAACTCGGATGAAAACACTTTCTCAAAACAATCATAATATGATATAACAAGATGGTATCTCGCTAGCCCTTTCTGAGACCACAAAACATAAATGCAGAGCACCTTTAAAGACCAAGGACTGACTAAACATTGTAATTCATAGTAAAAGAGATCCAGTCAAGTCATACCCAATATAAATTAATAGTAATGAATGCAAATGACAGTGTGCTCTCCAGCGGGTGCTTTTTAATAAGAAGGTGATGACTCAACATAAAAGTAAATAGATAGGCCCTTCGTAGAGGGAAGCAGGGATTTGTTGAGGTGTCAGAGCTCGATTTTAAAATAGAGATGAATAACATTTTGAGCGGCATACTTTCACTGTTAACACAACAATTATGAGATGGCGATATCTTCCATACTACATGCATTATAGGTGAATCCCAAACAGAATGGTAAAAGTTTATACTCCCCCACCACCAACAAGCATCAATCCATGGCTTGCTCGAAACAACGAGTGCCTCCAACTAACAACAGCCCTGGGGGAGTTTTGTTAAATTATTTTGATTTGCTTTGATCTTTTGATCGTGGGACTGGGCATCCCGGTTACCAGCCATTGTCTCATGAATGAGGAGTAGAGTCCACTCCTCTTGAGAATAACCCACCTAGCATGGAAGATACAGACAACCCTAGTTGAAACATGAGCTGCTCGAGCATACAAAACAGAATTTCATTTGAAGGTTTGGAGTTTGGCACATACAAATTTAGTTGGAACGACAGGTAGATACCGCATATAGGAAGGCATGGTGGACTCATATGGAACAACTTTGGGGTTTATGGAGTTTGGATGCACAAGCAGTATTCCCGCTTAGTACAGGTGAAGGCTAGCAAAAGACTGGGAAGCGACCAACTGAAAGAGCGACAACAGTCATGAACATGCATTAAAATTAATTTACACCAATTACAAGCATGAGTAGGATATAATCCACCATGAACATAAATATCGTGAAGGCTATGTTGTTTTGTTTCAACTACATGTGTGAACATGTGCCAAGTCGACTCACTCAATTCATTCAAAGGAGGATACCATCCCATCATACCACATCACAATCATTTTAATAGCATATTGGCACGCAAGGTAAACCATTATAACTCATAGCTAATTAAGCATGGCACAAGCAACTATAATCTCTAAATGTCATTGCAAATATGTTTACTTCATAATAGGCTGAATCAGGAACGATGAACTCATCATATTTACAAAAACAAGAGAGGTCGAGTTCATACCAGCTTTTCTCATCTCAGTCAGTCCGTCATATATTGTCATTATTGCCTTTCTCTTGCATGACTGAACGGTGTGTATAATAATAATAGTGCACGTGCATTGGACTAAGCTGGAATCTGCAAGCGCTCAATTCAAGAGAGAAGACAAAGTAATATGGGCTCTAAGTTAAATAAACAATCATGCATATGAGAGCCACTAAACATTTTCAATATGGTCTTCTACTCTCGACCCCCAAAGGAAAGAAAAGAAATAAAACTATTTACACGGGAAAGCTCCCAACAAGCAAGAAGAAGAACGAGAAATCTTTTTGGGTTTTCATTTTAATTTCTACTACAAGCATGGAAATTAAACTAACTATTTTTTTGGTTTTTCTTAAAGTTTATCAAACACACAAGAAGAGAACTAGAAAAAGAAAATTAAACTAGCATGGATAATACAATGAAAGAGCATGAGCACCCACGACTAGAATAGTATGTGAATATGAATGTAAAGTCGGTGAGAAATACATACTCCCCCAAGCTTAGGCTTTTGGCCTAAGTTTGTCTAATGCCAAGGATAGCCTGGCTGATATCCGAAGTTATAAATGGGGTCGTACTGAGATGCAGCGGGCAATGGCTCCTGAGTTGCGGCATATTGGCGAGCTGCCTCCGCTCTCCCCTCATGCTCGGCTACCTCCTCCCTGGTAACAACATATCTTCGTTTTGCCTGGTAATCAAAAAGGGAAGGAGCAGGGAGAGTAACATGGACAGCGCTACGTCTGTCAAAGATTAGTCGATACTGGAGGAATTGTTCATTCCTCAAAAGAAAACGATGTTTGACCATCGCGTCATAATCTAAATAAGCAGGAAGCAACTCAACATCCTCCTCACGTGGAGCTATACCAAGATAATTAGCAACACGGGTCGCATAAATCCCTCCAAATAAATCTCTGGATATACCATTATTATGCAACCTACGTGCAACTATTGCCCCCAAGTTGTAATCTTTTTACCTAACACAGCACTCTTGAGGACACAGAGATCAGGGACACACATGTGACATGCTTCATCTTTACCATTAATGCATCTACCAATGAAGAGAGCAAAATAATGTATACCAGGAAAATGAATGCTCCCTATGGAAGCTTGTGCTATATCCCTAGATTCTCCCACAACAATACTAGCAAGAAAGTCCTTATATTCAGATCTGCGGGGGTCATTAACATTGCCCCACTGCGGGAGTTTGCAAGCAGTTGTAAAATCTTCTAAGTCCATGGTATAAGATTTACAATAAGTATCAAACAAGACACTCTGAGAATTACGCGAAGATTTATATTTAAACCTTGTTACGAATGAATCAGTCAATTGGTAGTACTGAGGACACTTATCTTGTAAGAAGTCCTCAAGGTCGGCGTTACGCACATATGCGTCAAATTCATCCTTGACGTCTGCTTTGACCATAAACTCGTCTGATGGCCACTCACAAGCTTGCACTTCTGCGTCCCTTGGTGGTTCATCATCTTGCTCACGCATAACACGCCTGGGTCCTCTCTTTGTTGACGAACCACCTTGGTACATTCTCCTAGACATATTTCTTTTTCTGAAAAATTTCTGAAATATTAGTAACTTCAAAATACAAGTGAATATAACTAAACAGGATTGGTAGCAACTACTCCTACAAGTGCCTAGAGCCTATATCATGCATTACAATTACTTGGGACCTCATTTGACATGCAAGCTCAAGAACAGGGTCACCTATGCAGCAAAAATTTGCAAAGAATAAAACACTAGAACAAAAACTAATTGGACCAATGGAGGAGTCACATACCAAGCAACAATCTCCCAAAGCAGTTTTGTGAATGGAGCTTTGAGCAAGGAGATCGAAAATCGTAGCAAAGTGAGCTAGAACTCGTGCTTGAGCTGGATGGGGATTTTTTGGGAAGAAGATGGAGTGTGTGGGTGCAGGAATAAGTGGAGGGGGGCCACCGTGGGCCCACGAGATAGGGGCGCGCCCAGGGGGTGTGGGCGCGCCCTCCACCCTCGTGGCCAGGTGCTTAACCCCCCCTGTAGTGTTTTGAGTGCCTAAAATCCTCAAATATTCCATAAAAAATCATACTACATTTGCAGGGCATTTGGAGAACTTTTATTTTCGGGATATTTTTTTATTGCATGGATAATTCAGAAAACAGACAGATAATACTATTTGCTTTATTTATTCTAAATAACAGAAAGTAAAAAGAGGGTACAGAAGGTTGTGCCTTCTAACTTCATCCATCTCATGATCATCAAAATGAATCCACTAACAAGATTGATCAAATCTTGTTAACAAACTCATTCCGAATAACACGGAACCGGAGAAATTTCGAATAACACTAGGTTACCTCAACGGGGATATGAATGTCCCCAATAATAAGAAGATCATACTTTTTCTTCACAGTAGGGAGAGGAAATTCAAAACCTCCAATAATGATAGTTGGAACTTTTCCAATAGAAATGATGCTATGGACTTGAGGTTGTTATCTCGGAAAGTGTACCGTATGCTCATTACCATTAACATGAAAAGTGACATTGCCTTTGTTGTAATCAATAACAGCCCCTGCAGTATTCAAAAAGGGTCTAACAAGGATAATCGACATACTATCGTCCTCAGGAATATCAGGAATAACAAAGTCCATTAAGATAGTGACATTTGCAACCACAACAGGCACATCCTCACAAATACCGACAGGTATGGCAGTTGATTTATCAGCCATTTGCAAAGATATTTCAGTAGGTTTCAACTTATTCAATTCAAGTCTACGATATAAAGAGAGAGGCATAACACTAACACCGGCTCCAAGATCACATAAAGCAGTTTTAACATAATTTCTTTTAATGGAAAATGGTATAGTTGGTACCCCGGGGTCTCCAAATTTCTTTGGTATTCCACCCTTAAACGTATAATTAGCAAGCATGGTGGAAATTTCAGCTTCCGGTATCTTTCTTTTATTTGTAATGATACCCTTCATGTATTTAGCATAAGGGTTTACTTTAAGCATATCAGGTAAGCACATACGTAAGAAGATAGGTCTACTCATTTCAGCAAAGCGCTCAAAATCCTCATCACCCTTTGTCTTGGATGGTTTAGGAGGAAAGGGCATGGTTTATGAACCCATGGTTCTCTTTCTCTACCGTGCTTCCTAGCAACAAAATCTCTTTTATCATAATGTTATTCTTTTATTGTTGGTTATCAAGATCAATAGTAGGTTCAACCTCTTCTTCATTATTATTGCTAGGTTGAGCATCAGCATGAACATTATCACTACGTTCATGTTCATCACCTGGTTGTGTTTCAGCATCAGAAATAGAAATGTCACTGGGATTCTCAGGTGTGTCTACAATAGGTTCAATAGAAGCATGCAAAGTCCTATTGTCTTTCTTTTTCTTCTTTTTGGAAGAACTAGGTGCCTCTAAATTATTTCTCTGAGAATCCTGCTCGATTCTCTTAGGGTGGCCTTCAGGATACAAAGGTTCCTGAGTCATTCTTTGCTGAAAACTTGAATGCTGGCTTTACATATTTACAAACAACAAGAGCAAATAGAGTTTGTAAAAGTTTTTCTTTATCACTTTCAGTTTATCAACTGACTTGCTTGAGGACAAGCAAAAGGTTTAAGCTTGGGGGAGTTGATACGTCTCCAACGTATCTACTTTTCCAAACACTTTTGCCCTTGTTTTGGACTCTAACTTGCATGATTTGAATGAAACTAACCCGGACTGACGCTGTTTTTAGCAGAACTACCATGGTGTTGTTTATTGTGCGAAAAACAAAAGTTATCGGAATGACCTGAAAATCCATGGAGATAACTTTTGGAAAATATAAAAAATACTGGCAAAAGAATCAAGGCCAGGGGGCCCACACCCTGTCCACGAGGGTGGGGGCGATCCCTCCCCCCTGGGCACGCCCCCTGTCTCGTGGGCCCCTTGATGCTCCACTGATCTCAACTCCGACTCCACATATTATGTTTCGCGGGGAAAAAGATCATAGAGATAGTTTCATCGCATTTTACGATACAGAGCCGCCGCCAAGCCCTAATCTCTCTCAGGAGGGCTGATCTGGAGTCCGTTTGGGGCTCCAGAGAGGGGGATTTGTTGCCGTCGTCATCATCAACCATCCTCCATCACCAATTTCATGATGCTCACCGCCGTGCGTGAGTAATTCCATCGTAGGCTTGCTGGACGGTGATGGGTTGGATGAGATTTACCATGTAATCAAGTTAGTTTTGTTAGGGTTTGATCCCTAGTATCCACTATGTTCTGAGATTGATGTTGCTATGACTTTGCTATGCTTAATGCTTGTCACTAGGGCCCAAGTGCCATGATTTCAGATCTGAACCTAATATGTTTTCATGAATATATGTGAGTTCTTGATCCTATCTTGCAAGTCTATAGTCACCTATTATTTGTTATGATCTGACAACCCCGAAGTGACAATAATGTGACACCCCAAAATTTTTAACCTTGTTTTGTTAACTAAAATTTTACCAGGAAATTAAAACTTTTATTTTCTGGACTCACTTTTGATTGTTGAAACATTTCCTTTCTTATTATCATGGAGTTTTTACCTCAAGTGAAATACTTCCCAAATTTATTGGACTTTCTTCCCTCTCAAAACTTTTTCCCCTTGGCAAGGATTGTATTTTGGTATCTTCATCAACACTAGTGTTTGGTTATTAAAAACCTTTCTTCTGTTTGTCCCCTTCTCAAATTAAATTTTTGGGATTTATTTTCTTTAAGAGAAAAACCCTAGGAGTTTTGGGACTTATCTTATATTGAAACCACCCATGATTTTACCATGCCTCATATGGTCAAACCTCCCTAAAACCCTCCTCCCACTTTGGGGCAACCCATATATTCTGTCCCAACAAGTCCAACTCATTTTTGGATTTTATTTCATTTATTTCCTTCCCCAAAACAATTCTGTTCATTATTTTGAACCTAGGTGATTTGCAAAGCAAGTACCTAGATGCATTTGAGTTTTGACCTCAAATCAACTCTCCTAGATAGTCCTTGGTACCCACAACCTAGAACCATCATCTTTCACTCCTCTCCTTTTCAAATACTTCAAATACAGTCTCTGCAAGTTCGGACCAGATTTGCCAAATTTGGTGAAATTCATATCTCCACTTCTCCAAAAAATCCACAAAAATTCAGGCAACCCCCTGTTGCATTGATAAGCCACTCCACCAAAAATCAGCCCAAGCAGAGCCTCCCACATACCAAAACCATTCTATCGAACACCTAGCCTGCACAGTTCACTTACACTTTCAAAGAGATTCAGAAAGTTCAGAGTCTCAGTGTCGTTTTTCTCTCGTTAGAGTTCAGTCACGCGCTCACAGTGTGCCCTGGCATGTTGCGCGTGGCCCCTTTCCCCTGGCCAGCACCCCGCACGCGCGCTTGGCGCCTTCCTGGCGTCGGTGGCGCCCTGGCCCGCCTGCGCCGGCGTGTCCTGCGGCGGCAGAACCACCGTAATGGCCGACAGGGGGCAACAATGCGGCATAACGCCGTTCGGCGCCGCCCAACCCTCCTGGTAGCTTCGTGTGGCCATCTCCTTGCCAGCGCACGCCCGCGGCACCGTCGACGTGGCCCGGCAAGCACAGAACGTGCTCCCTGCCGCCGACGGGCCCGCGCCGCCCCGTTCCGTCGAGCTCCCCCCAAAGTGCCTAACCGAGCTCGCTTAGCACTTAAATGGAGTCAGTGGACCCCCACGACGGTGCTCAACCCCTAAACCACCCCGACCAATGCCCTGCGCCGCCGTAAACTTCGCCGGAGAACCCCGTTCTCGGCCACCGCCTCGGACCGCCTATATAAAGGGCTCCCGAGCTCGCCCTCGAGCACACACCCCCTCTGCACCTCACCAGCACCCTGCCAGGCCACCAGGGGGACCTCGAGGAGGTTTTCTCCCCTAGCTCCGGCCGCCCCGTTCCGCCTCGGCCTCCACCACGATTCACTCCGGTCAGGCCATCTCCGGCGCCCTAATCACGTCAGCTGCCAATCATGCTACCGCAAGTCTAACCCCCCTCCTCAATTGCATCTCCGCAGAACTCTCCGACGAGACCCACGACCACCCGAACCGACGTCCGCCGGAGCAGGAGCCGCCGTCGACGCGGTGCTCACCGGCGACCACCACCACTACCAACCGACGCGGAATGACGCCCTGAACACGGAGGATTTTGGAGAGAGGAGAAAGGCTTTCAAAAGTTTTAGGATGCACCTCACCACCCCACAACTTGAAGGCAAGCATTCTGAACCCCGGCATAATATTTTTGGTGTGTTCGTTGACACGTTTATATCACCACCTCATTTCGAAGGACTTGTTATTTCATGTGATATGATCATTTGAATGGATGCATATTAGTGATTTCCATGCTATTGGAAATGAGTATACTTGTGATGGCAAGCATCCTCATGTATCTTGCATGCATGCCGGAAAGGAATCCGGGAAAGCCTCTGCCTTGGGTAGGCGTGAGCTTGTCGCCGGTCTCCGTCGGGACGGGTATGTCCGGTATGGCATGGTAAGATATAATGAGTGATGATTGTACTGGTTGAAATATTTTTGTTATACATGTCATGCAGGAAACTATAAACCTCCTGAGTCGACCGTAGATCGGGTCTTGTTCCAGAAACCCCCATACTTGCTTCGTACTACAACTCGTCTCTACAACAAGTAGAGTACGGTTCAGTAAGTTGTTAACCTCTTTCTAGCACACACCGTACAGAGAGGCCATGGTGGAAGATACTGGTTGTAGCTGGTAGGCAGGCCACCTGGTCCGGGGGCATGGGTGTTTCCGGTTGGGACCGAGAGGGGAGGCCACCCCTTAGAGCGCACGATATAAATTTGATCCCATGCTACGCGAGGTTATAGCCTCCCCACTTAGAGTTTGCTTGACAGGTGTCGTGGGTGATTCCAGACACGTGTGAGTTAAGCTGGTGTGTGCAAGTTAGGTGTGTTTTCAACAAAAAGACCATAGACGGAATTAGTCCCGATGGACTAAAGGAATCCGTTACTCGTGGGTAAAGAGAACACCCTCTGCAGAGATTAAACCTATTCGAATAGCCGTGTCCATGGTTAAGGATTACAGTCTGGGATGGGTCAAGTGTCGGTCTTAGTGTCGATCTTCGGAGGAAAAATCTGTTAAACCAGAACATGGATTGTGACTTGTGGCTTGTGATAATTATGATTATTATTATTGTTAACTAACCCATGATAGTAATGTTATTATCGAGTACCTCTGGTATGGTTCTACCTCCGTGATATTCATTATGATTGTTCTTATAAAGCCCTTTATGTGGTGTCACTAAGACGCCCGACTGTGGCATTTCTTTTAAAGCCCTTTACGTGGTGTCGCTAAGACGCCCGACTGTGGCATTTCTTTTAAAGCCCTTTATGTGGTGTCTCTAAGACGCCCGACAGTGGCATTTCTTTTAAAGCCCTTTATGTGGTGTCGCTAAGACGCCCGACAGTGGCATTTCTTTTAAAGCCCTTTATGTGGTGTCGCTCAGACGCCCGGCTGTGGCATTTCTTTTAAAGCCCTTTATGTGGTGTCGCTCAGACGCCCGACTGTGGCATTTATTTTAAAGCCCTTTATGTGGTGTCGCTCAGATGCCCGACTGTGGCATTTCTTTTAAAGCCCTTTATGTGGTGTCGCTAAGACGCCCGATTGTGGCATTTCTTTTAAAGCCCTTTATGTGGTGTCGCTAAGACGCCCGACTGTGGCATTTCTTTTATAAGCCCTTTATGTGGCGTCGCTCCAGACGCCCGATCGTTGCCTTTTATTATTATTATGTTATTGCATTTTCATAAATAACCTGCTTACATGCATCAGAGATTTATTTTTGTGACTGATGTCATGAGAATAAAATATTTTCAGCATATCATTGTTATATTATACCTGTGTTCATAATGTTTGCGAGTACATTCAAAGTACTCACTGGCTTGTCCCTGGCTATGTTCTTGGCCAGGTTTTCTTGCACGGAGAGGAGCGACGCGATGCCAGCCCCGGAACCTAAGCAACCGTGATAGCAGCCTCGTGAAGATAGGAGTTAACCTGGTCAGCTGTTCCTGTTGGGAAATGGAGTCCCATAGACCCTGATGATCCTCAAACCGCTTCCGCCCTCAACCACTAGAAACCATTTGTTGTACTCACAGGCCAGAATGGTCTTGTACTACATATTTTGTATCTTGCTTGGAATTTCTATATCAAGTTGGAGCCTCATCAGCTAACAGTAATCCTGGGGCTGATGAGCACGATGGTCTTTTCCTGGAAATTTATACCCGGAAAACCGGTCGTGACAAACTAGGTATCAAAGCCAGACTGACCATTGGCTAATCCTATCTTAGCCAGGTCAATAAATTTAAGCAAACCAACCCACCAGACCATAACCAAAACCCCAGCCAAGCTTCTCGTGCAAGATAGCCACACAGTGACCCTGACACTTTTGGTAGTCGGTGCCCAATCTATCAACCTAGCCGTCGATCATGCACCAGTGGCCAGCACCCAAGGTGTCTCATTCGCAAGCGTGCGAAGGAAGACTCCGTTCCCTTTTACTATAAAAAGGGCACGCTAGCCCCAAACCAGCACAGCACAGCCTCTACCCCAAACCGAGCCACAATGCCTGGACCCGTCGTGCACAACGAGACCACAGCAACCAACCTTGGAGGTTTTGTGACCATACTCGCAAACCTCACCCGTTGTGCCTATGCGTTAGAAGAGCATTTAACCCAGCACGTGATGGGTTATCTCCAGAGTCTCGCAGATTTAAATCCTCAGATCGCCATCGGCAGATCACTGAGGCCCGACCAGGAGAGACACATTCATCGTCTGGTCAATCCACTTTCCCTGATAGAAGAGGAGTGTATCCCTGTGACAGAGACATTTTCTCAGGACCCCGTCCGGTAACCGTTTTCGATTTAGACGTCACTGCTATATTTATTATCGCAACTTTTATTTATGTGTTGTAACTTATGCGTGGTACCCCGAGTTTGCGCGGCAAGTAAATTATTTAGTTTCTATTATTGTGAGTAGCTCTGTTGCGGTTTGACTCTAATGTATTACTATTTTCTCTCGCGAAAAATCCTGGAGTAAGATTTTTCTTCCCTGAATTGCTGCATCATACATCTTCCCACGACGTGGATTATTTTTATTTCCCGCAGCACCCCGGCAGCAGACTCACAACCATAATCATTCGAGCACATACACTGCTTGCAAAACCTTGCAACGGTGTTGCATCTAACTGAGCACCACCTGACAACAGTCAGCGCCCGACACACCCCACCTACTTCTGTGATCACCACCACCGCGGAGAGCCGGCACCCGAGCAGCAGCATCGCGACGATCATCGAGGATCATCGTGCACAGGAGCACGGAGAGCCCCAGCACCGCTGCCAGCCCTCCGCACAACAGGATCATGTACCAGTCCGGCACCGCCGCCGCCATTAGAGCCTCGCCTTGAGCTTCGGCAAACGGAAACAAAGGAAAGAGGAGGAGAAGCAAGGCCAGGTGTGAGAAGAAGAGAAGAACACCTCGGCCGTTTTATAGCTCGAGCTCGGTGTACGGTGGGCGAGGTCCACCAGCGCCGCTCGTCGCCCGATCGCCGGTGTTCGAAGGCGAATCCTCGAGTAGTGCCGACAACGCACTGGCCCGCGAGGTGAGTGCACGCTGCACTGGCAGCTAGCACGCCGTGCACTATCACGGTACGGCCTAGATGCCCTACGCGCTAGGCATCGCCGGTGAGAAAGCGCGGGAAAGCACGCGGGAGAGAGGAAGAAGAAAGAGCCAGAGGAAGAAGAAGAGGCCGACAGTGGGCCCCGGATCCACCTGTCAGCCAGGGAGAGCACTGTGCTCTCGGGTACGACCAGCGTATTATTAAATTTAGAATTTTACTCTAAATTTATATCCAGTATAGAAATCCCTCGTTTTCTTCCCAAAACCGTAGACTTTTCCACGCAGCGCCAGTGCCCCGCACTGTATATTTTTGCATCACTTATTGCCCTCTCACTGTAGCCATTTTTGTTTCTATGTATATATATAATTTTTTTTAAAAAAACAACTTTTAGCAAATCTCGAGGACGAGATTTTTCTTAAGGGGGGTAGTATTGTGACACCCCAAAAATTTTAACCTTGTTTTGTTAACTAAAATTTTACCAGGAAATTAAAACTTTTATTTTCTGGACTCACTTTTGATTTTTGAAACATTTCCTTTCTTATTATCATGGAGTTTTTACCTCAAGGGAAATACTTCCCAAATTTATTGGACTTTCTTCCCTCTCAAAACTTTTTCGCCTTGGCAAAGATTGTATTTTGGTATCTTCATCAACACTGGTGTTTGGTTATTAAAAACCTTTCTTCTATTTGTCCCCTTCTCAAATTAAATTTTTGGGATTTATTTTCTTTAAGAGAAAAACCCTAGGAGTTTTGGGACTTATCTTATATTGAAACCACCCATGATTTTAACCTGCCTCATATGGTCAAACCTCCCTAAAACCCTCCTCCCACTTTGGGGCAACCCATATATTCTGTCCCAAATAGTCCAACTCATTTTTGGATTTTATTTCATTTATTTCCTTCCCCAAAACAATTTTGTTCATTATTTTGAACCTAGGTGATTTGCAAAGCAAGTACCTAGATGCATTTGAGTTTTGACCTGAAACCAACTCTCCTGGATAGTCCTTGGTACCCACAACCTAGAACCATCATCTTTCACTCCTCTCCTTTTCAAATACTTCAAATTACAGTCTCTGCAAGTTTGGACCAGATTTGCCAAATTTGGTGAAATTCATATCTCCACTTCTCCAAAAAATCCACAAAAATTCAGGCAATCCCCTGTTGCATGGATAAGCCACTCCACCAAAAATCAGCCCAAGCAGAGCCTCCCACATACCAAAACCATTCTGTCGAACACCTGGCCTGCAAAGTTCACTTACACTTTCAAAGAGATTCAGAAAGTTCAGAGTCTCAGTGTCGTTTTTCTCTCGTCAGAGTTCAGTCACGCGCTCACAGTGCGCCCTGGCATGTTGCGCGTGGCCCCTTTCCCCTGGCCAGCACCCCGCACGCGCGCTTGGCGCCTTCCTGGCGTCGGTGGCACCCTGGCCCGCCTGTGCCGGCGTGTCCTGCGGCGGCAGAACCACCATAACAGCCGACAGGGGGCAACACTGCGGCATAACACCGTTCGGCGCCGCCCAATCCTCCTATTAGCTCCGCGTGGCCATCTCCTTGCCAGCGCACGCCCGCGGCACCGTCGACGTGGCCCGGCAAGCACAGAACGTGCTCCCTACCGCCGACGGGCCCGCGCTGCCCCGTTCCTTCGAGCTCCCCCCAAAGTGCCTAACTGAGCTCGCTTAGCACCTAAATGGAGTCAGTGGACCCCTACGACGGCGCTCAACCCCTAAACCACCCCGACCAATGCCCTGCGCCGTCGTAAACTTCGCCGGAGAACCCCGTTCTCGGCCACCACCTCGGACCGCCTATATAAAGGGCTCCCGAGCTCGCCCTCGAGCACACACCCCCTCTGCACCTCACCAGCACCCTGCCAGGCCACCAGGGGGACCTCGAGGAGGTTTTCTCCCCCAGCTCCGGCCGCCCCGTTCCGCCTCGGCCTCCACCACGATTCACTCCGGTGAGGCCATCTCTGGCGCCCTAATCACGTCAGCTACCCTCTCATGCTACCGCAAGTCTAACCCCCCTCCTCAATTGCATCTCTGCAGCCCTCTCCGACGAGACCCACGACCACCCGAACCGTCGTCCGCCAGAGTAGGAGCCGCCGTCGACGCGGTGCTCACCGGCGACCACCACCACTACCAACCGACGCGGAATGACGCCCTGAACACGGAGGATTTTGGAGAGAGGAGAAAGGCTTTCAAAAGTTTTAGGATGCACCTCACCACCCCACAACTTGAAGGCAAGCATTCTGAACCCCGGCATAATATTTTTGGTGTGTTCGTTGACACGTTTATATCACCACCTCATTTCGAAGGACTTGTTATTTCATGTGATATGATCATTTGAATGGATGCATATTAGTGATTTCCATGCTATTGGAAATGAGTATACTTGTGATGGCAAGCATCCTCATGTATCTTGCATGCATGCCGGAAAGGAATCCGGGAAAGCCTCTGCCTTGGGTAGGCGTGAGCTTGTCGCCGGTCTCCGTCGGGATGGGTATGTCCGGTATGGCATGGTAAGATATAATGAGTGTTGATTGTACTGGTTGAAATATTTTTGTTATACATGTCATGCAGGAAACTATAAACCTCCTGAGTCGACCGTAGATCGAGTCTTGTTCCAGTAACCCCCATACTTGCTTCGTACTACCACTCGTCTCTACAACAAGTAGAGTACGGTTCAGTAAGTTGTCAACCTCTTTCTAGCACACACCGTACAGAGAGGCCATGGTGGAAGATACCGGTTGTAGCTGGTAGGCAGGCCACCTGGTCTAGGGGCATGGGTGTTTCCGGTTGGGACCGAGAGGGGAGGCCACCCCTTAGAGCACGCGATATAAATTTGATCCCATGCTACATGAGGTTGTAGCCTCCCCACTTAGAGTTTGCTTGACAGGTGTCGTGGGTGATTCCAGACATGTGTGAGTTAAGCTGGTGTGTGCAAGTTAGGTGTGTTTTCAACAAAAAGACCGTAGACGAAATTAGTCCCGATGGACTAAAGGAATCTGTTACTCATGGGTAAAGAGTACACCCTCTGCAGAGATTAAACCTATTCGAATAGCTGTGTCCATGGTTAAGGATTACAGTCTGGGATGAGTCAAGTGTCGGTCTTAGTGTCGATCTTTGGAGGAAAAATCTGTTAAACCAGAACATGGATTGTGACTTGTGACTTGTGATAATTATGATTATTATTATTGTTAACTAACCCATGATATTAATGTTATTATCGAGTATCTCTGGTATGGTTGTGATAGCCTAGCTTATTAGGGATGATAGACTACTCATATCAATAAGGAATTCCTTCTTTTCCGGGAGCCCATTCAGACAGAACTCCAAAGTTAAGCGTGCTCAGCTTGGAGTAGTCTCAGGATGGGTGACCGACCGGGAAGTTACTCCCGGGTGCGCACGAGTGAGGACAAAGTGTGCAGAAAAGACTAGTATTGATCTGTGGGGCCAGTCTAGATCCCGCCAGGAGTAACGACCACCGGCGGCTGTGTCCGGGGCGTTACAAGTTGGTATCAGAGCCGACCCTCGCGGTTACACGGATGGTTGCGGACAGGTGCGCGGTCATGTTGTTCATGACGTTTGTGACCCGTCGTGGCACACGGCATGGCACATGTACCGGACTGGATGCACAGACGGTTGTGCCAAGAGGGAACGTTCCTGTGGCCCGACGAGGACGTCGGTTCCTCTGAGTGGGGGTGTATGTGATAGCCTGGCTTATTAGGGATGATAGACTACTCATATCAATAAGGAATTCCTTCTTTTCCGGGAGCCCATTCAGAGAGAACTCCAAAGTTAAGCGTGCTCAGCTTGGAGTAGTCTCAGGATGGGTGACCGACCGGGAAGTTACTCCCGGGTGCGCACGAGTGAGGACAAAGTGTGCAGAAAAGACTAGTATTGATCTGTGGGGCCAGTCTAGATCTCGCCAGGAGTAACGACCACCGGCGGGTGTGTCCGGGGCGTTACAATGGTTCTACCTCCGGGATATTCACTATGATTGTTCTTATAAAGCCCTTTATGTGGTGTCGCTAAGATGCCCGACTGTGGCATTTCTTTTAAAGCCCTTTATGTGGTGTCGCTAAGACGCCCGACTGTGGCATTTCTTTTAAAGCCCTTTATGTGGTGTCGCTAAGACGCCCGACTGTGGCATTTCTTTTAAAGCCCTTTATGTGGTGTCGCTAAGACGCCCGACTGTGGCATTTCTTTTAAAGCCCTTTATGTGGTTTCGCTCAGACGCCCGACTGTGGCATTTCTTTTAAAGCCCTTTATGTGGTGTTGCTCAGACGCCCGACTGTGGCATTTCTTTTAAAGCCCTTTATGTGGTGTCGCTCAGACACCCGACTGTGGCATTTCTTTTAAAGCCCTTTATGTGGTGTTGCTAAGACGCCCGACTGTGGCATTTCTTTTAAAGCCCTTTATGTGGTGTCGCTCAGACGCCCGACTGTGGCATTTCTTTTAAAGCCCTTTATGTGGTGTCGCTCAGATGCCCGACTGTGGCATTTCTTTTAAAGCCCTCTATGTGGTGTCGCTCCGACGCCCGACTGTGGCATTTCTTTTATAAGCCCTTTATGTGGCGTCGCTCCAGACGCCCGATCGGTGCCTTTTATTATTATTATTATGTTATTGCATTTTCAAAAATAACCTGCTTACATGCATCAGAGATTTATTTTTGTGACTGACGTCATGAGCATAAAATATTTTCAGCATATCATTGTTATATTATACCTGTGTTCATAATGTTTGCGAGTACATTCAAAGTACTCACTGGCTTGTTCTTGGCTATTGTCTTGGCCAGATTTTCTTGCACGGAGAGGAGCGACACGATGCCAGCCCTGGAACCTAAGCAACCGTGATAGCAGCCTCGTGAAGATAGGAGTTAACCTGGTCAGCTGTTCCTGTTGGGAAATGGAGTCCCATAGACCCTGATGATCCTCAAACCGCTTCCGCCCTCAACCACTAGAAACCATTTGTTGTACTCACAGGCCAGAATGGTCTTGTACTACATATTTTGTATCTTGCTTGGAATTTCTGTATCAAGTTGGAGCCTCATCAGCTAACAGTAATCCTGGGGCTGATGAGCACGACGGTCTTTTTCTGGAAATTTATACCCGGAAAACCAGTCGTGACAGATCGGGATACTTCTTGGTGATGACCGTAGTTTGAGGAGTTCATGTATTCACTATGTGCTAATCCTTTGTTCCGGTTATCTATTAAAAAGAGGCCTTAATATCCCTTAATTTCCACTAGGACCCCACTGCCACGGGAGGGTAGGTCAAAAGATGTCATGCAAGTTCTTTTCCATAAGCACGTATGACTATATTCGGAATACATGCCTACATTACATTGATGAACGGGAGCTAGTTCTGTGCCACCCTATGTTATAGCTATTCCATGAGGAATCGCATCCGACATAATTATCCATCACTGATCCAATGCCTACGAGCTTTCGCATATTGTTCTTCGCTTATTTACTTTTCCCTTGCTACTGTTACAACTACTACAAAACTATTATCATTACTTTTGCCACTGTTACCATTACTATCATACTACTTTGCTACTAAATACTTTGCTGCAGATACTAAGTTATCCAGGTGTGGTTGAATTGACAACTCAACTGCTAATACTTAAGAATATTCTTTCGCTCCCCATGTGTTGAATCAATAAAATGGGGTTGAATACTCTACCCTCGAAAGCTCTTGCGATCCCCTACACTTGTGGGTTATCAGTCCCATAGGGTGACCAACGTGAAATGCCATAAAGGCAAGGGGGCAATTCCTATCAGCAAGGTGCCGCTTCCCATCCGCTAGCCTAGTCGAATAGAATGCAGAAGTTAAGCATGCTCGGGCTGGAGTAGTCCAAGGATGGGTTACCCCATGGGAAGTTGCATATTATATAAACCTTGAGATCATCCTTGTTTAGATACTTTGTTGACTATGTTTTATAGGGTTCTTTTGCTGTAAAATCACCATGACTGCGCAAGCGCGAGCAAAATGGTGCAGGTACTGACTTAACCTTTTGTGATACAAGTGCGTTGTAAAATCACCACGACTGCGCAAGCGCGAGCAAATGGTGGAGGTACTGGTTTAACCGTGTCTGATGCAGGTACGCTGTAAAATCATGACAACTATGCAAGCGCGAGCAAAATGGTGCAGGTATTGGCTTAACCGTGTGCAATGCAAGTGTGCTGTAAAATCACCATGACTGCGCAAGCGCGAGCAAATGGTGGAGGTACTGGCTTAACCGCATGCGTTGCAAGTGCGCTGTAAAATCACCACGACTGCGCAAGCTAAAGGCGGGTGAGTTTATTTGGAAATTAGGACGAACCGTGTACGATAGACCAGGTAGCTAGAAATATAAAAAAACTACCCGCCTTGAGCGTTGCAAAAATCGGCGGTTCCGGCACTTTTTCTTATTATCATACACGCATATTCCTTTTGGATCGTGCGTGATCCTGGGCACTCCCTCCCCGCATCAATTCCTTCACCCAAATTTTAGTAGCCGCTGTACTTTAGTCGTCGCGCAGACTCCTCCAGCACCGACCTTATAGTAAAATGGCAGTAGCCGAGGCATTTGAACCGTCGCCCTCCCTCATTCACCACCATCTCTGCCCACCATTACTAAAAAATTTAGTAGCTGCGGCGTACCCTCAAACACCACAATCCCCCCCACCCGCCCCCTCTCCCCCATCGAACCCTAGCTCGCGGCCGCCGCTGCCAACCCATGCCGGTCTGCTCGTTCCTCCTAGCTTAGATAATAAAGTTCAGGTTACCTAGTGATTCCCATACCGTCGCCCCACTCCCCTGAGTTTTTAGATGAGGCCTACGGTGTCCCTCCCCGCCAGATCCACATCCCCTGCTCCAAAATGTCGCAGCCTAAGCTCGACTATGTATCCCAGGTAGGCCGAGGAGCATTCGGCCAAGAAGTGGTTTATCATGGCCTCTCCGGCGGACATTGGCGAGGTGGTCGCCGTTCGCCCCGACCTGTCGATCCCGGAGCAACACGTCACCACGGAAGCCAGCGAAGATGTTGACTACGTTGCCATGTTGAAGGCTTCATGTCAGTGGGCTTGCGTATTACTGTATCTCAGGAAAGCTGGCTACAACATCAAGCTCGTCGACAGCGACGGCTTCACGCGGTCCATGTCACAGGTTACATGGTCCATCCCCAACCCCTCTGGTTCAACCGCCGTCGATCTCTTTGATGGCCCTTCCGCTGATCTCCTCCGCCAAGCGGTCAAGGATTTGTGATCCTTATACACCATCGAGCCCATTTTTTTATTTCTAAAGGACACGTTCTACGGCGGCGGCTTGGAATCCTCAATTGCCGTCAGATCTCATCGACCATGACCACGACCATGAGGAGGGCACCCACAAAGGTTCTTCCACCATGGGTCTGTGCTCTTCCAACTGGAAGAATCCCTTTTCTAGCTTGCCAACCCGTACGCTTTGTTGTAGTAGCATTTGTCGTGCAGTGCTATAACTGTGCCGTGTTTAATTATTTCAGTTATGCAAAAATGTATTGTTCAATAGGGCTATGTGATGTTTAAGTATGAATTTTCCACTTCAGTCTCACGAATGGCTATATTTGGTTGTTTATAGTGAGTAGATGCCTTGTTTATTTGTGTTTGGTTGCTAGGTTGGTTGTAGTGAGCATTTTTCCAGTTATCGAGCCAATGGCTTGTTTATATGTATTTGTCTTAGTTTGGTTGTAGTGAGCATTTGTCGAGTTATCAAGTAGATGCCTTGTTTATCTGTATTTGGTTGTTAGGTTGCTTTTTTAGCATTTGTCCAGTTTTCAAGCAGATGCATTATTTATATGTATTTGCTTGTTAGGTTGGCTGAAGTGAGCATTTCTTCAGTTTTCAAGCATACGCCCTGTTTATCTTTATTTGCTTGTTGGGTTGGTTCTAGTGAGACTCTGTCCAGTTTTCAATGGCTATATTTGGTTGTTATAAACAACTTATCATTTATGCCTTGTTTATTTCAGTCATTCATAATGTGTTGTTCATTATGTGCAAGTCGGAACTATGCCAATCGACTGCATCAATACCAGTTTGAACAGCTATATTTGGTTCCAGTTATGCCTGGTGTAGTTAACACAAGCCCTTTATTTCAGTTTTACACATCTATCCAGTGATGTTTAAGCATTACCTACGTTCTATTCATTTTCAACAATACCAGTTTGAATTGCAATATTTGATGGCTGTTAAGTCTGCTGTTGGTAACATTGCCTTCCATTTTATATATGCTTTAATAGCATGATGAAACCAACACATTCAGGCTATCATTTGGGGATGATATTGTTTACCTTTGCTATATTTGTTTGATGTTAAGGTTGTCGTACTTATCATGCCTTTCCACTACTTATGCAGGACAACAACGGGAGTGGCCACCATTTTCCGCTGAGGTTAGCTTCATCCCTCGGCTTGTACTCCCCCATCGTTCCATAATGTAGTGCATATAGATCCAGGCCTGGACATTTATTAGCTTCTAATATTGACTTGTTGCTTGTAGGTACATATGCCCTTGGCAAGGATCCACACATCGACCCTTTTTGCGTATGGGGCAATGAGATATTCATGAACAAGCATCAAGTGAGGAAACTGATAAGTATTATTAGCAAAAAGATATGAATGGTGGCAAGCAAATTATTTGTTTATGCTCTATCCAACACAACAGTGAGCTATCGGATGGTAACTACAAACTCTACAACATTTTCTTTTTACCGCCCATAATGAGTTGTTAGACAACAATGTCCGAATCTTTTTCGTTCGTAGTGGTTCCTAAAGCAGTTCACTCACGATTACCTCGCAAAGTACATGATTGGTGGACACGCAATTAAGGTTAAAGTATTTCATCCAGACTACACTGAGCATCGAGAATTCGTAATGAAGACAGTGAAGGACGGATTGGCAGCCATCACAAGGGGTTGGCCTTGAGTCGTGCGCGCATTACGCATGGAGGAGGGCAAAATATGGGCATCTTCTCCAGCAACCAGAATGTCTTTTGCCTCTCTGTTTATAGTCTTTAGTACAACTGTGGTTCATCATTCTTTACTTGGTGCTTTTGTAGTTCTTTAGTATATGTACCTGTGCATCGAATTATGCATTCATGGTTGAACCTATATTTGTAATAAACCTGGTTGATATGAAATAAGTGACTGCCTACTTTCAAATTCAAAAATGTGATTTTTAAATTAGGGATTACACTGCACACGGTTTGCAAAAGCGAAATGTCTGCGATAGACGTGGAGATTAGACACGTTTCTAGGATCCACTATGTGTGCGATCAATCTCCATCGCACACACGATCAGCCAGGAAAAAACGTGTGTGATCAATCTCCACTGCACACATGACCAGCCAAGAAAAAACGTGTGCGATTAACAACAGCATCGCACATAGTTCTTTCTTATTAAATGTTTGTGATAGTCACCTTATCACACACATTTCAAAATTATTGGATTAAATGTGTGGGATGTACATACTAACGGAAACATATTCCTTGGATGGACTGTGTGGAATGTACATACGAACGGAAATGTTTAGCGGGGCCTGACTGTGTGGGATGTACTTACGACCGGAAACAATTTCGCTTGTATAATTGTATTTTTTGAGCACTACTGTACGTATAACCGTATTTGCTTGCTTGTCTGTCGCACATGACCTCATTTTGCTGAGTGTATGTGCAAGGAGGGCATATCCCTGACGGTTTCTGGGTCATGTGGGAAGGACCCCCCTATCGCCCACACTCACTTGGTGACGGTTCCAAATGCCATCGCGGAAAGGGGTTAAAAACCGTTTGCATAGCACCGCCGCGTACCAGTGATGGACTGACACCAGATTGCCATTGGTGTAGAAGTTAAACGTGCTTACTAGATCATTGACTCTAGTGCAAGTGGGAGACTATTGGAAGTATGCCCTAGAGGCAATAATATATGTATTATTATATTTCCATATTCACAGTTAAGAGTTTATATTTCATGCTATAACTGCTATGATCCTGGGATATGCAATTCATTGGAAACCTCATATGCACTTGTGGAATGATAAACAGTAAATAATAGGTTCATAGTCCCGCCTCTAATACTGGCTCAAGTGTTGTTGGTGATCACATTTTCCGGATCTTAGGATATCATTAAGTATAACAATAGTCCTAAAACAACATCAAGGGCATGACGTTAGAGGAACGATCATATTGAATCGACCAAAACTTGTCTGTTATACTTTGTTATTATATCGCCTGAAATCATTTATTATAACATAGAGTGTTAGCATGTGTTTTAGTTCCTCAGACCATGAGAGTGTCTCGGTCACTTCCTACTAGATGGTCGACTTTCGGGTTGCTCAAATGTCATCTGTAACAAGGTGATCATAACAACAACTTTCAGGCTCAGCCGAAAGTTTGACAAGTGACCTTATAGCTCGAGAGTGGGATTTGCTCCTCTAAAGATGGAGAGATATTCTTACGGCCCACTCGGTGTGACGACATCCATCATCGTCTGGCCAGACACAGGTGACTACGTCATAGGGATGCCGGAACACGTTAACGAGAAAGAAGAACAAAACCGGTAACAGAAGCAATGGTATAGTGAGCATGGTGATGACTGAAGAGGATACCGATGCACATCGGGTTTTGTAAAGTATCACGAAGCAAAGGGTACATCGCATGATAACCAAAGGTTCAATCAAATATCATTCGTGTAATCATAGGGACTGATATGGATGTCCACGGTTCTGCTGTTGGTCACTGAACGAAGGAGTTTCATTCATGTCTATGATTTACCGAACCTACGAGTTCACAAGAGTAAGGTAATCACAATCTGCTTAGTGTTAGTAGGACGAGAGTATCAAGGATTTATTTGTGAAATATTTTCACTAATATTCAGAATAGTTTTGACAGGATCCGAAAACGTTTCGAGGTCACCAAAAGGGTCTCGGTGAATATCGGGTAATACCGGGTATTACCGATAAATTGTATATAGGTGGAAAATGTCTCCGGGGATGTTAAATTATATATATACACACACACACACACACTCACACACACACACACACACACATATAATGGTTTGAAAGTATTCGGAACAATTATATATTTAATTAATATCAATGGGCCTAAAAAGGGCAAGAGGTGGAAGGCAACTTGGGCCACAAAGGCCCAAGTAGGAAGAGGCACCCCTTCCCTAAGGAACGAGGCCGAATAGGAGTCGGGGAGGAGGACTCCAAGTCCTCCTCCCGTTTGCTGGACGCCCCAAGGAGGGTTTCCCTCCTTGGCGGTAGCCCTCCCTCTCCCCTCTAACCTATATATAGTGGAGGTTTGGTGCGCAATTGGACACACAAGTTTTGGTGCCTCCTTTAGTTGATCAAGTTCTAGTTCTTCTTGGTCCTAGTTGACTAATTAGAGCTAGCCCTAGCCACATCCAATACTCTTAATGAGAAGCCCCATTTGGTTCTAATCTGCTCCCCCTAATTCTTCGGCAACGATTAGCTCTAGATGGTGAAGCGCTGCCGGATCATGAATTTCGTACGCTTGCAACCAAGTAGACAGGCCATGCTTTCGGTCTTCCATTCGAGGGCGGTTCGCGGGATCGTCATCGACGTACGAGTGACTCCAAGTATGATATACACCGACTCCTCTACTTGCGCTACAATCCGGAGTCGGTAACGATCGTTGATCCAAACCCGATATGCCTCTTCATATTATTCCTGGGTGTTCGTAGGGAGATTTTTTTGTTTTCTACTATGTTTCCCGGCACCTGACCCATCAGCCAGGCAAATGAATGCCTAGACATGGGGCATTAGTGTCCTTTCATGGGTAAGAATCAAATCTTTTGACTCCTACCACCTTGGGTTTGAACACGCGATGTCCCGCGTGTTGTCATTCCGTTTCAGTCTCCCTTCGGAGTTCGCACTGGCCGAACAACAATAATTCTCTTCGCCATTAAACCCCACTCGAGAGCTGATGTGACCAGGCGGCGCTCGGGTTTCTATTGGGAAACTCAAATGCCTGCCTCCAACATTGATGGCTTGGAGTTGATTAGGAGTCCTCTCGGCTGCGATTCCCAACCTATAAAGAGGCTGGGGCTTGGCCTTCTATTCCTTAATTCATCTGCTTCTTCTCCCTTGATCTTCTACAGCCCATGAAACTCCGTCGCTGCTCCCCTGATCCTTCCCATCTCCACTAGCTTCCTTGCCATGTCTCATGGGATCACCCGTAATGAGTGGGAGAAGGTGTGCGCCAGCCTCGCTGTGAAGGACACGGAGGTGAAGGATCTCTGAAGCATCCTCAGCGACACCCAATATTGAGGAAATCACTAACTGGTAGCCGCTCCTTCATCTTGAGAGTAGTGACCACAGAATCGGCCTATTAATTGGATTAATCGGTCGACCATTAATCAGTGTAATTTTAAACTCAATAGAAGCAATAAAAAATCTACATTGCAAATATGAAGCAAAGACACCATTTTCTTTTGTCAATAGATGAGAAGCTTGTATACAACAACAAACATCCATGTAGGCATAAAAATCATCAACTAACATGTATACAACAACACTTCTTTGCTAATTTCCGCCTCAAACATAACTATAAGAGATGACTGCCACACGACGATGATAGATAGAGGAAAGGTGAGCGCGATCGTGCAGGGTAATGACCCACAAGTATAGGGGATCTGTCGTAGTCCTTTCGATAAGTAAGAGTGACGAACCCAACCAGGAGCAGAAGGAAATGACAAGCGGTTTTCAGTAAGGTATTTTGATGTGGAGCATCCCACGTTCATCCCCATGTACACTCCAACTACTCCCCAAGCCCCAAGGATACATAAGATGAGACCTCGACTATGCGCCATTGGACACAAGGTGAACCCGTTCCTAAATGCTTCCCCTTTCCATTCGCGTGAGACATGGTTGCTACCTCATGCATGGACCTTGCCTATACTCAGGTACAACCAAGATGACCATGGAGAATCAAAGGACAAAGGCCAAGCATGGAAGAGGAGAAGGAAGAAGAGCCAGCTGCTACAGGCCCCGGACATCCGGCCCCAGCCCGGACATCCGGCCCTTCCCGCAAGACCGGACATCCGGCGCCCATCACAGAACGCGTCCAGAAGCTGAACCCTGTCAGCCCAGACATCCGGCTAGAGGCCCGGACATCCGGCTCTCCCCGAGCCACCAGACATCCGGCCCCCAGCCCGGACATCCGGACCCCGCCTGTCCAGAGAGCAACCGTAGGGCACCCAGGCTAGCCCAGACATCCGGCCTCCCAGCCCGAACATTCGGCCCGTCGCGAAGCCCCGGACATCCGGCCCCCAGCCCGGACATCGGGCGCCTGTCTACGCACAGTGAACGGGCCAAGGGCCCATGTATCCCTCTCACTTACCCCTTTGAGGCTAAGGCCTATATATACTCCACCACCTCCTCCTAGTTAGGGTTAGCGTTGATTTAGCTCATTTGTGAGATAGAGCCTCGCTCATCCATCGGATCTCCTCCTCGTGAGAGACCGCGGCCTCTTCGGAGAAGATCCACTTGGATTCAAGACCCCTATACGGGAAGATCCCCTCGTGGATTCAAGACCTCCTCTCGGAGAAGAACGGTTACCTTTGTATCTTTCCTTTGTTGATTTTGAATCTTGTGCTACCTTATGTGTTTGGTGATCTAGCCCTTCTGTGATCGATTACTTGTCGGTTTAGTGATTCTCTCGTCTCTCCCCGTGTTTTCCCCTTTGTGTTTTCCGCACGTTCTTCGTGTCTCCCCGTAGGATCCACTCCAAACGTGAAAGATCAGCCCCTAGGGTTCCGCCCTACATCATATTCTCTACAAGCACTGAAATTGTAGGTAACAGATAGTTTTGTGATAAGATAATTTGTAACGGGTAACAAGCAATGAAAGTAAATAAAGTGCAACAAGGTGGCCCAATCCTTTTTGTAGCAAAGGACAAGCCTAGACAATTTCTTATAATGACAAAAGAGCTCCCGAGGACACATGGGAATTATCGTCAAGCTAGTTTTCATCGCGCTCATATGATTCGCGTTCGGTACTTTGATAATTTGATATGTGGGTGGACTGGTGCTTGGGTACTGCCCTTACTTGGACAAGCATCCGACTTATGATTAACCCCTATTGCAAGCATCCGCAACTACAAAAGAAGTATTAAGGTAAACCTAGCCACAACATTAGACATATGGATCCAAATCAGCCCCTTACGAAGCAACGCATAAACTATGGTTTAAGCTTCTATCACTCTAGCAACCCATCATCTACTTATTACTTCCCAATGCCTTCCTCTAGGCCCAAATAATGGTGAAGTGTCATTTAGTCGACGTTCACATAACACCACTAGAGGAGAGACAACACACATCTCATCAAAATATTGAACGAATACCAAATTCACATGACTACTAATAGCAAGACTTCACCCATGTCCTCAGGAACAAACGTAACTACTCACAAAGCATATTCATGTTCATAATCAGAGGAGTATTAATATGCATTAAGGATCTGAACATATGATCTTCCACCAAGTAAACCAATTAGCATCAACTACAAGGAGTAATCAACACTACTAGCAACCCACATGTACCAATTTGTGGTTTTGATACAAGATTGGATACAAGAGATGAACTAGGGTTTTGAGAGGAGACGATGCTGGTGAAGATGTTGATGGAGATTCACCCCCTCTCGATGAGAGGATCATTGGTGATGACGATGAAGATGATTTCCCCCTCCCGAAGGGAAGTTTCCCCAGCGGAACAGCTCCGCCGGAGCCCTAGATTGGTTCCGCCAAGGTTCCGCCTCGTGGCTGGGAGTTTCGTCCCGTAAGCTTGCTTATGATTTTTTCCCAGGGTAAAAGCCATCATATAACAGAAGATGGGCACTGGAGGGCCACCCGGGGGCCCATGAGACCGGGGCGCGCCCAGTAGGGGGGCGCCGCCCACCCTCGTGGCTAGGGTGTGGGCCTGCTCTGGTACTTTCTTTGCTTAATAATTCTTATTAATTCCAAAAATGACTTTTGTGGAGTTTTAGGACTTTTGAAGCTGTGCAGAATAGGTTTCCAATATTTGCTCCTTTTCCAGCCAGAATCCCAGCTGCCGGCATTCTCCCTCTTCATGATAAACCTTGTAAAATAAGAGAGAATAGCCATAAGTATTGTGACATAATGTGTAATAACAGCCCATAATGCAATAAATATTGATATAAAAGCATGATGCAAAATGGATGTATCAACTCGCCCAAGCTTAGACCTCGCTTGTCCTCAAGCGTAAGCCGATATCGAAAAATATGTCCACATGTTTAGTGATAGAGGTGTCAATAAAAATAAAATACGGACATGAGGGTATCATGATCATTCTTATGAGAGCAGCAAATATAGATGTTGTCATATGATTTCTTATGCTCAAGTAACAATCTATTCACAATGTCAAGTATGGTTCAGAAACTTCATAGAGAACTAGCAAACTATAATCTCAGTCATTGAAGCAATTCCAATTTATCATAATATCAGAAAGACTCAAGAATAGAGCTTTTCAGCAAGTCCACATACTCAACTATCATACAGTCTTCTACAATTGCTGACACTCACGCAATACTTATGGTTATGGAGTTTTAGTCGGACACTGAGAAAGATAGGGGCTTATAATGTCGCCTCCCAACATATTCACCTTTGGGTGATGTCAATAATAATAGTTCATGCTAACTTACTTCCAATTGGATATATATATCAGGATCATTTGAACACGAGGTGCTTTCCAAAGGATAAAATGAAAAAAAGGGAAAGGTGAAGATCACCTTGACTCTTGCATAAAGTAAAAGACATAAAGTAAAAGATAGGCCCTTCGCAGAGGGAAGCAGAGGTTGTCATGTGCTTTTAGGGTTGGATGCACAAAATCTTAATGCAAAAGAACGTCACTTTATATTGCAACTTGTGATATGAACCTTTATTATGAAGTCCGTCGCTTTTATTACTTCCATATCACACGATCGTATAAAGATTATTTTCTCCGCACTAATAAGTCATACATATTTAGAGAGCAATCTTTATTGCTTGCAACATGACAACTTACTTGAAGGATCTTACTCAGTCCCTAGGTAGGTATGGTGGACTCTCATGGCAAAACTGGGTTTAAGGATATTTGGAAGCACAAGTAGTGTCTCTACTTGGTGCAAGGAATTTGGCTAGCATGAGGGGGAAAGGCAAGCTCAACATGTTTGAAAGATCCGTGACAACATACTTTAACTGAGATGTGAGAAAACATAAACCATTACGTTGTCTTCCTTGTCCAACATCAACTCTTTAGCATGTCATACTTTAATGAGTGCTCACAATTATAAAAGATGTCCAAGATAGTATATTTATATGTGAAAACCTCTCTTTCTTTATTACTTCCTATTAATTGCAATGATGACCAAAACTATGTTTGTCAACCCTCAACAACTTCTATGCCTCATACTCTTTATATGTGAACCCTTTTATTCTTTTTATTCTTTCTATTCTTCTCAAGATCATAGCAAGATAGCAAAGCCCTTGACTCAACACTAATCTTTATTATAAATAGCTCACGGACTCGGTTACATAGAGGGATCACGAAGCAAAACTCAAAACTAATTCATACCAAAACTTTATTCTACTAGATCAAGATATTACCAAAAGGATCGAACTAAATAAAATGATAAAGATACGAGTGTGATGGTGATACGATACCGGGGCACCTCCCCCAAGCTTGGCAATTGCCAAGGGGAGTGCCCATACCCATGTGATTATGTCCTCGGAGGTGATGAAGGTGGTGATGATGATGTAGGCTTGTCGTCCGTCTTCCAAGGCATAGGTTCACCATCATAGAAGGATGATCGAGTCTCCGGGATCCTCAAATCTGCAGCCAAACTCATCCTCTTGAATCTATATTCATACTCACAGTTTCTGTTTTGCAGGTCATAGATCTAGGCTTGGAGGTGCTCGATTTTCTCATGAAGCTTGAAGATGGTATCCCCAATGTTCTTGGCGTCTAGCTTGTGGTTGTTGGTGAATTCCGCGATCATCATCTGGTTGGCGTTGAGTCCACACTCCACCATCCCTTGGCACTTGAAAACTTGTTGCTCCATAGCTTCGAGCTTTGTCTCCATGCTTCCGGTATGCCTTGGTCCCTCCACATCGCGGAAGTGCAGCACCCCCTCACGCATCTCAATGGTTTGAGGGTGTTGCAGCACCTCCGTGAGATAGGGTTTAATAACCCTCTCGAAAAACTTGTCCTTGGGAGCGCTTGGAGACCTCATGGTGCTCCGGATCTGTCAGAAAAACAGCTCGAAACAAAAACATGAGATATTTGCATGATACGGTGGTCAAAACTTTCAGGAGATTATATAATAAATTTTTACCGAAAAAAAGAAGTAACGTGCAAGAAAACGAAGTCCGGGAGGCACACGAGGTGCCTGATGACCCACAAGTATAGGGTATCTATCGTAGTCCTTTCGATAAGTAAGAGTGTCGAACCCAACAAGGAGTAGAAGGAAATGACAAGCAGTTTTCAGTAAGGTTTTCTCTACAAGCACTGAAATTGTAGGTAACAGATAGTTTTGTGATAAGGTAATTTGTAACAGGTAACAAGCAATTAAAGTAGATAAAGTGCAGCAAGGTGGCCCAATCTTTTTGTAGCAAAGGACAAGCCTTGACAATTTCTTATAATGAGAAAAGAGCTCCCGAGGACCCATGTGATTATGTCCTCGAAGGTGATGGAGGTGGTGATGATGATGGTGGATAATCGCACATCGAACGTAAAAGCTCCTCTAATTTGCGGATGATACCCTTGAGCCCTACAATATGATCCTTCAACAAAATTTTTTCCTGCGTGAGATACTTGTTTTGCATGCGAGCTAACTCAATCATCTTGAAAGCTTCAATCTCAGTTGGGGTGAAGAGGTTAGGAAGAGGTGGAGGGATGTCTTCTTCTTTCACATCCGGAGCTTGATCCTCCATGGCATTCTTGATCCCTTCATCCTTGTTGATCTCCTCTGGTTCTTCTCTTTTCAGCTCTATCTTCAATAGCCAAGCATCCTTGTCTTCATTGTTGAAGTAGGGCGACGTCATGGTGTTCTAGATCTGTCAGAAAAACAGCTTGAAATGAAAACAAAGGATATTTGTGTGATACGGTGGTCAAAGCTGTCGGGAGATTATATAATGAATTTTTACCGACCAAAATACGTAACGTGCAAGAAAACGGAGTCTAGGAGGCACACGAGGTGGCCACGAGACAGGGGGTGCGCCCAGGAAGGGTGGGCGCGCCCTCCACCCTCGTGGAGGTCTCGTGTCCTTCCCGCATTACTTCTTTTTTCCTAAAATTCTTAAATATTCCAAAACAGAGAAAAATTGCCACTAGAATTGTTTTGGAGTCAGTTTACTTACCGTACCACATACCTATTCCTTTTTGGAGTCCGAAACGTTCTGGAAAGTGTCCCTTATGTTTTCCTCCTGGGTTACGGTCTCAATAATATTAGTTTCAACATTGATAGGATTACCTGAGATATAATGGTTGATTCTTTGACTGTTCACCACCCTAGGACTTGTGCCTTTGAAGTTGTTGATTTTTATGGCACCAGAACGATAGACCTTCTTGATAACGTAAGGACCTTCCCATTTAGAGAGAAGTTTTCCTGCAAAAAATCTTAAACGAGAGTTGAATAATAACACATAATCACCTACGTTAAACTCACGCTTTTGTATCCTTTTGTTATGCCAGTGTTTGTCTTTTTCTTTGAATAGCTTGGCATTCTCATAGGCTTGGGTTCTCCATTCATCAAGTGAGCTAATATCAAACAACCTCTTCTCACCAGCAAGTTTGAAGTCATAGTTGATCTCTATAATAGCCCAATATGCTTTATGTTCAAGTTCTAGAGGTAAGTGACAAGCTTTTCAATAAACCATCTTATACGGAGACATACCCATAGGATTTTTATATGCAGTTCTATAGGCCCATAATGCATCATCAAGTTTTTTGGACCAATTCTTTCTAGATCTATTCACAGTCTTTTGCAAAATTAATTTGAGCTCTCTATTGCTCAACTCTACTTGAGCACTAGACTGTGGGTGATAAGGAGATGCGATTCTATGATTAACATCATACTTAGCGAGCATCTTACGGAAAGCACCATGAATAAAATGTGAACCACCATCAGTCATAAGTTATCTAGGGACTCCAAACCTCGGAAAAATAACTTCTTTAAGCATCTTAATAGAAGTGTTATGATCAGCCCTAGTTGGAATAGCTTCTACCCACTTAGTAACGTAATCAACAGCAACTAAAATATGTGTGTAACCATTAGAGGCAGGAAAAGGTCCCATGTAATCAAAGCCCCAAACGTCAAACGGTTCAATAACAAGAGAATAATTCAGAGGCATTTCTTGACATCTACTAATATTACCAATTCTTTGACATTCATCACAAGATAAGACAAATTTACGAGCATCTTTGAAGAGAGTAGGCCAATAAAAACCAGATTGCAATACCTTATGTGCAGTTCTATCTCCAGCGTGGTGTCCTCCATATGATTCAGAGTGACACTTGCGTAGGATCTGTTCCTGTTCATGCTCAGGTACACAAAGTATAATAACACCATCTACTCCTTCTTTATAAAGGTGTGGGTCATCCCAGAAGTAATGTCTTAAATCAAAAAAGAAGTTTTTCTTTTGCTGGTATGTGAAACTAGGTGATATAAATTTAGCTACAATGTAATTAGCATAATCATCATACCAAGGAGCAGTACGAGAAGCATTAATGACCGCTAATTGTTCATCAAGAAAGCTATCATCAATAGGTAGTGGGACATCAAGAACATTCTCTAACCTAGACAAGTTATCTGCAACGGGTTTCTCTGCTCCCTTTCTATCAACAATATGCAAATCAAATTCTTGGAGCAAGAGAACCCATCTAATGAGTCTAGGCTTAGCATCTTTCTTTTCCATAAGATATTTAATAGCAGCATGATTAGTGTGAATAGTAACTTTGGAATCAACAATATAAGGTCTAAACTTATCACATGCAAATACAACTGCTAAGGACTCTTTTTCAGTAGTAGCATAATTTCTCTGGGCAGTATCAAGAGTTTTACTAGCATACTGGATAACATTCAATTTCTTATCTACTCTTTGCCCTAGAACAGCACCTACAGCATAATCACTAGCACCACACATAATTTCAAAGGGTAAATTCCAATCAGGTGGCTGAACAATAGGTGCAGTTATGAAAGCTTTCTTAAGTATTTCAAATGCTTCTACACAATCATCATCAAAGACAAAAGGAATATCTTTTTGCAATAAATTAGTCAGAGGCCTAGAGATTTTAGAAAAGTCCTTAATGAACGTCCTATAAAAACTGGCATGACCAAGGAAACTTCTTATACCTTTTATGTCATTGGGACATGGCATCTTTTCAATAGCATCAACTTTAGCTTTATCAACTTTAATACCTCTCTCGGAAATCTTATGCCCCAGGACAATGACTTCATTAACCATAAAGTGGAACTTTTCCCAATGCAGTACGAGACTAGTGCCTTCACATCGCTGCAAAACTCGATCAAGGTTGCTCAAGCAATCATCAAAAGAGGATCCATAAACAGAGAAATCGTCCATGAATACCTCACAAATCTTTTCACAAAAGTCAGAGAATATAGCCATCATGCATCTTTGAAAGGTAGCAGGTGCATTACATAAACCAAAAGGCATACGTCTATAAGCAAAAATACCGAAAGGGCAAGTAAAAGTAGTTTTTGATTGATCTTCCGCTGACGCAGCTATTTGAGACAAACCAGAATAACCATCTAGAAAGCAAAATGTGTGTTTTTGGATAGTCTTTCTAGCATTTGATCAATAAAAGGTAAATCAACTACCATCCTATAACCTGTAAGAATTCTTTCTTAGTAGCCTTATTTAATTTACATAAATGTGTGTTCTTTCTTAGTAGCCTTATTTAATTTACGGAAATCAACTACCATCCTATAACCTGTAAGAATTCTTTGCTGGATCAATTCATCTTTATCATTAGGAACGACAGTAATACCTCCCTTTTTAGGAACGCAATGGACAGGACTTACCCAATCACTATCAGCAACGGGATAAACTATACCTGCCTCAAGGAGCTTTAGTATCTCCTTTCTTACCACTTCTTTCATCTTGGGATTCGATCATCGTTGAGGATCCCTAACTAGTTTGGCGTCTTTTTCCACATTTATTTTGTGTTGGCGTAGAGTGGGACTAATGCCTTTAAGATCATCCAGAGTATGTCCAATAGCAGCACGGTGCTTCTTCAGAGTTTTCAATAGTCTTTCTTCTTCTTGCTCTGAAAGGTTAGCACTAATAATAACAGGATATATTCTCTTTTCATCAAGATAAGCATACTTAAGGTTATCAGGTAATGGTTTGAGATACAACACGGGATCACCCTTGGGTGGAGGGGGATCCCCTAGGATTTCAACAGGTAAGTTGTGTTTCAGAATAGGACCCTGTTGAAGGAACACTTCATCTATTTCCCTTCTTTCATTCATAAACATATCATCTTCATGGTCTAGCAAATATTGTTCTAACGGATCAGTAGGAGGCACGGCAATAGAAGCAAGACCAATGATCTCATCCTTACTAGGTGATTCTTTATCACGGGGTTGTCTATGGAATTTAGCAAAATTAAAATCATGAGACATATCCCCTAAGCCAATTGCAACAACATCCTTTTTGCAATTAATCCTAGCATTAACAGTATTCAACAAGCGTCTACCAAATATAATGGGGTAAAAGTCATCTTGTGGGGAACTAAGAACAAGAAAATCAGCAGGATATTTAACCGTCCCACACAAGACTTCAACATCTCTAACAATCCCAACTGGTGAAATAGTATCTCTATTGGCAAGCTTGATAGTAACATCAATACCTTCCAATTCAGAGGGTGCAATATCATGCATAATTTCTTTATATAAGTCAAAGGGTATTGCACTAGCACTAGCACCCATATCACATAAGCCATGATAACAATGATCTCCTATTTTAACAGAAATAACAGGCATGCCTACAACAGGTCAATGAATCTTAGCATCTGGTCTAACAATGTTAGCCGTTTCACCACAGAAATAAATAACATGCCCATCTAAATTATCATCCAAGAGATCTTTAACCATAGCAATACTAGGTTCAACTTTGATTTGCTCAGGAGGTGTAAGAGTTCTAGTATTACTCTTACGAACAACAGTCAAAGTTTTAGCATGATCCTTTATTCTAACAGGAAAAGGAGGTTTCTCAACATAAGTAGTAGGAACAATAGGATCATTATAAGCAACAGTCTTTTCTTCAAATGTAATAGGTGCAACTACTTTTACTTCAATGGGAGGATTATATTTAAACCACTTCTCCTTAGGGAGATCAATGTGAGTAGCAAAAGATTCACCAAAAGCAGCTACTATCTCAGAGTCAAGTCCATATTTAGCGCTAAATCCACGAAAAGCATCGGTATCCATAAAAGATTTAACACAATCAAACTTAGGTGTTATACCTGACTCCTTACCATCGTCAGAACCCCAATCTTCAGAGTTGCGTTCAATTCTTTCCAATAAATCCCATTTGAATTCAATAGTCTTCAGCATATAAGAACCAACCCAGGAAGTATCGAGCATGTTGCGATCATTGGGAGAAAGCCGAGCATAAAAATTTTGAATAATCATTTCTCTTGAGAGCTCATGATTGGGGCATGAATATAGCATTGATTTAAGCCTCCCCCAAGCTTGAGTGATGCTTTCTCTTTTGCGAGGCCAGAAATTATATATGTAATTACGATCACGATGAACAAGATGCATAGGATAGAACTTCTGGTGAAATTCCAACTTCAGTCGTTTATAATTCCAAGATCCCGTATCATCACATAGCCTATACCATGTCAATGCATCTCCCTTCAAAGATAAAGGGAAGACCTTCTTTTTGACAACATCATCGGGAATACCTGCAAGCTTAAATAATCCACAAACTTCATCCACAAAGATAAGGTGTAAATCGGGATGCAATGTTCCATCTCCTGGAAAGGGATTAGCTAGCAGTTTCTATATCATACCCGAAGGAATCTCAAAGTAAATATTTTTTCAGTAGGTTTAGTAGGTTGAGGAGCAACTCTTTGCTCTTCTGGTTGAGGTGAAGATACCCCGAGCAAGCCCCTCAAAGGATTAGTTTCCATAGTAACTAGTGATAGTAAATTTCAGCACACTATATAAATGTTTCCTTACCAAGTTCCACTCACCAAAGGAGCTTCACTCCCTGGCAACAACGCCAGAAAAGAGTCTTCATGACCCACAAGTATAGGGGATCTATCGTAGTCCTTTCGATAAGTAAGAGTGTCGAACCCAACAAGGAGCAGAATGAAATGACAAGCAGTTTTCAGTAAGGTTTTCTCTGCAAGCACTGAAATTGTAGGTAACAGATAGTTTTGTGATAAGGTAATTTGTAACGGGTAACAAGCAATGAAAGTAAATAAAGTGCATAAAGGTGGCCCAATCCTTTTTGTAGCAAAGGACAAGCATGGACAATTTCTTATAATGAGAAAAGAGCTCCCGAGGACACATGGGAATTATTGTCAAGCTAGTTTTCATCACGCTCATATAATTCGCGTTCGGTACTTTGATAATTTGATATGTGGGTGGATCGTGCTTGGGTACTGCCCTTACTTGGAGAAGCATCCCACTTTTGATTAACCCCTATTGCAAGCATCCGCAACTACAAAAGAAGTACTAAGGTAAACCTAACCACAACACTAGACATATGGATCCAAATCAGTCCCTTATGAAGCAACGCATAAACTAGGGTTTAAGCTACTGTCACTCTAGCAACCCCTCATCTACTTATTACTTCCAAATGCCTTCCTCTAGGCCCAAATAATGGTGAAGTGTCATGTAGTCGATGTTCACATAACACCACTAGAGGAGAGACAACATACATCTCATCAAAATATCGAACGAAGAACAAATTCACATGACTACTAATAGCAAGACTTCACCCATGTCCTCAGGAACAAACGTAACTACTCACAAAGCATATTCATGCTCATAATCAGAGGAGTATTAATATGCATTAAGGATCTGAACATATGATCTTCCACAAAGTAAACCAATTAGCATCAACTACAAGGAGTAATCAACACTACTAGCAACCCACAGGTACCAATTTGTGGTTTTGATACAAGATTAGATACAAGAGATGAACTAGGGTTTTGAGAGGAGATGTTACTGGTGAAGATGTTGATGGAGATTGACCCCTTCTCTATGAGAGGATCATTGGTGATGACGATGATGATGATTTTCCCCTCCCGGAGGGAAGTTTCCCCGGGAGAACAGCTCCGCCAGAGCCCTAGATTGGTTCCGCCAAGGTTCTGCCTCGTGGCGGCGGAGTTTCATCCCGTAAGCTTGCTTATGATTTTTTCCAGGGTAAAAGCCTTCATATAGCAGAAGATGGACACCGGTGGGCGACCAAGGGGCCTAGGAGACGGCGAGCGCGCCCAGTAGGGGTGGGCGCGCCCCCTACCCTCCCGGTCTGGGTGTGGACCCCCTCTGGTAGTTTCTTCGCTCAATAATTCTTTTTAATTCCAAAAATAACTTCCGTGGAGTTTCAGGATTTTTGGAGCTGTGTAGAATAAGTTTCCAATATTTGCTCCTTTTCCAGCCAGAATTCCAGCTGCCGGCATTCCCCCTCTTCATGGTAAACCTTGTAAAATAAGAGAGAACAACCATAAGTATTGAGATATAATGTGTAATAACAGCCCATAATGCAATAAATATGGATGTAAAAGCATGATGCAAAATGGACGTATCAGTGCCCACGAGACAGGGGGCACACCCAGTAAGGGTGGAGCGCCCTCCACCCTCGTGGAGGCCTCGTGTCCTTCCCGGATTACTTCTTGCTTTCCAAAATTCTTAAATATTCCAAAACGGAGAAAAATTTCCATTAGAATTGTTTTGGAGTCGGTTTACTTACCGTACCACATACCTATTCCTTTTCAGAGTCTGAAACATTCTGGAAAGTTTCCCTTATGTATTCCTCTGAGGTTACGGTTTCAATAATATTAGTTTCAACATTTATAGGATTACCTGAGATATAATGTTTGATTCTTTGACCGTTCACCACCCTCGGACTTGTGCCTTCAAAGTTGTTGATTTTTGTGGCACCGGAACGATGGACCTCCTCAATAACATAAGGACCTTCCCACTTAGAGAGAAGTTTTCCTACAAAAAATCTTAAACGAGAGTTGAATAGCAACACATAATCACCTACGTTAAACTCACGCTTTTGTATCATTTTGTCATGCCATCTTTTAACTTTTTCTTTGAACATCTTGGCATTCTCATACGCTTGGGTTCTCCATTCATCGAGTGAGCTAATATCAAATAAGCTCTTCTCACCGGCAAGTTTGAAGTCATAATTGATCTCTTTAATAGGCCAATATGCCTTATGTTCAAGTCCGAGAGGTAAGTGACATGCTTTTCCATAAACCATCTTATACGGAGACATACCCATAGGATTTTTATATGCAGTTCTATAGGCCCATGATGCATTATCAAGTTTCTTGGACCAATTCTTTCTAGATCTATTGACGTTCTTTTGCAAAATTAATTTGAGCTCTCTATTACTCAACTCTACTTGACCACTAGATTGTGGGTGATAAGGAGATGCAATTCTATGATTAACATCACACTTTGCAAGCATTTTACGAAAGGCACCATGAATAAAATGTGAACCACCATCAGTCATGAGATATCTAGGGACTCCAAACCTCGGAAAAATAACTTCTTTAAGCATATTAATAGAGGCGTTATGATCAGCACTACTAGTTGGAATAGCTTCTACCCACTTAGTAACGTAATCAACAACAACTAAAATATGTGTATATCCATTAGAGGCAGGAAAAGGTCCTATATAATCAAAGCCCCAAACATCAAATGGTTCAATGACAAGAGAATAATTCATAGGCATTTCTTGATGTCTACTAATATTACCAATTCTTTGACATTCATCACAAGACAAGACAAACTTACGAGCATCTTTGAAGAGAGTAGGCCAATAAAAACCGGATTGCAATACCTTATGCGCAGTTCTATCTCCGACGTGGTGTCCTCCATATGGTCCGGAGTGACACTTGCGTAGGATCTGTTCCTATTCATGCTCAGTTACACAATGTCTAATAACACCATCTACTCCTTTATAAAGGTGTGGGTCATCCCAGAAGTAATGTCTTAAATCATAAAAGAACTTTTTCTTTTGCTGATATGTGAAAATAGGTGGTATAAACTTAGCAACAATGTAATTAGCATAATCAGCATACCATGGAGCAGTATGAAAAGCATTAATGACCGCTAATTGTTCATCAGGAGAGCTATCATCAATAGGTAGTGGGTCATCAAGAACATTCTCTAACCTAGACAAGTTGTCTGCTACGGTTCTCAGCTCCCTTCCTATCAATAATATGCAAATCAAACTCTTGGAACAAGAGAACCCATCTAATAAGTCTAGGTTTAGCATCTTTCTTTTCCATAAGATATTTTAATAGGAGCATGATCAGTGCGAATAGCAACTATAGAATCAACAATATAAGGTCTGAACTTATCACAAGCAAATACAAGTGCTAAGAGTTCTTTTTCAGTAGTAGCATAATTTCTTAGGGCAGTATCAAGAGTTTTAATAGCATACTGGATAACATTTAATTTCTTATCAACTCTTTGCCCTAGAACAGCACCTACAGCATAATCACTAGCGTCACACATAATTTCAAAGGGTAAATTCCAATCAGGTGGCTGAACAATAGGTGAAGTGATGAAAGCTTTCTTAAGTATTTCAAATGCTTCTACACAATCATCATCAAAGACAAAAGGAATATCTTTTTATAAAAAATTATTTAGAGGCCTAGAGATTTTAGAAAAGTCCTTAATGAACCTCCTATAAAAACTAGCATCACCAAGGAAACTTCTTATACCTTTAATGTCCTTGGGACACATCATCTTTTCAATTTTAGCTTTATCGACTTCAATACCTCTTTCAGAAATTTTATGCCCCAAGACAATGCCTTCATTAACCATAAAGTGACACTTTTCCCAATTCAAGACGAGACTAGTGTCTTCACATCTCTGCAAAACTTGATCAAGGTTGCTCAAGCAATCATCAAAAGAGGATCCATAAACGGAGAAGTCATCCATGAATACCTCACAAATCTTTTCACAAAAGTCAGAGAATATAGCCATCATGCATCTTTGAAAGGTAGCAGGTGCATTACATAAACCAAAAGGCATACGTCTATAAGCAGAAGTACCGAAAGGGCAAGTAAAAGTAGTTTTCGACTGATCATCCGCTGACACAGGTATTTGAAAGAAACCAGAATAACCATCTAGAAAGCAGAAATGTGTGTGTTTGGATAGTCTTTCTTGTATTTGATCAATAAAAGGTAAAGGGTAATGATATTTCTTAGTAGCTTTATTTAATTTACAAAAATAAATTACCATCCTATAACCTGTAATAATTCTTTGCGGAATCAATTCATCTTTATCATTAGGAACAACAGTAATACCTCCCTTCTTAGGGACGCAATGGACAGGACTTAACCAATCATTATCAGCAATGGGATAAATTATACCTGCCTCAAGGAGCTTTAGTATCTCCTTTCTTACCACTTCTTTCATCTTAGGATTTAACCGTCATTGATGATCTCTAACTGGTTTGGAGCCTTTGTCCAATTTCATTTTATGTTGGCATATAGTGGGACTAATGCCCTTAAGATCATCCAGAGTATATGCAATAGCAGCACGGTGCTTCTTCAGAGTTTTCAATAATCTTTCCTCTTCTTGATCCGAAAGGTTAGCACTAATAATAACACGATATATCTTCTTTTCATCAAGATAAGCATATTTAAGATTATCAGGTAAAGGTTTGAGCTCAAACACAGAATCACCCTTGGGTGGAGGGGATCCCCTAGGATTTCAACAGGTAAGTTGTGTTTCATAATAGGACCCTGTTTAAGGAATACTTCATCTATCTCCCTTCTTTCATTCATAAACATATCATTTTCATGGTCTAGCAAATATTGTTCTAACGGGTCTGTAGGAGGCACGGCAATAGAAGCAAGACCAATAATTTCATCCTTACTAGGTAATTCTTTATCATGGGGTTGTCTAGGGAACTTAGCAAAATTAAACTCATGTTTCATATCCCCCAAGCCAATTGGAACAACGTCCTTTTCAAAATCAATCTTAGCATTAACAGTATTCAAGAAGGGTCTGCCAAATATAATGGCACAAAATTCATCTTGTGGAGAACCAAGAACAAGAAAATCAGCAGGATATTTAACTTTCCCACACAAGACTTCAACATCTCTAACAATCCCAACTGGTGAAATAGTATCTCTATTGGCAAGCTTAATAGTAACATCAATACCTTCTATTTCAGCGGGTGCAATATCATGCATAATTTCTTCATATAAGAAATGAGGTACTGCACTGGCACTAGCACCCTTATCACATAATCCATGATAACAATGATCTCCTATTTTAACAGAAATAACAGGCATGCCTACAACAGGTCTATGTATCTTAGAATCGGGTCTAGCAATATTAGCAGCCTGTTCACAGAAGTAAATAACATGCCCATCTATATTATCATCCAAGAGATCTTTAACCATAGCAATACTGGGTTCAACTTTAATTTTCTCAGGAGGTGTATATATTCTAGTATTACTCTTACAGACCACAGTTGAAGCTTTAGCATGATCCTTTATTCTAACAGGAAAAGGTGGTTTCTCAACATAAGTAGTAGGAACAATAGGATCATTATAAGTGATAATCTTTTCTTCAACTGTAACAGGTGCAATTACTTTTACTTCAATGGGAGGATTATATTTAAACCACTTCTCCTTAAGGATATCAATGTGAGCAGTAAAAGATTCACAAAAAGAAGCTACTATCTCAGAGTCAAGTCCATATTTAGTGCTAAATCCATGAAAAGCATCGGTATCCATAAAAGATTTAACACAATCAAACTTAGGTGTCATACCTGACTCCTTATCATCGTCGGAACCCCAATCTTTAGAGTTGCGTTTAATTCTTTCCAGTAAATCCCATTTGAATTCAGTAGTCTTCAGCAAATAAGAACCAGCACAAGAAGTATCAAGCATGGTGCGATCATTGAGAGAAAGTCGAGCATAATTTTTTTTGAATAATCATATCTCTTGAGAGCTCATGATAGGGGCATGAATATAACATTGACTTAAGCCTCCCCCAAGCTTGAGTGATGCTTTCTCCTTCGCGAGGCCAGAAATTATATATGTAATTACAATCACGATGAACGAGATGCATAGGATAGAACTTCTGGTGAAGTTCCAACTTCAATCGCTTATAGTTCCAAGATCCCGTATCATCACATAGCCTATACCATGTCAATTCGTCTCCCTTAAAAGATAAAGGAAAGACCTTACTCTTAACTACATCACCGGGAATACCTACAAGCTTAAATAATCCACAAACTTCATCCACATAGACAAGGTGTAAATCGGGATGTAGTGTTCCATCTCCTGCAAAGGGATTAGCTAGCAGTTTCTCTATCATACCCGAAGGAATTTCAAAGTAAACATTTTCAGTAGGTTCAGTAGGTTGAGGAGCAACTCTTTTATCTACTGGTCGGGGAGAAGATGCCCCGAACAAGCCCCTCAAAGGATTAGTTTCCGTAGTAACAAGTGACAGAAAATTTCAGCACACTATATAAATGTTTCCTTACCAAGTTCCACTCACCAAAGGCGCTTCACTCCCCGGCAACGGCGCCAGAAAAGAGTCTTCATGACCCACAAGTATAGGGGATCTATCGTAGTCCTTTCTATAAGTAAGAGTGTCGAACCCAACGACGAGCAGAAGGAAATGACAAGCGGTTTTCAGTAAGGTATTCTCTACAAGCACTGAAATTGTAGGTAAGAGATAGTTTTGTGATAAGATGATTTGTAATGGGTAACAAGCAATGAAAGTAAATAAAGTGCAGAAAGGTGGCCCAATCCTTTTTGTAGCAAAGGACAAGCCTGGACAATTTCTTATAATGAGAAAAGCGCTCCCGAGGACACATGGGAATTATCATCAAGCTAGTTTTCATCACGCTCATATGATTCGCGTTCGGTACTTTGATAATTTGATATGTGGGTGGACCAGTGCTTGGGTACTGCCCTTTCTTGGACAAGAATCCCACATTTGATTAACCCATATTGCAAGCATCCGCAACTACAAAAGAAGTATTAAGGTAAACCTAACCATAGCATGATACTAGTGGATCCAAATCAGCCCCTTACGAAGCAACGCATAAGCTAGGGTTTAAGCTTCTGTCACTCTAGCAACCATCTTCTACTTATTACTTCCCAATGCCTTCCTTTAGGCCCAAATAATGGTGAAGTCTCATGTAGTCAACGTTCACATAACACCACTAGAGGAGAGATAACATACATCTCATCAAAATATCGAACGAATACCAAATTCACATGACTACTAATAGCAAGACTTCACCCATGTCCTCAGGAACAAACGTAACTACTCACAAAGCATATTCATGTTCATAATCAAAGGAGTATTAATATGCATTAAGTATCTGAACATATGATCTTCCACCAAGTAAACCAATTAGCATAAACTACAAGGAGTAATCAACACTAGTAGCAACCCACAGGTATCAATTTGTGGTTTTGATACAAGATTGGACACAAGAGATGAACTAGGGTTTTGAGAGGAGATGGTGCTAGTGAAGATGTTGATGGACCCCCTCCCTATGAGAGGATCATTGGTGATGACGATGGTGATGATTTCCCCCTCCCGGTGGGAAGTTTCCCCGGCAGAACAGCTCCGCCGGAGCCCTTGATTGGTTCCGCCAAGGTTCCACCTCGTGGCGGCAGAGTTTCATCCCGTAAGCTTGCTTATGATTTTTTCCAGGGTAAAAGCCTTCATACAGCAGAAGATGGGCACCGGAGGGCCACCAGGGGGCCCACGAGATAGGAGGGCGCGCCCAGTAGGGGGGGCGCCCCCCACCCTCATGGCCAGGGTGTGGGCCCCCTTTGGTACATTCTTTGCTAAAAAATTCTTATTAATTCCAAAAATGACTTTCGTGGAGTTTCAGGACTTTTGGAGCTGTGCAGAATAGGTTTCCAATATTCGCTTCTTTTCCAGCCAGAATCCCAGCTGCCGGCATTCTCCCTCTTCATGATAAACCTTGTAAAATAAGAGAGAATAGCCATTAGTATTGTGACATAATGTGTAATAACAGCCCATAATGCAATAAATATCGATATAAAAGCATGATGCAAAATGGACGTATCACAGGGCATCTAGACGTGTCGGTTGTCGGAGGTGGCAGGTCGCAAGGGAGGAGGGGAAGTAGCAGCGTGCAGAGGGAGAAGAGAAAGCAACGACACACAAGGGAGGAGGGGAAGCGGCGGCGCACCGACAAAGACCTGGCCAGCCGCCATCTAGGTCGGGAGGGCATGAAACGAGTGGGAGGGGGTGGGTGGAGGATAAACCCTAGCTCTTTACGAGCGGGAGGGGCTGGGAGGGGTTATGGGCCACATAATCGGGCTTTGTTTCCCAATGAGTTAGCGGGCCAACAAAGATTAGTCGGCCTGACGACCGATCAATCAGTTAGTAGACCATTTAATTGGTCCGGCAAGTTAACATGATGAATAGGGTTTATTCAATTCGACCACCCAATAAGTAGTGATTAACCAATTAACCGACTAATCAGATGAATTCTTGAACAGTGGTGGTAACGCTCTCCGTCTGGAAAGCCAGACCACCAAGTTGCAGGGGAGCTTGGATATGGAGCGCCTCCTCCACGAGGAGGTGGAGTAGCTTTTTGGTACCCTCCATGCCGACCACTATGGCAACATGGCGGCACTGTGGGACATGTACGACAGGCTCAACAAGGACATGGATGTCCTTGGCCTCCAGCTATTCGTCCCATACAATGCCTTTGATGGGGGAAGTTAAACCAGCTCATGTTCTTCTTCTAGCATCTCACGGCAAGGTTTGGAGAGCTTCGCCAGCAGATGGAGGCAGAGGTGGACTGAGTGACGCGGGTAGTTGCATCCCGCATCCTCGCCTACATCCACAACGCCTCTCCCACTTCCTGGTGGAGATCGTCCTGGATGACCTCGACATGCAGGACCAACAGAGGGCGGAGCATGCCATGATGGATGTAGCTGCGGCAGTGGTGCAGTACGAGAAGGAGCACAACTTCGGGAACACCCGAGATCTTTTCCTGTATTGGCTCCCTCCATCATCATCTTGTCATATTGTTTGTATTTGTTGTAGCAAATCGCCCCTAGTACCTGTGGGAGGGCAGGACAAAGAAGAGGCATGGGGTGTCGTTGATCGTGGGTCAAGCACAGTTGGTTCTAAGCGTCAACCCACTTTTGAGTTATGCAAATTACTCTACTTAAAATGCTCTCTGTACTGTCTTCTTCTTTTTTGAACAATTTTCATTCCTGTGTTTATATGATTTTTGTCGATCAAAGCATATCCAGTTGTGCAAGCTTCAACTGCGGTGCTATAGGTTATTTTTTCCCAAATCAACTGTCGTGGAACCACACCTTCCTCGATATTTGTATATTGTAGAACAATTGCAACCATAAGCGTGTTGCCGGAGAACCGGGCAACACCCTTATTGGCGTACTGAAAGCCCCAATGAAATGCTCCTTCACGAGCAGGCTAAACACGTAGAGAATTTTTTGAAAAACCGTTCAAGAATCATGCCGAACTAAACCATAAAATCAAGATGTTTCTACTTATCTTGCAGGTATAGTTCTATCTTGAACGCCCTTTGAGTGTGCCCTTTGAGCGTACGAGGTGGCCTTCCACTTCCCGGGGCTTGTCCGTGAAGGAGTATTTTGCTGCCTTAAAGATTTAGACAAAAAGGCACACAACTTGGGCTATGTTGTGCATCCACAACACACACGGTAGTCATAGAGGTAATGCTATGCAACTTGCAACACAATGTAAACTGCAGTCATGACCAGATTTGGCATGATAATTTACATAATGTTGTGAAGCACTAAATTCTAGTTATTATTTTTTTACATGATATTATTGGCTAGAGTGGATCCAACTGCCATGATACTTGCTAACTGGAATAGATCCGGTTAGTGTCCTAAGGGTAGAACTTGCGAAGATGGTACTTCTACATATTTTCTATGTTCCATGAATTTTGCACAGATTTGCCATCTTCAGTTTCTAGCCGGACAACGCCATGTCTAGTAACTTGAACCACCATGAAAGGACCTTCCCACTTTGGTGTCAGCTTGTTGTGTCCCTTCCCGGTTGTATCCAGCATAGAACAAGGTCACCTTCCTCGCATCGTCGAGAATGGATATTATGACCATGGTAGCGGCGCAAACACTGTTGATAATGTGTCGTGCGTATAGCTGCTCGGGGTCAGTTCTCCCCAAGCAATCTGACATCATCGTGTCTTTTTTGCTCTTGATTCTTTTCATCATAAGCTCTTACTCAAGGAGATCCATACACGAGTGTTAGGGAACGTAGTAATTTCAAAAAAATTCCTACGCACACGCAAGATCATGGTGATGGCATAGCAACGAGAGGGGAGAGTGTTCGTCCACGTACCCTCGTAGACCGTAAGCGGAAGCGTTAGCACAACGCGGTTGATGTAGTCGTACGTCTTCACGATCTGACCGATCCAAGCACCGAACGTACGGGGCCTCCGAGTTCAGCACACGTTCAGCTCGATGACGATCTCCGGCCTCCGATCCAGCAAAGCTCCGGAGATGAGTTCCGTCGGCATGACGGCGTGGTGACAATGATGATGTTCTACCGGCGCAGGGCTTCGCCTAAACTCCGCGACGATATGACCGAGGTGGAATATGGTGGAGGGGGGCACCGCACACGGCTAAGGAACGATCCGTAGATCAACTTGTGTGTCTATGGGGTGCCCCCCCCCCCCCCCCGCCCCCGTATATAAAGGAGCAAGGGGGGAGGCCGGCCGGCCCTTGGGGCGCGCCAAGGAGGTGGGAGTCCTCCTCCTATTTGGAGTAGGACTCCCCTTTCCTAGTCCAACTAGGAAGGAGGAAGGGGGAAGGAAAGAGGGGGAGAGGGAGAGGGAAAGAGGGGCCGCGCCCCCCTCCCCTAGTCCAATTCGGACTCGCCTTGGGAGGGGGCGCGCCACGTCCTGGGCTGCTGCCCACTCTCTTCCCTCAGGCCCACTAAGGCCCAATACTTCCCCGGCGGTTTCCGGTAACCCCTCCGGCACTCCGGTTTTCTCCGAAATCACCCAGAACACTTCCGGTGTCCGAATATAGTCGTCCAATATATCAATCTTTATGTCTCGACCATTTCGAGACTCCTCGTCATTTCCGTGATCACATACGGGACTCCGAACAAACTTTGGTACATCAAAACTTGTAAACTCATAATAAAAATGTCATCGTAACGTTAAGCGTGCGGACCCTACGGGTTCGAGAACTATGTAGACATGACCTAGAACCATTCTCGGTCACTAACCAATAGCGGGACCTGGATGCCCATATTGGTTCCTACATATTCTACGAAGATCTTTATCCGTCAAACCGCATAACAGCATATGTTGTTCCCTTTGTCATCGGTATGTTACTTGCCCGAGATTTGATCGTCGGTATCCAATACCTAGTTCAATCTCGTTACCGGCAAGTCTCTTTACTCGTTCTGTAATGCATCATCCCGTAACCAACTCATTGGTCACATTGCTTGCAAGGCTTATAATGATGTGCATTACCGAGAGGGCCCAAAGATACCTCTCCGACGATCAGAGTGACAAAACCTAATCTCGAAATACGCCAACTCAACATGTACCTTCGGAGACACCTGTAGTACTCCTTTATAATCACCCAGTTATGTTGTGACATTTGGTAGTACCCAAAGTGTTCCTCCGGTAAACGGAGTTGCATAATTCTCATAGTTACAGGAACTTGTATAAGTCATGAAGAAAGCAATAGTAGTATACTAAACGATCAAGTGCTAGGCTAATGGAATGGGTCATGTCAATCACATCATTCTCCTAATGATGTGATCCCATTAATCAAATGACAACACATGTCTATGGTTAGGAAATATAACCATCTTTGATTAATGAGCTAGTCAAGTAGAGGCATACTAGTGACTATATGTTTGTCTATGTATTCACACATGTATCATGTTTTCGGTTAATACAATTCTAGCATGAATAATAAACATTTATCATGAAATGAGGAAATAAATAATAACTTTATTATTGCCTCTAGGGCATATTCTAACACCCATGGAGTCTTGGTGCTGATCATGTTTTGCTCGTGAGAGAGGCTTAGTCAACGGGTCTGCAACATTCAGATCCGTATGTATCTTGCAAATCTCTATATCTCCCACTTGGACTTGGTCCCGAATGGAATTGAAGCATCTCTTGATGTGCTTGGTCCTCTTGTGAAATCTGGATTCCTTTGCCAAGGCAATTGCACCAGTATTGTCACAGAAGATCTTCATTGGTCCCGATGCACTAGGTATGACACCTAGATCGGAAATGAACTCCTTCATCCAGACTCCTTCATTTGCTGCTTCAGAAGCCGCTATGTACTCCGCTTCACATGTAGATCCCGCCACAACGCTTTGTTTAGAACTGCACCAACTTACAGCTCCACCGTTTAATAAAAACACGTATCCGGTTTGCGATTTAGAATCGTCCGGATCAGTGTCAAAGCTTGCATCAACGTAACCATTTACGACTAGCTCTTTGTCACCTCCATATACGAGAAACATATCCTTAGTCCTTTTCAGGTATTTCAGGATGTTCTTGACCGCTGTCCAGTGATCCACGCCTGGATTACTTTGGTACCTTCCTGCCAAGCTTATTGCTAAGCATACGTCAGGTCTGGTACACAACATTGCATACATGATAGAGCCTATGGCTGAAGCATAGGGAACATCTTTCATTTTCTCTCTATCTTCTGCTGTGGTCGAGCATTGAGTTTGACTCAACTTCACACCTTGTAGCACAGGCAAGAATCCTTTCTTTGCCTGATCCATTTTGAACTTTTTCAAAATTTTGTCAAGGTATGTGCTTTGTGAAAGTCCTATTAAGCGTCTTGATCTATCTCTATAGATTTTGATGCCCAATATGTAAGCAGCTTCACCGAGGTCTTTCATTGAAAAACTTTTATTCAAGTATCCCTTTATGCTATCCAGAAATTCTATATCATTTCCAATTAATAATATGTCATCTACATATAATATCAGAAATGCTACAGAGCTCCCACTCACTTTCTTGTAAATACAGGCTTCTCCAAAAGTCTGTATAAAACCATATGCTTTGATCACACTATCAAAGCGTTTATTCCAACTCCGAGATGCTTGCACCAGTCCATAAATGGAACGCTGGAGCTTGCACACTTTGTTAGCACCTTTTGGATCAACAAAACCTTCTGGCTGCATCATATACAACTCTTCTTCCAGAAATCCATTCAAGAATGCAGTTTTGACATCCATTTGCCAAATTTCATAATCATGAAATGCAGCAATCGCTAACATGATTCGGACAGACTTAAGCATCGCTACGGGTGAGAAAGTCTCATCGTAGTCAACTCCTTGAACTTGTCGAAAACCTTTCACAACAAGTCGAGCTTTATAGACAGTTACACTACCATCAGCGTCAGTCTTCTTCTTAAAGATCCATTTATTCTAAATGGCTTGCCGATCATCGGGCAAGTCAACCAAAGTCCATACTTTTTGTTTTCATACATGGATCCCATCTCAGATTTCATGGCCTCTAGCCATTTTGCGGAATCTGGGCTCATCATCGCTTCCTCATAGTTCGTAGGTTCATCATGGTCAAGTAACATGACTTCCAGAATTGGATTACCGTACCACTCTGGTGCGGATCTTATTCCGGTAGACCTACGAGGTTCAGTAGAAACTTGATCTGAAGTTTCATGATCAATATCATTAGCTTCCTCACTAATTGGTGTAGTTGTCACAGGAACCGATTCTCGTGATGAACTACTTTCCAATAAGGGAGTAGATACAGTTATCTCATCAAGTTCTACTTTCCTCCCACTCACTTCTTTCGAGAGAAACTCCTTCTCTAGAAAGGATCCATTCTTAGCAACGAATGTTTTGCCTTCGGATCTGTGATAGAAGGTGTACCCAATAGTCTCTTTTGGGTATCCTATGAAGACACATTTCTCCGATTTGGGTTCAAGCTTATCTGGTTGAAGTTTCTTCACATAAGCATCGCAGCCCCAAACTTTAAGAAACGACAACTTTGGTTTCTTGCCAAACCACAGTTCATAAGGCGTCGTCTCAACGGATTTTGATGGTGCCCTATTTAACGTGAATGCGGCCGTCTCTAAAGCATAACCCCAAAACGATAGTGGTAAATCAGGAAGAGACATCATAGATCGCACCATATCTAGTAAAGTACGATTACGACGTTCGGACACACCATTTTGCTGTGGTGTTCCAGGTGGCGTGAGTTGCGAAACTATTCCACATTGTTTCAAGTGTAGACCAAACTCGTAACTCAAATATTCTCCTCCACGATCAGATTGTAGAAACTTTATTTTCTTGTTATGATGATTTTCTACTTCACTCTGAAATTCTTTGAACTTTTCAAATGTTACAGACTTGTGTTTCATTAAGTAGATATACCCATATCTGCTCAAATCATCTGTGAAGGTGAGAAAATAATGATACCCGGCGCGAGCCTCAACATTCATTGGACCACAAACATCAGTATGTATGATTTCCAACAAATCAGTTGCTCGCTCCATAGTTCCGGAGAACGGCGTTTTAGTCATCTTGCCCATAAGGCACGGTTCGCAAGTACCAAGTGATTCATAATCAAGTGATTCCAAAAGTCCATCAGTATGGAGTTTCTTCATGCGCTTTACACCGATATGACCCAAACGGCAGTGCCACAAGTAAGTTGCACTATCGTTATCAACTCTGCATCTTTTGGTTTCAACACTATGAATATGTGTATCACTACTATCGAGATTCAATAAAAATAGACCACTCTTCAAGGGTGCATGACCATAAAAGATATTACTCATATAAATAGAACAACTATTGTTCTCTGATTTAAATGAATAACCGTCTCGCATCAAACAAGATCTAGATATAATGTTCATGCTCAACGCTGGCACCAAATAACAATTATTCAGGTCTAAAACTAATCCCGAAGGTAGATGTAGAGGTAGCGTGCCGACCGCGATCACATCGACTTTGGAACCGTTTCCCACGCGCATCGTCACCTCGTCCTTGGCAAGTACTCGCTTATTCCGTAGTCCTTGTTTCGAGTTGCAAATATTAGCAACAGAACCAGTATCAAATACCCAGGTGCTACTACAAGCTCTAGTTAGGTACAAATCAATAACATGTATATCACATATACCTTTGTTCGCTTTGCCATCCTTCTTATCCGCCAAATACTTGGGGTAGTTCCGCTTCCAGTGTCCAGTCTGCTTGCAGTAGAAGCACTCAGTTTCAGGCTTAGGTCCAGACTTGGGTTTCTTCTCTTGAGCAGCAACTTGCTTGCCGTTCTTTTTGAAGTTCCCCTTCTTCTTCCCTTTGCCCTTTTTTCTTGAAAATGGTGGTCTTATTAACCATCAACACTTGATGCTCCTTCTTGATTTCTACCTCTGCAGCTTTTAGCATTGCGAAGAGCTCGGGAGTAGTCTTGTTCATCCCTTGCATATTATAGTTCATCACGAAGCTCTTGTAGCTTGGTGGCAGTGCTTGAAGAATTCTGTCAATGACACTATCATCAGGAAGATTAACTCCCAGTTGAATCAAGTGATTATTATACCCAGACATTTTGAGTATATGCTCACTGACAGAACTATTCTCCTCCATCTTGCAGCTGTAGAACTTATTGGAGACTTCATATCTCTCAATCCGGGCATTTGCTTGAAATATTAACTTCAACTCCTGGAACATCTCATATGCTCCATGACATTCAAAACGTCGTTGAAGACCCGGTTCTAAGCCGTAAAGCATGGCACACTGAACTATCGAGTAGTCATCAGCTTTGCTCTGCCAAACGTTCTTAACGTCGTCAGTTGCATCAGCAGCAGGCCTGGCACCCAGCGGTGCTTCCAGGACGTAACTTTTCTGTGCAGCAATGAGGATAATCCTCAGGTTACGGACCCAGTCCGTGTAATTGCTACCATCATCTTTCAACTTTGCTTTCTCAAGGAACGCATTAAAATTCAACGGAACAGCAGCACGAGCCTTCTATCTACAAACAAACATAGACAAGCAAAATACTATCAGGTACTAAGTTCATGATAAATTTAAGTTCAATTAATCATATTACTTAAGAACTCCCACTTAGACAGACATCTCTCTAGTCATCTAAGTGATCACGTGATCCAAATCAACTAAACCATAACCGATCATCACGTGAGATGGAGTAGTTTTCAATGGTGAACATCACTATGTTGATCATATCTACTATATGATTCACGCTCGACCTTTCAGTCTCCATGTTCCGAGGCCATATCTGCATATGCTAGGCTCGTCAAGTTTAACCTGAGTATTCCGTGTGTGCAAAACTGGCTTGCACCCGTTGTAGATGGACGTAGAGCTTATCACACCCGATTATCACGTGGTGTCTGGGCACGACGAACTTTGGCAACGGTGCATACTCAGGGAGAACACTTCTTGATAATTTTAGTGAGAGATCATCTTAAAATGCTACCATCAATCAAAGCAAGATAAGATGCATAAAGGATAAACATCACATGCAATCAATATAAGTGATATGATATGGCCATCATCATCTTGTGCTTGTGATCTCCATCTCCGAAGCACCGTCGTGATCACCATCGTCACCGGCGCGACACCTTGATCTCCATCGTAGCATCGTTGTCGTTACGCCATCTATTGCTTCTACAACTATCGCTACCGCTTAGTGATAAAGTAAAGCAATTACAGGGCGTTTGCATTTCATACAATAAAGCGACAACCATATGGCTCCTGCCAGTTACCGATAACTTCGGTTACAAAACATGATCATCTCATACAATAAAATATAGTATCACGTCTTGACCACAACATGCCCTGCAAAAACAAGTTAGACGTCCTCTACTTTGTTGTTGCAAGTTTTACGTGGCTGCTACGGGCTTAGCAAGAACCGTTCTTACCTACGCATCAAAAACCACAATGATAGTTTGTCAAGTTGGTGCTGTTTTAACCTTCGCAAGGACCGGGCGCAGCCACACTCGATTCAGCTAAAGTGCGAGAGACAGTGATGTAGGGTGGAACCCTATAGCGACGATCTTTCACGTTTGGAGTGGGATCCCTCGAAGAAAACGATGAACACGGGGAAGAACGGGGAGAAATCACAAGGGGAAACACTCAAGAACAAGTCCAAATCACACATCCACTAGACAATCAAACACACAAGATCACAAGGTACATGAACAACAAAGGGAAAGATACAAGGTAAGGTTCATCTCCAAGAGGAGGTCTTGATGATATCCTAGATGGATCTTCCCACAAGGGGGTCTTGATGATATCCCGCAGGATCTTCTCACATGGAGGTCTTGAACTCCATGGGAGTGGGAGTCTCTCTCTCTCAAGAGTAGAGGTAGGAGCAAAGCTCACCTAAGAATGAGCTATCATATTTGCTAACCCTAGAAAGGAGGTGGAGGAGGTCTATTTATAGTCTAGTGGGCGAAGGGGTAAGTGAGGGGCGAATGGGTACATGGGCCTCGGCCCGAAGCGTTGCACGCAGGCAAGGCCCGGATGATCCGGATGGGGGTCCGGATGATCCGGCCATCGTCCGGATGATCCGGGAGGGGGCCCGGATGATCCGGCTTCAGGAGAAACCTTCAGGTATCCTCAGCGCGGTTATTCGGATGATCCGGACGGGGGCCCGGATGATCCGGCTGGGTCCGGATGATCCGGACGGCGGTCCGGATGTCCGGTCTAGCTTCAGCCGCTGCTCCGTCTTCTTCTCCTTTCTTCCGTCTTCTCTTCCATGCTTCCCTCGCGGATGGTGTAGTCGTTCCTTGGCTTTTGCACTCCTTCTCGTCGTCCGTGAAGTTCCGACAATACCTATGCATGCACACGGGAGACGTGTCAAGTAGTATGCCATCCTCGAAGGGGTCAAGTGAGCACGTGTAAAGGAGATGATTCACCTTTGTGTGTGTGAAGTAGATGTCGCACGTGTCACTTGCCAAATGGGCTCTTGACATGGTGATGTCCGTAGGATGCTCCGCATCATCCCCTCCCCCTTGGGAAAGATCCGACCTCGGATCGAAAACCAAATCACCATGGGAAAGAGATGGCGTTGCCGTGTAGAAGTGGTTGATCACCAAGTTCTTGTCATCTTGAAGTTCCAAATGGGCACTCTCCAATGTCGCACCGTCTTGTAATTCCTTCAAAAGTAGCAAAGATAACAAGCACTTGGAAAAACAAATGTGGTTGTCGTAAGAGAAAAACCAAGCATTCAAGAGGTGATTCACCCAACAAGTGTTGTCATCAAGCATAGCATATGGTTTGACAAAGAAGTGTGTCATGACATTTGGACATATAAATTGAGCACAATCAAGTACATCATGGGAACAAGCATGTAAATGGGAGGTCAAGATGCAAATATATGTGATAAGTGAACAAGCATCTACCTCAAGGTCATAGCAAGCATGCATAAAGAGCTCAATGAGCGGTCTATGGTAGGCATAAGAGTCATTCACAGTACCAAATATCGTGAAATGTCTAAACACATGGGGCAAGTGCAAGACAATCCAAGAATAACGTGCATAGGGTGTAGTGAAGATATCGTGGCACTCAACACAATGGAAAGAGCAATTGTTCATCATGTGTTGAGGAAATCAAGTCAAGCATGTGATAAGAAAAGGGACATGGCATATGTGAAGAACTAGATGCAACACACAAGGCATATATGTCATGGGGCATGGCAATGTGGTAATGAGAAGTCAAAGCAACATCGCTAGCATGTGTGCAAAGTGTCGTGGAGCAAGCAACACATGAAGTATGATCCACAATATGCATGCTCATTGTTTGGGTGTTCTCGAGATAGAAGGATATCACCTCGAAAGCATTTCCTTGTGCGTTCTTCACAATGTCAAAGTGGTAGGAAATATGGTGTAGAAGCGTGTCGCGATCGATTGTATGAGGCTCGCTCTCAAGAGCTCGAATGGTCAACTCACGTGAAGTGGAAGTCGACACGAAGTCCAGGTATCCTACACATGCACACAACAAAACAAAGAACGTATGTACATGGTAGACAAACACATCATCCATCATGATGTTTCTATTCTCTTGCACATAACCATTAGAAGCACAAGTGCATGAGTAATATGATGCAACAATGGCGATATTCACGGCACTAGGTATGTGGTGCAAAGAGATAATACAAGCATGCTTCACAGGGAATATGTCAAAATCTCCAAACATGTGTGAGAATGCTATGGGGGCAATCTCATGAGCAAAACTATAAGCATTGTTGCACTCAATACATGGCAAATCATCTAGCATGAGAGAGGCAACACATGGAGATATATGACACGAAGCAATATGAATCATGTGCAAAACATATAGATGGTTGTCATCAACCACATGAGATGAGCACTTATAACACAAGAGACAATGATCAAGATATATCATGTGAGAGGCATGAGCATATATGTCATCAACCCAAGAAAGCAAGTAGTGGAACATGGGTGATGCAACATGGCGAGCATTCATAGCTATCAAATCAAGCAAGCTAGTAGTGCGAAGATGCAACATACTAGGAGGAATCATGGCAAACATGTCATTGGTGCAAATAGTGGGCATGAATAATTCACAAGTCATAGCACAAGCATGAAAGTAAGATATGAGTACAATATCATGAATGTATTGGCGAGAGGCCATATGTGAATAGCAATGGGTCATCATGACTCTCCCAACACAACAAGCATCAATAGAATGGGGCACATGATAAACATGGCAAAAGCAACAAGGATCTCCACCAAGCATGCAAATACACATAGGAATATCATAATGGAGAATCATGGGTAGATGCAAACAAGGGTCACAATTGCATGGCAAAGGCATAGAAGCAAGCATAGCATGCAAAGTGAACATGGTAAAATGAGCATAATGTGAGAAGTGGTAAATGACCCACAGCCGTGTGAGAGCCAAGTAGAGGAGTTGCACGTAGTCCTTGCGCGAAGGGGACGGTGGTAAAGACAATCCACGTGATCCCAATTCATCGTTGCTCTCTAGAGCTCGTTTTGTCAACTCGTGGGATTGCGAGGTTGACAAGTATTCATGGGTACCTACACAAAAGAGACACAATCCAAAGAAATTGTGCGCGTGGTAAATGTACACATCATCCATCATGATGTGTATGTGCACGTGTGAGTTAGCACAACATAAGCAATGCTCAAAGAAATTTGAGGCATGGTATATGAACATGTCATCCATCATGAAAAAATAGTTGTTATGTATGACACGATGGGGACACAAATTGAGCAAACAAGTATATGGCACATCAAAAGCATGTTTATTCATGGGGAGAATATGGTGCACACAATCATGGAAATCATGCAAATCATAGGGTGGATAAAAATCTCCTAATGGGTATGAGGAAACTATGGGGGTCTCCTCATGAGAAATATCGGAAGCATAATATGGAGAAAATGGACAACATTCAAAACAATGCATATCCGAAGCTGGGTGGTCATGGCATGGCATATGAGATAAATGATGCAAAGGGAGCATATCAATATCATCACAAGAGAAACAAATGCCAATAACCATGGGCTTGTCATCTATGCCATATGTGCAAATTGGGTTTATTTTAATGGCATATGCATAGTCACTATGGAGAGATTGCAAATAAGACATATGGTTGATCTCATGCATAGCATATGACAAGTCAAGCGGATTAACAAACATGATGTGACCTAAAGAATTGTCACAAGAAATCCTATGTAACATGGCATCACAACTAATAGACTCCACAATAGAATCATCATACTCATCATAAATGGGCAAATCATCCCATGGGGAAATCATACTAGCATGAAGCATGGCAATAGGTGGATCAACATCATGCAAGCAATCAATGTCAAGAATGTCCACTAGTGGTACTAGAGCATCACCTTCACCTATGTTACCTTGTTCATTCCACTCAAGTTGTGTAGGTGAGGTGGGAAAGACCAAATGGTGGTCATCTTCCTCTTGATGGAACCATGTGGGGTTGCATCATATTCCACCATGGCCATCGTCTTGTCCAAAGGGAGGACAAAGTCATCGAGAATCGGCGCGTCATCATAAATGGGACCTAGCACCAAATGAGAAGACACAATAGAGGTAGAGGTCAATTTGTTAGAAATGCAAGTGGCCTCACGAGACCTATCAACTATCTCACTCTCTCTATGTGGTGGGTCACTCACTCCCTCAAAGTAGGTGCACTCAAAGTCACATATGGTGGAGTCACTCATCTCACACAAGTGGTGGGGTTTGTGGCTCTCCTCACATGGAAAGTGGGGCAACTCATCATATATGGGGCTAGTGGTGAAGTCACTCTCACTCTCAATATGGTGGCAAAAGTCACTCAAGTCATCATACGTCGCCGTGGTCGAAGGGAGAATCCCATGCTCAACCATCTCGTCGTTGTTGCCGTGGATGAAGGCCGAAGATGGCACATCATCACTCTCCTCCATGACCGAAGGGAAAATCCCATGCTCGATCATCTCGTCACCGTCGCCATGGATGAAGGCCGAAGATGGCACATCATCACTCTCGCCTCCAAATATGGAAGCATCATCCTTGCTCGCCACCTTGTCGCTCGCCTCGAAAGCTTGGTCCTTGAGGGTCTCCGTAGTCGTACTCGTCGCCGCACCGTCTTGAAAAAGAGTCGAAGTAGACTCAGCACCATCAATGCCACAACGAGGGATGGCGGTGAAGTCAAACTTGGGAGCATCGTCTTGGAGCTCGTCGGGCTTGGACATCTTGGTGGTACTAGCCTCATGCTTGTCGTAGAGCTTGGTCGCCGCGAAGTTTGCTTGGGGTGGAGAAGCCTTGGCCTTCATGAGTTCTTGTTCCGCCTTGAGAGCACCAATGTAGTAGTTGTCGATGGACTTTTAGTTCTCGAGGAAGATGGTCTTGGAGATGTCGTTGTGCAATCCCATCATGAAGTGGAACTTCATCGAAATGGGGTCGTCCACGCCAGCTCGTCGCAAGGCAATCATCATCTCCTTGAAGTACTTGTCGATGGACTTGGATCCTTGGGTGGTGTTCTCCAATTGGCGTTAAAGTTGTTCCGTGTAGGTTGGAGGCACAAACTCTCGCCGTAAAGCTCTCTTCGTCTTGGGCCAACTCATCTTGTAGCTCTCCGAAGGTGTGTGAAGCCACCATATCGAGGCGTAGTCGTGGAAGTTTCTTGTGGCGCACTTCACTTGATTTAGGGACGAACTTGATGTAGCTTGAGGTAGTCGTCCATCAAACGCTCCCACTCGAGGTACTCCTCGGGTTCTTGAGTCCCATAGAAAGGAATCGCGTGGTCGATGTTGAGGTCGTAGTAGCTCGTGGAAGTCGCGGACTTGATCTTGGGGAGCTTCTCTTGAGCGTAGTCTTGGGGTTCTTGTTGGTGAAGATGCCGTATGTCCGTAGGCGAAGATGCCTTGAAGTCACTTGGCGAAGATGCCAAGGGAGATGGTGAAGTCACTGAGCGGTTGTTGATGTAGAGCTCTTGACCTTCACGTTCTTGTTGGTGATGGTGTCGATGCCGATGTGATCTTGCCGGAGATGGTAGCTCGGAAGCATGTGCTCTTGAGCGTCTTCTCGAAGATGAGGAAGATCGCTTGTAGGACTTGATGAGGGCTTTGATCTCCTCCATTTTAGCTTGCATCTTGGCGTCGGAGTTGTTGTGTATGGCATCGAACTCGTCGTTGTTGTTGTAGACCGAATATGAAATGCCTTGCCTATCCAGCACAAGACTCGAGTAGAGGTGAGTAGGAAATGAGATAAACAATACCAAGTTACCTTTTCCCAAAGTTGAGGATGTATCCCGTGTCACTCAATGTGAGATGAAAGAATAGTGGAATTGGTACCGGACTTGTTCACTCACACCTATCAAGTAAAGCTTATGGTAGAGCTCGGTGAGGATAGTGGCACAAAAATTTGATGCAAAATGTTAGCAAGAGTCAATAATGTTGAAAGAGATTCACAAATTCGCAAGCGAAACAAGTAGACCAATAGCAATATGTGGCTCACGGAAACACACACACGAATAGATAAATGGGGTCGTGCAACCAAGGAATGAGCACAAAATGTGGAATCCACGGAAAACGCTCATGTTGCACAACTCAAGAGAGACGGTAGCACGATTGCTCAATAGGCGGATACGACACTTGTGCACAACCTATAAGATGCAAAATGTAGCAACTACTATCCCAATATGCTATTATGTATGGTTCCCGGTGGTTCTCTCAAGATGATCCAAGATGATCGGATATGACAATCTTAAATGCAATGTGGTATGATGCTATCGCACTTGCTTACAAGCTTCTTTGCTCTCTCTCTTTTGCTTAAAAGCTCTATTTCTCTTTTTTTTCTATGGCCACTTTTGCACAATGCACAAACCAAGATAACAATTGTGTATATGCGGGAACAAACTTGAGGCACAATGGAAGATATGATACCAAGATGATATGGTATGTATGACAATGGATGGTGTAGACCACTAATGTGCACAAGTCACGTTGCTGGCAATACTCAAATGGCTAGTCTCGATAGGCAAGTAACGCAAAATGGGCTAGGGGTTAACAATGCAATTGCAAGGGAATGTACAAAGGTGTCATCGAGGTTACCGTCCTTTGCGATGATGAGTGGCGGTGTTCTTGGTGTAGATACGAAGATGATGGAGACTCGTCCCTAAGTAGCCGAAACACCTTAGGAAACGGAAAAACCGCAAACTCAAAATCTCAAATGACAAATGTCAAATGGTGGTAGCGGAAAGCGGTGGTGGTTTTGCACTAGGCAAATGCAAAAGTGGAATGATGGATACACACGTGTCGGAGTTGAAGTTGCCGTCCCTTAGTAGCCGAAACACCTTAGGAGACACAAGCTACAACTCAAACAAGCTCAAACAAAATTGGGTTAAGTTTGGTTGTCAGAAGTGTATGGTGGGCAAGGTTATGTGGAAGTGGTGGTGGTGGTTGATGAAGAAGCAACTGTCCCTAAGTAGCCGAAACACCTTAGGAGACTCTATTCACAACTCAAACTACCACATATGCAATGGGGAACAAAATGGGTTAGGTTGCGGAAGTCGGTGGTGGTAATGCGGATGATATGGTGGAGGGCCTAGGCAAACTTGCCAAATTTCAGAAAATATGATGGATTCAAATGATGTTGGTGGTATTTTTGTGGGATGGGGGATGTCAATAGCTTCAAAACGAGCTAAAGAACGTCAAAAATGGAGTTTAGATGAATTAGTTACGACCAAAACAAGATTTCAGCCGAGTTAGTGTCAGGGTTGACCGGACATCCGGGAGGAGGTCCGGATGATCCGGGCTAGGTCCGGATGATCCGGGTGTACATCCGGATGATCCGGGTTCGTCAGCTCCGGTTCTGTTTTCTGGGTGCGTGGGATATCTGGACGTCTGGGAGAGGGTCCAGCTGATCAGGGAGGTGTCCGGATGATCCGGGAGAAGGTCCGGATGATCCGGGCAGGTCAAACTGCTCGGGATTTTCTCTCGGGGACGAAATTTTTGGCGGAAATGGATGATTTTCGGGGCAAAATTTGATGGATTTCGTGGATGGAAAGTGGGGAAACTTGGGGAAATCCTAGATCCACTTGAAACCAAGCAAATCCACGGATCAAAATCAACAAAACATCATCAAACCAACAAATCACAAAAAAATTTGGGGCTATTTTTGGTGGGGATTTTCGGATTTAGGACAAAATCAACAAAATCAAGCTAGAAAAAGAGGGGTAGGGGCTCCAAAAACATGATCAACGTGGCTCATGATACCATATGATGTAGGGTGGAACCCTATAGCGACGATCTTTCACGTTTGGAGTGGGATCCCTCGAAGAACACGATGAATAAGGGGAAGAACGGGGACAAATCACAAGGGGAAACACTCAAGAACAAGTCCAAATCACACATCCACTAGACAATCAAACACACAAGATCATAAGGTACATGAACAACAAAGGGAAAGATACAAGGTAAGGTTCATCTCCAAGAGGAGGTCTTGATGATATCCTAGATGGATCTTCCCACAAGGGGGTCTTGATGATATCCCGCAGGATCTTCTCACATGGAGGTCTTGAACTCCATGGGAGTGGTAGTCTCTCTCTCTCAAGAGTAGAGGTAGGAGCAAAGCTCACCTAAGAATGAGCTATCATATTTGCTAACCCTAGAAAGGAGGTGGAGGAGGTCTATTTATAGTCTAGTGGGCGAAGGGGTAAGTGAGGGGCGAATGGGTACATGGGCCTCGGCCCGAAGCGTTGCACACAGGCAAGGCCCGGATGATTTGGATGGGGGTCCGGATGACCCGGCCGTTGTCCGGATGATCCGGGAGGGGGCCCGGATGATCCGGCTTCAGGAGAAACCTTCGGGTATCCTCAGCGCGGTTATTCGGATGATCCGGACGGGGGCCCGAATGATCCGGCTGGGTCCGGATGATCTGGACAGCGGTCCGGATGTCTGGGCTAGCTTCAGCCGATGGTCCGTCTTCTTCTCCTTTCTTCCGTCTTCTCTTCCATGCTTCCCTCGCGGATGGTGTAGTCGTTCCTTGGCGCTTGCACTCCTCCTCGTCGTCCGTGAAGTTCCGACAATACCTATGCATGCACACGGGAGAAGTGTCAAGTAGTATGCCATCCTCAAAGGGGTCAAGTGAGCACGTGTAAAGGAGATGATTCGCCTTTGTGTGTGTGAAGTAGATGTCACACGTGTCACTTGCCAAATGGGATCTTGACATGGTGATGTCCGTAGGATGCTCCGCATCAGACAGACACCCGCCAGTCACCTATAAGCACGAGTGCTCGTAACGGTGAAACCAGTCTCGCGTAAGCGTACGCGTAATGTCGGTCCGGGCTGCTTCATCTCACAATACTGCCGAACCAAAGTATGACATGCTGGTAAGCAGTATGACTTGTATCGCCCACAACTCACTTGTGTTCTACTCGTGCATATAACATCAATGCATAAAACCTAGGCTCGGATGCCACTGTTGGGGAACGTAGTAATTTCAGAAAATTTCCTACGCACATGCAAGATCATGGTGATGGCATAGCAACGAGAGGGGAGAGTGTTCGTCCACGTACCCTCGTAGACCGTAAGCGGAAGCGTTAGCACAACACGGTTGATGTAGTCGTACGTCTTCATGATCCGACCGATCCAAGCACCGAACGTACGGGGCCTCTGAGTTCAGCACACGTTCAGCTCGATGACGATCTCCAGCCTCCGATCCAGCAAAGCTCTGGAGATGAGTTCCGTCAGCACGACGGCGTGGTGACGATGATGATGTTCTACCGGCGCAGGGCTTCGCCTAAACTCCGCGATGATATGACCGAGGTGGAATATGGTGGAGGGGGGCACCGCACACGGCTAAGGAACGATCTGTAGATCAACTTGTGTGTCTATGGGGTGCCCGTATATAAAGGAGCAAGGGGGGAGGCCGGCCGGCCCTTGGGGCGCGCAAAGGAGGGGGAGTCCTCCTCCTAGTGGGAGTAGGACTCCCCTTTCCTAGTCCAACTAGGAAGGAGGAAGGGGGAAGGAAAGAGGGGGAGAGGGAGAGGGAAAGACGGGCTAACGGAATGGGTCATGTCAATCACATCATTCTCCTAATGATGTGATCCCATTAATCAAATGACAACACATGTCTATGGTTAGGAAACATAACCATCTTTGATTAATGAGCTAGTCAAGTAGAGGCATACTAGTGACTATATGTTTGTCTATGTATTCACACATGTATCATGTTTCCGGTTAATACAATTCTAGCATGAATAATAAACATTTATCATGATATGAAGAAATAAATAATAACTTTATTATTGCCTCTAGGGCATATTTCCTTCAACGAGTTCCATTTGGAGTATCACTTTTGCTCCATAGACCAGAGCAAAGGGTGTTTCTCCTATTGCTCGTTTGGTGTCATTCTGAGTAACCAGAGAACAACAGGAAATTCATCAACCCAGTGTCTACCGCATTTCTTCAGTCTGTCAAAAGTCCTAGTTCTGAGCCCACACAACACCACTCTGATGTTTCCTCACTTTCCACTTGACAGGGCGAGCATGGGCATATGGCTAGGTGGTGCATGATTTCCTCCCTGGGAACACCGGGAAGTCGGACGGCTACCAAGCAAACACGTCAACGTTTTGCCGGAGGAAGGCAATGATCATGCTTTCCTATTTGTTGGAGAGAGTGGTGCCTATGGTGAGGGCACCAGACCATCCGGCTTGGTCGCAACCTTCTCAGTAAGGGCGCGGGCTGCCAGCTTCTGCTTCTTCCCTGTTGACGGGTCATCTTCTTTCTTGAAGGCACATTGTTCAATGTGCTTTCTTGAAGCTTTGTCCTCATCTCCGAGACATCATTGGTTACTGCCCTTCCCGGATGCTTTGGATATGATGAGTGTCTCGACGCTACAAGTGGTTGCAATGACCGAGTCCTTGTGCATCTTCTGCAAACACATCACTGCATCATTCTTGTCGGTTGTGATAGTGATTATCGCCTCGGGCCCTGGCATCTTCAACGTGTTGTAGGTATAGTGTGAGGCTACCATGAAGTTTGCGAGCGTCGGGCACCAAAAAATGCCATTGTATGACAATGGGATGTCAATGTCAGCCCAATGGAAACTAGGGTACCTTAGGCCGCCGGATCTGGGCCTTGACGATGGCGCCCAGCAAGCGATGCCGCACATGTCAATATAACTGATGGCTTGGAAAGTCGTCATGTGGAGAACAGAGTCCACTAGTTCTCCTCGCTAAGTGCTTCCTGGATCCGCCTGAGAAGTGCCGCACCCTGCGACATTCTTCCTTCTCCATGAAGGAAGCAGAGAATCTGCATGTCAAGAATATTAAATGTGCACCATCTTGCTACTGCGACCATCATCAGCCGCAGGGATGGGACGCAACAGACCTTCCCTTTTTGACTTTGGGCTCCAGTGAGGCGCACCATCCCCCAAGTTCAGTAACAGTGACAGCTGAAGATTCACCTACTCAGCGTGCTGCTATAGCAGCGTCCTGTACGGGACCCCATCGTGTCGGGCCGGTATGGACAACCCTCACTTTTCCCTTCGTTTATGCTGAACCCGTGGCAATCCCTACTGCAATAAGGGGAGGACCAAAGCAGTTTAAATAAAAGAAGACTACAACCTAGAGGTGGACTCATTCAAAACATACCACACACATTGTGACTAGTTCAAAGTGAATACAACAATATCATCCTTAGGCAGGAGTAGGGCATTATACCTCTACAATGGCCTGAACCTGGGTATCTCTGATGTGCTGTATGTCCTGTCTTTTCCTCTCCGGCGAAGGATGCCCTTGGTTACGTAGCGTATTTAGTCCTCGGACGAATACACAAAGGGTTCTTGCACACGACCCAATCTGGTTCCTAGACACTGACATTTGGCATTCCAAGTAGGGGACTGAGGCGTTGTCGTTTCCTTAATATGTGTCACATTCCCCCAGACACCTTTGCGTCTCAGGACGCACCATTTTTCGCCGATGACAACTTCTTTGACATCATCTTTGGCGCCCATCTCCCTTTGAACATCTTCATCGCCCCTTCCGTCAACCTCAAGCGAAGATACCGCAGGGTAGACCCCCTCGGGCCACGGTGTACCGACACGTTCACAGGCCCGAGCCGGGCTACGCTCAGCGATAAGGGAACTATCAAGTTCGTGACAAGATGCGTCATGCACCAACCGTGCACCTCACAGTCACCCTGGACCAAGCTAAAGAAGAGAGAAGAACTGCATGCCATCCTCCTCCCTAGTGGTGGTATACAGATCTTCGTGAAAAAGAATATCGACAAGAAGATCTATCAAGCAAGGCTAGGGCTCGATGGTGGCATGCAAATCTTTGTACAAGAAGGTCTGCATTCTTCTCCGGCGCTCACAAGTTCAGCAAATATCCTACCAAGACATCCGGCAATGACGAATGGCCAAGACCCAGGAATGACCTCACCTATCAATGGCTGCCCACAGCTGGCTGATACGTCTCCAACATATCTATAATTTTTGATTCTTTCATGCTATTATGTTATTAATGTTGGATGCTTTATATGCATTTTTATGCTATTTTATTTCATTTTTTGGAATCACTAATTAACCCAGTGCCAAGTGCCAGTTCCAATTTTTTGCTTGTTTTCGACTTTTCAGAAAATCAATACCAAACAAAGTCCAAACACGAATAAACTTTACTGTGATTTTTTCTAGACCAGAAGGGACCCTAGAAGGTTCAGGAGGAGGCCAGAAGAGCTACGAGAGAGCCACGAGCTCACAGGACACGCCCCTTGAGCTCGTGGGCCCTAAGCAACTCCGTTTGACCAAATTCCACCTCTATAAATTCATATATATTCCCAAACCAACAGAGAGCCACCCGAAACCCTTTTTTCATCGGCGCAAGTTTCTTTTTTTTCGTGATCCCATCTGGAGGCCTTTTCCGGTGCTCTGCCGGAGGGAGAATCAATCACAGAGGGCTTCTACATCATCCTTGCCGTCTTTCGATGATGCATGAGTAGTTCACCACAGACCTACGGGTCCATAGCTAGTAGCTAGATGGCTTATTCTCTCTCTTTGATCTTCAATACAATGTTCTCCTCGATCTTCTTGCACTTCTATCCGATGTAATCTTATTTTGCAGTGTGTTTGTTAGGAACTGAGGAATTTTGGGTTTATGATCAGTTTATTCATTGAAAGTAATTGAGTTTTTCTGAACTTTATTATGCATAATTGTTGTAGCTTTGTATTTCTCTCCGATCTATCCATTTGGTTTGGCCAACTAGAATGATTTATCTTCATTGGCCGAGGTGCTTTGTAATGGGTTCAATCTTGTAGTGTCCTCACCCAGTGACAGAAGGGGTAGTGATGCACGTATAGTGTTGTTGCCATTAAGGGTAAAATGATGCATTTTTCCATATTGATTGGGTTTAATTTGTCTACATCATGTCATCTTTCTTAAAGCATTACTCCGTTTGTCATGAACTTACTACCATATATTCTTGTTGGATAGCGGTTGATTGGTGGAGTAATAGTAGTAGATAGGCTAGAGTCAGTCTACTTGTCACGGATGTGATGCCTATATACATGATCATTGCCATGAATACGTCATAACTATGCACTTTTCTATCAATTTCTCAACAGTAATTTTTTACCCACCGTATGCTATGTGTTCGAGAGAGAAGCCTCTTGTGAAAACTATGGCCCATGGGTCTACTTCTACCATATTATTTATCTATCTATCTACCACTATCCGATGTAATCCTTGCAAGTAACGAGTTCAAGGGGATTGACAACCCTCTTGCCACGTTGGGTGCAAGTATTTTCTTTTATGTTTGTAGGTACAGAAGAAGGGAATTCGCATGGTTATCCTATCGGTTCGATAACCTTCGTTCTCATAGAGGGAAATACTTATCTCTACTATAATGCTTTACCCCTCCTATTCAGGGAAATCCCAATGTCGTTTACAAGTAGCAGGAATAATTTTGGGCGCCATTGCCAGGGAGACATCAAAAAATTCTTATCAGCTTCTTACATACAAACTTTCATATACTTGCTCTACTTTTTATTTGCCTCTCTTTTTCATCTCCCTCCACTTCTCATAAAAAACAAAAACACAAAAGCATTTAGTTTGTTAGTTAGTTTGCTTGTTGGCTCTGCCATTATGGTTAGTTCTTCTCCTGATATGTCGTTCCCTCCATACTTAGGAGAGGGCTCTGGGATTTTGTACTTTAAACAGTTAAGTGATGAATCTTTAAAAGAAGCATGGGATAGATTATTAGAGATACAAATGAGAGCTAATCCCAAGAGTCATATCAAGTTACTTCTTAGGAGCTTCTATGTTGTTTTATCTTTTGTTCATAGACGTGTCTTGGATTCTAAGTTTGAAAAAGATTTCCTTGGGAATAATTTTTCTCGCACCTATGAAAAGATGAAAAGTGTGTTTGGGCAACCAAAATTAGAAACTATTGAACCCACCATACTAGTAAGCAATCGCCAAACTGAGTTAGAAAAAGAAACTTAAGCTAGTATGGAATCTCACTTTAAAGGGTTTTATAACATTTCCAATAAAATAAATGGTAATGGGGTGTTACAAAATAAGAGATATGATACTTTGCAATAGAAGATTGATAATTTTGGTATCTTAAAAGATGAAATAGAAATTCTCAATGCCAAACTCGAGCACTTGGTTCATGTTATTGATGATGGTAAAGAGAGTAAAACAGGAAAAATAAAGATAGATATCACTAGATCCTTTGGTAAAGAGATGTTTAAGAATGCAACTAAGGATGACAATACTTGAAACAATGTCTTACGCCTAGCTAGGGGCGTGAAACAATAGAGCTTGTTGGGAGGCAATCCAATAGTTATCTAAATTTTTTCTTTTACTTTCTGTTTTGGTATGTTTACGATTATTGCTACTTTTATGTTTGTGTTTTTATGTTTAATTTAGTGTTTGTGCCAAGTAAAGCCTTTGGGATGATTCGGTTGTTAGTTGAGTTGATTTTGTGAAACAACAGGAACTTTTACGCCTAGTACTGGAATAACTATAATTCACTTGAACGTAATAAAATTTTGAATTTTTTACACATGATTGATATAAAAAATTCCCATGTTGTCCTAACTTTTCAGATTTTTCGAGCAACAGAAGTATAGTCATTGTTCAAATCATTACAGACTATTCTGTTTTCTATTGCATAGTCCGCTTGTTTTAATGATCATATGGATTATATCGGGGGGGGGGGGGTAGAAGTCATGGAGTAGTTAGAATACAGTAGGTATTACGGAAGAATAAAATATTAGTGTGTTCATAATACTAACTAAAGGTTACGATTTTTCTATTATACTAACAGATCTCACGTGGTTTCTGTTGAGTTTTTGTGTGCTGAAGTTTTCAAGTTTTGGGTGAGATCACGATGGATGAAGGAATAAGGAGCGGCAATACCCTAAGCCTGCGGATGCCCAAGGCACCCCAAGGTAATATTCAAGGAAGACCCGAGCGTCTAAGATTAGGGATGCCTCAGACGGCATCCCCGCTTTCATCCACAATCTATCGGTATGTTACTTGGAGCTACATTTTTATTCATCACATTAGTTTTTCTTGGAGCGTCTTGTGCCATAGTTTTGCATTTTTTGCTTTTTAGTTTGCTACAATCATCATTTGCTGGACACACCTTTTGAGAGGGACACACATTTATCTGATTTATTATAATATTGTATTTGCTTCACTTATATATTTTGAGCTAGGGAGTTGCTTTAATGCTTCACTTATATCTTTTGAGCTAGGGAGTTGCTCTAATGCTTCACTTATATCTTTTAGAGCACGATGGTCCTTATATTTTATTGAAATGATTGAACTCTCATGCTTCACTTAAATCTTTTTGAGAGTCCATAAATAGGAAGTGGTAATGTGCATGTGGTATAGGACTAGTCTGAGAAGGATAGGTATTCAAGGGGGTTATAATAAAAACTTTCATGTAGATCACTAAATATGAAATGCAAGGTTTAATGATATTGATGTCGTAATATGAAAGAATATTGGTTCATGACCATTGGTTGGTAGAAATTTCGGTATTAAAGCTTGTTATTAACTGCTCATCTAAGTGTTGGTCATGGCATGGTGGGAAGGTTTCATCATTTGTATTTCTGATTGAAATCCTTGATGCTATTATAATCGGATGCGCACGATGGTTAATTCCTACCAACCAATTCCCTAGGGGCATGCGTGTAGTAATTTTCTTCGAGGTCTAATATGCTTTCACAATAAGTATGTGAGTTCTTTATGACTAAGTGAGTACATGGATTATACGCACTCCTACCTTTACGCAATTTACTAGCCTCCTCGGTACCATGCATTGCCCCTTCTCACATCAAGAGTTGGTGCAAACTTCGCCCATGCATCCAAACCCCATCGTATGATACACTCTATCACACATAAGCCTCCTTATATTGTCCTCAAAACAGCCACCATACCTACCTATTATGGCATTTCCATAGCCATTCCGAGATATATTGCCATGCAACTTCCGGTTTTCATGACATACGTGTTCATTGTCATATTGCTTTGCATGACCAGAGAGCTGACATGATATTTGTGGCCCAAACACCATACATCATTATTATACATGTTAGCTACATCGTTGCACATCCTGGTACACTGGTAGAGGCATTCATATAGAGTCGTATTGTTCTAGTTATTGTGTTTTAATATTGAGTTGTAAGTAAATAAAAGTTCGATGATCATCATTATTTGAGCATTGTCCCAGTGAGGAAAGGATGATGGAGACTATGATTACCCCACCAGTTGGGATGAGACTCCGGACGAAAAATAAATAAAAGATAAAAAAGAGGCTAAAGAGCCCACGAAAAAATGAGAGAAAAAGAGAGAAGCGGCAATGTTACTATCCTTTTCCACACTTGTGCTTCAGAGTACACTGGTACAATGAGCTGCTACACAAACGTTTTTTAACCCCTTTCCATGACGGAGTTTTAAATTGTTGCCTTGCCTGTGTTTGTGATAGGGGGGGGGGTCCTTCCCACACGACCCAGAAACCGTCGGGGATAGGGAGTAGTAATGCATACGTTTTTCTTAACTAAGCGTTTGCGATGCTGGTGATACGTCCATTTGCATCATGCTTTTATAATGATATTTATTGCATTATGGGCTGTTAATACACATTATAGCACAATACTTATGCCTTTTCTCTCTTATTTTACAAGGTTTACATGAAGAGCGAGAATGCCGGTAGCTAGAATTCTGGGCTGGAAAAGGAACAAATATCACAGACCTATTCTGCACAACTCCAGAAGTCCTGAAACTTCACGGAGAGTAATTTTGGAATTAATAAAAAATATTGGGCGAAAAAAGCACCAGAGGGGGGCCACCAGGGATCCACAAGGGTGGAGGGCGTACCCTACCCCCTAGGCGCGCGCCCTACCTTGTGGGCCCCCTGGCAGGCCTCTGGTGCCCATCTTCTGCTATATGGTTGTCAGGACCCCAATCCTAAGTCACACCGATCAAGCATGTAACACATCACATCACTTTGCGGCCTCACACACAGTATTCCCATGGGTGCCACCTTACCTGTCACGGGACCATTTGCGCCTTTTGGCTCATGTATATGACAGTGTCGCTAGCATCCATATGACAAAGAATCCAGGCCGACATGACTTGTCGTAAACCCAAGGTGACGCTAACTTACAGGGACAGGCATACGTGACCCAACAACGAACATGTCGATCATCAACGTATGAAGCCAAGTCGTAGCAAGCTACAAGGACTTAAGGAACAACGCATGACATTTCCCCAAAGCAACAAACATAGGAACGAAGAAGGAAACATGCGAGCCAGCCTAAGTGTTTCGGAGCAGTAGCAAGCTACCATGGCTCTGCGGAAGCACTAGGAGACATTTCCCCATAAGAAAGGCTACCAAGAATAAACAACTAGGTTGTCGGATCCCACACATACCAAGCATTTCAAATCATACACACAATATGCTCGATATGTGCCAATACAACATGGCATAATAACAAAACTCTACGACTCAAAGTATTTATTCAGTAGGCTCCAAGGAGCCAGATATTACAAACATGGGTCACATGACCCAACATACAGAGCATACATGTAACGGAAGCATAACATGTCTGAGTATAGACAACTACAAATGAAAAAGGCTCTCAAGCCTGACTATCTACAAGACCCTCCCAAGGGTACAAGATCGCAGCTGTGGTAACAAGCTAAACGTTGAAGTCCATGTGGAACCACTAGTGAGACTTAAGTCTCTTTGCAAAAACATAAATTAAGCAAACTTGAGTACAAATGTACCCAGCAAGACTTACATCAGAACAAGCTACATATGCATTAGTACAACAAAGGGGTGGTGGGGTTTAACTACAGCAAGCCATCTTTGACTGTGGCTATCATGAACTACGACTGCAAGTACCTCTTTTGAGGTGGCGCACATGAGTCCACATATTCACCATATCAATACACCACTATGGATCCGCTCCCGTCTCCCTACGAGAAGGCCATCCATAGAACTCACGCTTATCTTGCGCATTTTAGAGTATCCACTTTCACTTGTCTATGAACTTCATAAGAAACCCAGTAGTCCATTACCGTGGACGCGGCTATTCGAATAGATCATTTATAACCCTGCAGGGGTGTACTTCTTCACGCATGTTTCCACCATTTAGCATCTACACACGACATGTGCTCGATAGACTTCAAGCGAAAGCCGATGTGGGTGTAGACCATGACCTGACTAACCACACAAGTCCCTAGTCTAGGTTTATCGCCTGTTCAGGTTCCATCCGCAGGGAGTCCGACCGAGGTTTCCACTACGGCCCCGAACGATGTGTGCGGGGTTCCCGAGAAACCAAACGGTGACTCGGTACACTGGGCCTCTTGCCTACCGCATCATAGCCCACCTCTCCAATCAGCACTACGCACGGCCTCCAGCATGCTACAAACATCAGAAACTACTTGCAACTCCTGGACAGAGGACAAGGGGGTTAATAAGTTGAGCGGGGTCATATTTTAGGGCCCAACGTGTGGTAGTAACTATTCTTGGATCACAAACACAAAACTCAATTCCTGAGGACGGTTTCAATGAGACAACCCACCATGTACTCCTACATGGCCTCTCACTGCTACCTTTACCAAATCGTGTTCACACACTTAGCTCTCCATAGTAGGACATGTTCATACCATTCCAATCCATCACAAATGAATCAGACCTAACACAACTCTAAGCATAGCAGGCATAATAAGCAAGCATGAATGAGTAGGCACATCATGGCTCAAACAAATCCTACTCATGCTAGTGGGTTTCAACTATTTATTGTGGCAAAGACAGGTCATGCAGAGGAATGGGGTTCAACTACCGCAGCAAGTAACAGTTGAAACATTGTTGTCCTAATGCATAGCAGAGAGCAGGAGCGAGAGAACTGGATTGTATCGGAATGAACAAGGGGTTTTTGCTTGCCTGGCACTTTTGAAGATAGCATAGCTCTTCATCGGTGCAATCAAACTCATCATAGGAACATACATCTACCGAGGGGGAACAACCACCGACAAACATGAGGGAACACAATCAATGCAATGCAACAATATGATGCATTGTCATGACATGCCAACATGCTATGATTTGAGCTATTGCAACTAGCAACAAGTTAAATGATGCTGATTTGAACCCTAGGTTCAAATTCAAACTCCACATGTGGTTATTTAATGTCATTCATTTGATTTTTCCTAAGCAGCATCCAAAAGTTGTTCTAACATGCATGACAATGGTGCAGATGGACCTATTGGATTTTTTTGATAATTATTCATATATAAATTATTTCATTTGGAGTTATAGATTAATTTTTATGAATTTTTGAAGGTTTAAACATTTTCTGAAATTTCCTGGATTATTTTAAATCCAGAAAATGTTAATTGTGTCAGCATGTGACGTCAGCTAGTCAACGGGCTGATCCAGGTCAAACCTGACCGATGGTGATGTAGGGTGGAACCCTATAGCGTCGATCTTTCACGTTTGGAGTGGATCCTACGGGGAGTCGCGAAGAACACGCGGAAGCACAAAGGGAAAACACGGGGAAAACGAGAGAGAATCACTCAACCAACAAGGAATCGATCACACAAGTGCTAGATCACCACACACATAAGAGATACACGAGATCCAAAGTCAACAAAGGTAAGGATACAAAGGAACCGTTCTTCTCTGAGAGGAGTTCTTGATGTTCTTCCCTAGAAGGGGTCTTGAATCCGCTTGGGGGATCTTCTCCGAAGAGGTCGTGAGCTCCGAGGAGAAGTAACCAAGTGGATGAGCAAAGGCTCTCACACAAATATGAGCTAATCCAATGCTAAGTCTCAAAGTGAGGAGATGGGGTCCTATAAATAGACTAGGGGGCGAAGGGGTACATGGGCTCAGCCCAACACGCGCACACAGGCGCTGGCCGGATGATCCGGGAGAGGAGCCGGATGATCCGGGCTGGTACGGATGGTCCGGGTGGAGGCCCGGATGAGATGGATGCCCGGCTGGTGGCGGCGCAGGGCCGGATGTCCGGCTGGCGGTCCGGATGTCCGGGCAGGGTCTGGATGATCCGGGACTGGGTTCGGATGATCCGGCTTCACGGTTGAGCTTCGGGTGTCTTCGGGTGATTTAGCCGGATCGTCCGGGCCGGGGTCCGGATCGTCCGGGCCGGGGTCCGGATCGTCTGGGCCACCGTCCGGATCGTCCGGCCATCCTGGTCCTTGGTGCTTTTTCCTCTCCGTCTTCATGCATGTCTTCTGCTTTCGGTTCTCCTTGCTTCCTAGCTTCTTCATGGTTAGCTCCTTGGTACCTGAGTATGCATAGCGTTTCCGTTTGAGGTAGTAACCTTGTCTCATGTGAATCGAAAGGGAATTGTGAGAGGAGTGATGTCACCTCGGTTTCAAGAGCTCTTGCACGTGCTCGAGTCATAGGTCCTTGTGGGGTTGGATGTGTTGATGTAGAGTCCATGGGGATGATGGAAGGATGCTCCGCATCAGATGGGGTCCACAGGTCAGTGACCTATGGCTGGTTAGTGTCGCTGATAGGTGGGCCTGGTCAACGGCCACGTCAACAGGGTCAACTCTCACCCGTGGGCCCCGCTGGGTTATAAACTAACCTAAACAAAAACAAAACCAGGGTTAATTAGGGCATGGGCCCATGTGTCAGTAAGACTGGTCGTTAGTTAGTGGCGTCATTAGCCGCTAATGATGAAGCCACGTCCGCATGGCCGGGGTTAAGCCGTCGGCAACCTTCCCGCACGGCGGAGTCCACATGGGACGGTGCTACATGAGGCGGTTGGGCGAGAGAAGGGCACCGGGAGGGGGCCCTCACTCATGCGGATCCAACGGAGCAGGTGGGATGTCGCGGGGTGGTCAGAGCTTGCCGGAGCAGAGCGTGTGGCGGCTCCCGGATTGCGGCCTCGAGCGGTACGGGGCTGTAGGGCATGAGGAGGCCAGCTAAGGGGCTCACCGATCTCCTGGCAATGTGAGGAGCATGGCTACGTGCTCGGGCGCGACGGACGCGAGCTCAATCGACGGCAATGACCGGTGCAGCAATGAGGATCTCACGGGCATGGCAGGTTTGCAGCCTAGGGGACGGGCATGAGCAGTAGCGGAGGGGAGAGGAAGCAGGGGCTCACAGCAGTTGTAGCAAGCGTTGAAGCGGGCTCAGAGAAGATTGGAGCCGAGTAGGGTGGCGATGGGGATCTCCGGCACGAGAGGTTGAAAATGACGATGATTGCGATGAAGTGGAGCTCTCCGACTTGTTTCATTCGGTGTGGAGGTGTAGTGCTCGATGACGGAGATGCCGGCCATGATGGCGCGGCAAAAGGGGGGGTGATGGCCACGTGGGTGAAGCACAACGATGGCGGAGAGCTCTCGGGTGAGCTCGGGGAGGGGGCTAGAGCGCATGTGAGAGAGCAGAGAGTGAGGGAGAAGGACCAGGGGGTTCTGGGCATCTCCGTGGCGCGATCAGAAGGTCAGGGAGGAGTACAACGAGGCAGGCAGGAAGTGGAGGCCTCAAGCGTGCGCGTCGACACACCTCTGCCAGTACGCAGAGGTTGAAGACGGCTGTGCCCCTGGTGGGCTGGGCTGCATAGTAGGTGGTAAGTCCAGGTTAGTTACTTTTCTCTCTCTCTTTTCTGTTTTCTATTTTCTTTTATGCAATTTGTTTTGGGTTTAGTTTTAACACCAAAACATTTTATAAAATCCTGAAAATAATTATGTGGCTAGAACTAAAATATCATAACCACATAAAAAGTTCCAGAATTGTTGGACATATATTAATTATATAACAAATATATATCCAACGCAAATAGTTACTGAATTAATTCAAAGGCCCAAAATAAATGTTTTTGAGATACCAAAAATATTGGTTTGAATTTTACCTCTTGCCAATATTTTCAAAGGATAACAAGAACATTTTCTTGGACTATTTGAAGCAGTTTTATCTTGATCATTTTTAGAAGGATTCTGAGGCTTTGAAAATTCCTCAATCAAATTCCATTTGAATTTAAACATGATGATCAAGCAAAGACAAGCAAAGGCTGAGCTGGGGCTGTGACAGTTCACCCCCACTAAACAAGAATCTCGTCCTGAGATTCAAGACATGGGGCAAGAAGACAGAGGGGACACGTTGCTAGCACAAACTTCATGATCAAATTGTCCTTTTCAAAGATGTTGATTCATTGCTTAAAATTGATCTTGGCGTCTTTGCTTTGAGAACTCCATCCAACATGACAATGAGAAGAGAGGGAAAACTCTAGAAGAATCGATCTTCTCGAAGATCAAGCACTCGGGATCAACTCATGGAGTGAGATATTGAACATCTCTCGAGCTGAGACACAAAACATACCTCTAGAGGGATGGACTGAAATAGATGGTGAAGGTTCACTTCGTAGGCAAAAATTCCATGCTTGAATAAGATGGTGCACTAGTTTCAGAGTAGCGAGGAGTTAATTGCCCTTCATACCATAACGGGGCACCTTAGAGGAGGTGACTCGTGGAATTATTCCTTAAGTGGTAGAAAGAATTACCTTTGATATCTAGATCATTGAAACTCTCTATACCAGCCTATGGCAAATCCCAATCGATCATTTGAAGGAGTCGGAAAGAATCACATACTCGGACTAGGATGGATGATGTGGACTACCTTGTTAAAGACAATGCAATAGATGAGTTTTGCTTATCATCGGGAATGGATGAGACCCATGGTAGATTGGTGCAACAGGGGTGAAAGCTGGTAACAAAATGCAAATGTTGGGAATGATTCTAGTAACTGGGAAAAACTCAACAGTAGAGAGTGATTCCACTGACTGAATGGTTATAGCATAACCAAAGAAACTGAGAGCAAATCCCAATTAATGCCGATGATAAAACCTAGTGCTTGCATGTGCTCTCAAGAACTTGAGCACTTCCATATTCATCAAGGCAAGAATGATCACATGGTAGTCTTACAACAAAACAATATCGAGTTCTGGTAGTGAACCATCATTGAGGAGATCGGAATCTTGTGCATGAACTATTATTCGCATAACAACTCCTTTTCCTCGAACAAATCAATCAGTGGCTTGGGGTGCTATCGATACATATAGAATGAAGGTTGCAAGTCTCCAGACCACAGAATACTTCGCACATATGCATGACTGACTTGGGATGATTCCAGAGGAGGCAAAACAAACTTTCTCAAATTTGAAGTGGCAACTTGCATCACATGCACATGAATTAGAGGAAGTCACTTCTTCCATCAACATAAACTTCATGAGCTAGCACGAAGAAAATGCTTTCAAAAGTTTCCAACACTAACTTAGCTATTTAACATGAATCATGGATAGGATGAAATTTTGTCAATGGTCTCAACAACAATCCATCCATGTTTCCATATAGATGGAATTCCACAATTAAGTCAACACGGTGATAGCATTGGTCAGACCAAAAGATGTAACAGTGTATGCTCGAGGGATCAATCACAAGTAAGACAACATTATGAACATCATTGGTTCTGATTTGATTTGAGGATAGCCCACACTCAAATAAAAGTTTTGATAAGACAATAGATCCAACAACTGATCACAAGGACCCATCAGTGAAGATATCATCTTCCTTCAACACACACACAAAAAAGATATCCCTCTTAAATGAACTAGGTTAGGCAAAGATTTTCTCTTCCAACTCCCCAAGTTGTTGTTTAGCTTAACCAACTAGCTCAAGGGTATCCAACACAGGAGGGTGGTTTACAAGAAACCAACTCGATCACAACTCAACATAACAGTCAGGGAACAACCTGGTGATACTTCTGAGAAGATATTCGGAAAATCGCGAACCACTAGTATGTTATGAAGCTCGAGAACAATCTTGATCTTTATGGCAAGATGATATTATCAAATAAGCAAGGATTGACACAATCTTAACTTATTGATTGAAGAGTGCACCGGAAATAAAGACTAGGTAGCATGATCAACCTTAGGGTGATGATTTAATAATCAACACGCTAAGAATGAGGTTATTGTCCATTCAACTACCAAGCAAGTTGCTAGGTGTATTGATTTCACACATCACGGTTCATTTGTTGGCATTCCAGTTACAACAACACGGAGACCAAGAAATGAATAATGATGGCGAGAAATATCATTGCGTCAAGAATTCATAAGAGGTGGTGTAATTCTCATGACATTCTAACATAATGGGGGTAATACTCTAGGGTGGAACAAAACAAAAGCTGGAGTGACATTTTGATCTGCGGAATACAACTACTTTGACCAAATCCTAGAAATGGATAAGGTACTGGAGTTTGTTTCTCCTAGTCATTCTGAAATAGAACGTCTTGACGGACCACAAGAATAATAGGCATCGATGAACATGAATGAACACATACTCTTGACTATCAATTGATAGACAGAGGTCAAATTACAACTGAAGAGGGACAATTCAAGGAACACACAATTTTTCAGAGTTCTGGATGCACACGTTAGTATGTCGAGCAAAGTTCAACATTTCTTCCGGATAACCCATGCAGAAGAGGAGGACTGGCAGATTCACAATATAAAATGGAGAACTCATCAAGAGCACTCTGGTTGTGATCTTTTGGTTCAAAAGAACTTCTGCCATAATGGTTCATGGTATTGGAATGATGATATACTACGGACCTCCAGGAGTATCACAAAGGTTACTAATATCTTAAAGGAGCTAGCAAACACTATCAACACGAAATAAGTAGGGTGAATCTCGGGTTCAAAACCCAGGAATAGAATGCCTACTAACTAAATGGCATCACGGGATGTTTTCGAGAATGACGGCCAGAATCATCACACTAGGAACACAAAACATGGTTAGATTACTAGGTGATTCCCTAAGACACCTAGGGTCGTAATAATAGCTCCAACATATATACTGAGGCAATGGAGTACCTCAACACACTGGTTAGTGTGGTTATCTGTCCCGAAGGGACATCGGGAACGGAAAGAAGGGATTTGCAAATGCATCAGACTATTTAGAAACCTAGAATGACTCGGACAACATAACGGGTATAAGTGCTCAAAAAGATTTGAGACATCCTGCAAAATGGTGATGTCGGTCGCAAACGACACCTACGGGATCACTGGAATCCCTTCTGTGGTTGCGGGGCGCGGAATCGTGAGAAGAGCGGGACTAGGGGATGGCATACAGAGGATTTACCCAGGTTCGGGCCGCAAAGATGCGTAAAACCCTACGATCCTGCTTTGGTGGTTGTATTAGTGTTCTTGAGCTCTCGAACTAGCTCTGGGTGCTGTGAGGTTCAAAAGAGCCGAATCCCCTCTCAGTATGCCATGGGCCTCCTTTTATAGGCGAAAGGGGCTGCCAAAGTGGCACACAGGAGGTGGAAAGTGCTACAGCGTTGCGAGGTTATCGCTAGTATTACAGGACAAGAAGCATTAAGTGCGGGGCTTAGGTGTCCGTCACTTTATTGGGGGACGGGGGTGTGGCCCGTCCCGTCCGTCGCCGCCCCTCCTGGCTTTGACACGTGCCCCGGCCAGCAACGCATGCAGAACCACGTAGGCAGGCAGGCAGCTGAGGTGGCGTGGTGGTGGAGCCTCCATGAAGGTCTGCATGCTGCCACGCAGGTGCCTGCGCAGCTGGTTGGGTTGGCGGCTTTGCACGAACGGCAGTAGGAACCTGGCTAGTGCGGGCCTGGCGGTGGCCTTGCCGAGATGCTTGGTGACGGTCTTGCCGGGTGGCCCGGCAAGGGTCTTGCCGCTGCGCACCGGCTTCCCCGGCAAGGACCTTGCCGGGGGATCCTGGGTTTCTTCGGTTGGGACGGCCGCTTTCCTATCCCCATTTGATCTTGATTGTTCTATGTCTTCACAAAGATCTTCATACCACCACTGAGGTGCCTCCTGAACCCTGTCCTAACGTGACAGCTCAGCGTCGGTGGGCTCGAAGGTGGCTCGCTCAGTGGGTGGACGAGCTGCCCCGGCAAGGATCTTGCCGGGGCAACCTGTATTCTCCGTGCAACCTTCGTGGTCTTGGTCCTTTGTTGTTTTTCTTTGCTTGTCCCTGTGGCCCGGGCTTTTCTCCGGCTTCCCTCCCTTGCCTTGCTCATGTGTGGCTGTGGCAGGCGGCTCTGACTGCCCGTGCACAAGTAAAGTGGTCAAAAGCTAGGCCCCTACTTTTGTACACCGACAAGAGCCCCCGGGCCTGGGTCACACATAGGCGCAGCGCGTTGTAGGGTCAGGCCCAGAACAGTGCGCAGGCAGTTGAGGTGGATTTTACCACGGCCATTGTTCCGCCCGCCACGCTTCCCCATGACCTGCGTTGAACATGCGACGTGGGGGTCATGCGCGCGCATGACGTGGGCATGCTGGCATCACTTTTTGGTGGACAGTAAAGGGTCGGCTTGCGTGTCTCTTTGAGGCCGCAGGGCCGCCTCCCATTTACTTCCCTTTCTCGGGAACCGTCATCCCACGCGCCCCATCTCACCCGCTTCTTGCGCCACGTTCGCTGCATGCAGAGCGAATGACAGGCGCAGGGGTCGTGGATAGTCGCGTGCGTGCGGGTTGATTCCCATGCGCCTTCAAGGGAGCGGGGAGGGCGGTCGACGGCCCCGCACGCTGTCATCTCAAGAGGCCGGATTGGCCGAGAGGGGGCGGCCAAGCCTCACCCCCGCCCCTTTATAAAGAGGGGCACGACAAGAATGGAGCCTCCCAACCTTTTGTCGTCTGCCTCTTCCCATCTCTGCTTCCTTTCTTCTTCTGCTATGGCTAGGGGGCATGGCGATGCTTCATCAGTGGCTGCGAGGGTTTCGGCCAGACAGCGCATCACTCCTCCCCAAGAACTCATAGCGGCGGAGCCGTCCGCTAGAGGGAGGGGAAGGGGGCGAGGCCGAGGCCGCCGTGGATCCCGGGGGAGAGGAGGACGGGGCGGCAGATCCGCCTCGCCCCCTCCAGCAGCCCTTCCCCCAATGGAGGGCCACGCTGGGGATAATCCCTGCGAATTCTTTGTCAGGCTGCGCCATCCGCCATGCCGTCGCCTTTGCCTTCGCCTTCAAACCCCGTTTACGAGGGAGATGGAGCTGGATCCGCCACAGGCGCTGCGGCTACACATGAGGGGTTGCGGGAATAGCAGCACGTGGGTCGACGTCGAGTTCCCTGCCCCTCATGTCATGTATCTTCACCGAGGGTGGAAGACCTTCGCTCGCCTTCACAGCTTGACGGACGGGCTCGCCCTCCATTTCAAACTAATGGAGGGCGGCCTCCTCTCTGTTAAGATCTTCGGGCACTTCGGGACCCGCATGAGGTGCTGCGTAGAGAGCTCCACCGACGATGAAGAGTTCTCCTCAAGCGAGAGTGGCGAGGAAGACAATGGCAGCAACGACGAGGTCAGCAGGTGGTAGGATGACGGGTCCGACTAGGTGTCGGGCACCGCACCGAGGGGCACCGGTGACCCCATCATCTGTGTTGCTGTCTCCTTGAACTTCTCGGGGTCGCCTCCTTGGGCGGCTTGCGTAGGGAGGCTGCGGAAGAGGAAGAGGACGAGCGGCAAGGCCGTCAAGTCGGAGTACGCGGACACCGACGCCTTCGTCGCGCGTTGGCTTCCTGCCGCCTCGTCTTCGAGCTCTACCTCCGGCGCCGCCATCACCATCCAGCCCCTGGACGGCCTCTGAGATGTTCTCTTGGTGTCTTCTGCCACTCGTAGCTCGCTTAGGCGCCCCTTTTGCCCTTCTGTCTTCTTGTTCCATTTCCTGAGGAGAGGGACAAGAAAGGGATTACGGGTACCTTATATCTTTTTAGTCTTGTAAGCCTTCGGGCCTTTGCTAGCTTTGGAACTTGTAATCCCCCTTTTCATGTTTTTCATTTCATTTGGATTTTTCCTGTACGGGATGTTTTTTTAATGAAAAAGGGATGTTTGCCGGGGATTTTCGTTCATGGGAGGAACCCACGAGAAGGGGTGAGTCCTTGTCATCCTTAATATAAACATTTTTTTTCGGCAACAGGCCTTGCCGTCTTCCCACCTCGCTTGACCTTTCCCACGCTCTTGGCGGAGGAAAGGATGAGGTGGGCTTAGGCCCCTCGTTCTCCTCCTCTGCAGCCGCGGCTATGACCAGATCCAGACCCAGGAAATAATCCTTGGATGCAGAAAAGGGGGAGCACGATAGCTTAGAGATAGAACAGGGTTTCACGCATCCCAGTCCATAACAAAACGCATGATAGGGGATAAAAGATTATCTAGATTTGCAGCCCCCGGCAATTTTGGCTTTGCACGGAAGGGTCCTTGTTCTTGCAGCCCCCGGCAACCCTGGCTTGCCGGGGCCCGGGCGGCGGTCCGTTCCTTTTCTTTCAGGACAGCTCGGCAAGGATACTTACGTGCCCTATCAACCAAAGAAAGACAGAAAAGAACAAAGAGACGTGCACTCGAGCTCTAAGCTAGGGGTTAGCCGCCGCTAAGCACTATCAACCCTAACTGAGGAAGAGACTCAACCTAGCATGCATGCTATAACTTAGGGCGCCAGCGCTTTGTTTATTTATGCTCAGGGTCTGCGCCTGGCTTTGTACAAAGTGTTACATGCCTTGTCGGCAAGGCTTGTACAAAAGGGTGGCTTGCCGGGAGGCCCGGCAGCCGCGCCTTATGGGTAAAACTTGCGAAGATGCTCGATGTTCCATGAGTTGCTCACTGGAATGGCATCTTCGGTCTCCAGCCGGACTGCGCCGGGCCTGGTGACTCGCGTTATCCGATAAGGGCCTTCCCACGTTGGCGTCAACTTGTTGGAATTCTTGGCCGACTGAACGTGCCGAAGAACAAGGTCGCCTTCCTCAAGGCTCCGGGCATGAACCTTGCGGCTATGATAGCGGTGCAAAGCTTGCTGGTAGCGTGCTGCTCTCACAGCCGCCCAGAGACGGTCTTCCTCGAGGAGCGTTGCATCATCTTGCCGCAATTTTCTTGCCCAAGATCATCATAAGAGAGCACTCGAGGTGACCCGTATATGAGTTCCATGGGGAGAACTGCCTCTGCCCCGTAGACCAGGGCAAAGGGTGTCTAGCCGGTGGCTCGATTTGGCATCGTTTTGAGCAACCAAAGAACCGCCAGCAACTCATCAATCCAGTGCCTTCCATTCTTGCGTAGCCTATCAAAAGTCTTCGTCCTTAAGCCTCGCATGACTTCTGCATTCGCTCTCTTTGCTTGGCTGTTGCTCCGTGGATGTGCCACGGAAGCAAAATAGACTCTGATGCCGAGATCTTCAACATATTGCATGAAGGCATGGCTCGTGAACTGTGTGCCGTGGTCGGTGATGATCCTGTTGGGTACCCCAAAACAGCACATTAGTCCCTTGAAGAACTTGGTGGCTGACTGCGCTGTCACCTTCCGCACTGCCTCCACTTCCGACCACTTTGTGAACTTGTCGCTTGCGATGTACAAGTACTCAAAGCCCCCGACTGCATAGGGGAAAGGGCCCAAGATGTCGAGCCCCCAGACCGAGAAGGGCCAGGAGAGAGGGATAGTTTGAAGGGCTTGAGCTGGTTGATGAAGCTTCTTCGAATGGAACTGGCACACTTCACACTTGGTTACTAGTGCCGTCACATCCTGGAGGGCAGTGGGCCAGAAGAAACCTTGCCGGAAAGCCTTGCCGGCAAGGGCCCTCGACCCTACGTGGGAGCCACATATGCCTCCATGTGTCTCTGCCAACAGCTTTTGTCCTTCCTCCCGGGAGATGCATATCAATTTCACTCCGTTCGGCCTTCTCCTGTACAATACGCTATCAACGAATTGGTACAGAGCAGACCGGCGGGCTACTCTTTCTGCCTCTTCCTGCTCCTCAGGAAGCTCCCCTTTTTGAAGGAATCGGACGATGTGTTGTGCCCATGCCGGAGCCTGTGGCTTGATGGCAAGCACCAAAGGCATTTCTTCTACCATGGGAGCGGCCGGCTCCACGGCCATGACCCGAGGTCCTGCCAGAGTCGGTTGCCCTGCGGCAGGGTCGGCGTCCACGGCAACATCCTCGCCAGCGGCTCCGGGGAGCTCGGTGGGGAAGAACTTGCCGGGGCCTGGCTTCCTCCGCTTGCTCTGCCCGGTCAACGGCTCAACAGATGGTCGGGTTAACTGAAGCACAAAAGTACCTGGTTCCACGGGTAGCTTGAGGGCAGCACGCTTCGACAGGTAGTTGATGATGTCGTTCTCCGCTCGAGGGACATGTTCCGCCTGTATACCGTCGAAGAGCTCCTCTAGTTTCCTCACCTTATCTACGTAAGCTTCCATCAACAGGCTTTGATAATCTTTGTTGACCTTCCTGATGTCGAGCTGTGAGTCGCCCCTGACGATGAGCAATCCTGAGACCGGCAAGCAAACCTTCGTACTCGGCGATGTTGTTGGTCGACATCTCCCAGGGGAAATACATCTGGACGGCATACTTGAGGTGCTCTCCGGTGGGTGCGACAAGCAGCACACTAGCACCGGCGCCTTGCAGCGAGAAGGCACCATCGAAGTACATGATCCAGTTGCAACTTGCTTCCTTGCCGGGGAGAGTCGTTTCCTGTACCTCTTCGTTGGGCTTCGAGCTCCATTCGGCAACAAACTCCGCCAAGACTCTGCTCTGAATCGTCGAGGTGCTTTCAAACTTCAAACCGAAACTTGACTGCTCCAGGGCCCATTCCACGATCCTCCCCGTTGCATCTGGGTTGTGTAGTATTCGTTGCAATGGGAGGCGGGTGACTACCGTGATCTCATGCGCTTGGAAGTAGTGGTGCAGCTTCCTCGAGGCCATAACAAGGCCGAAGAGTAGCTTTTGCACACCTGAGTACCTCGACCTAGCCCCCTGCAAGAGGGAGCTGACGAAGTACACTGGGTGCTGCAACATTTTCTTTTTCTGTGCCTCTTCACCTGGTTGTGTGGGTCCTGTCGTGCTGGCGCCGGCCCCTGCCGGGGACTCGATCTTGCTGGGATCGAGCCCTGCCAGAGAGGGTTTTGGTTTGCCTTCTGTTGTCTCTGCCGCTGTCGCTGCCTTCTCGTCGACCTCCCTCTGCGCCACCAGTGCGGCGCAAACCACTTGATTCGTTGCCGCTAGGTAAAGCAACAACCGTTCTTGTGGTTTGGGCGCAACCAGCACTGGGGTAGAAGAGAGGTATTTCTTCAAATCTTGCAGCGCTTCCTCGGCTTCTGGGGTCCACTCCACTGGCCTTCACTTCTTCAAGATTTTGAAGAAAGGTAGGGCACGCTCCGCGGACTTGGAGATGAACTGGCTCATGGCAGCAACGCAGCCAGTGAGCCGACGCACGTTCTTGATCCGCTTGGGCGCCTCAATCTGCTCGATGGCCTTGATCTTATCTGGGTTTGCTTCAATCCCGCGCTGGGACACAAAGAACCCGAGAAGCTTGCCGGACAGGACGCCAAAGACACACTTCTCAGGGTTCAATTTGAGGTTGATCTTGCGCAGGTTCCTGAATGTTTCTTCCAGATCTTGCACAAGTGTTGCTCTGTCCTTTGTTTTGACCACTATGTCGTCCATATAAGCTTCCATATTTCTATGTAGCTGGGGTTCAAAACCAATTTGGACTGCTCTTGCAAAGGTCGAGCCAGCACTCTTCAACCCGAAGGGCATTCGTAAAAAGCAGTACGTACCACATGGGGTGATGAATGTTGTCTTTTCCTCGTCTTCTTTCATCATGAAGATTTGGTGGTATCCTGAGTAGGCATCAAGGAAGGATAACAGGTCACATCCAGCCGTGGAGTCAACAATCTGGTCGATGCATGGTAACGGGAAGGGATCCTTTGGACAGGCCTTATTGATGTCTATGTAATCAGTACATAGCCTCCACTTCCTATTTGCCTTGTGCACCACTACCGGATTGGCCAACCACATCGGATGGAGTACACCCCTCACCAAGCCTGTCGCTTCTAGCTTTCTGATTTCCTCCGTGATGAACTCTTGTATTTCTAGAGCTTGCTTCCTGACCTTCTGTTGGACGGGCCGCGCGTGAGGACAGACAGCAAGGTGGTGCTCAATCACCTCCCTGGGAACTCCGGGGATGTCGGAGGCTTGCCATGCAAACACATAGACATTCGCCCGCAGGAAGGTGACGAGCTCGCTTTCCTATTTGCCGTCAAGGGCGGAGCTTATGGTGAATGCTCCTCCCGTGCCATCCTCCCTGACGGGCACCTTCTTAGTCTCTGGTGGTGCAGCCCTGGACTTCTTGCTCTTGCCGGCGGAACTCTCTGGCACGTTCTCAACAGAAGAGCGACATGCCAAAGAGGTGCGCTTGCCGGAGTTGGTGTGAGGGATCTTGCCGGTCTTCTTCTCCTCCGGGGCCCCGTCGGCAGGAGCGGGTGCCTTAGCGGCGGCCGCTGTAACTGCTTCCTAGTACAGTTGGTTGGCGCAAATCAGCGCATCTTTCTTGTCGGAGGGGACGGTGATGATGTTGATCGGCCCGGGTATCTTCAGCATGTTATAGGCGTGTGTGAAGCCACCATGAACTTGGCTAGCGCCGGGTGACCGAGTATCCCGTTGTAAGGCAAGTGGATCTCGGCCACGTCAAAGACAACCCTCTCCGTCTTGTGGTTCAGCTCGCCTCCGAACGTCACGGGTAGCGTGATCTTCCCCTTCGGCTGGCTCCTCCTCGGGTTGACCCCTTGGAACATACCCATCTCCTCGAGGTCTTCATCAGGATCTGCAGCCTTCTGACCACAACGGGCGAGATTAAGTTCAGGCCGGCCCCGCCGTCGACCAACATCTTCGTCACCTTGAGGTTGCGGATTGTCGGTGAAACCAACAACGGCAAGCACCTGACCGCAGCGGTGCGGTCAGGGTGGTCCTCAGTCTCGAAGATGATGGGAGTGCTGGACCATTTCAGTGGCTTTCGTGCGTCGAATGATGGTTCCACCGCTACAGCCTCACGCACCCACTGCATGAGTTGGCGGTGAGATGTATGTAGCGAGGCACGACCATCGACGCACATGGCCTCTGTGGCTTTCTGAAACTCATGGTCGCCAAACTCGTCGTCCTCGTCATGATCATCGTCTTCCTGCTTCTTGTCGCGGCCCCGGGCGGGCCTCTCTTGCTGATTATCCTTGCCGCGGCTGCCTCCCTAGCCGCCACGTTTCTTGTCGGATCCCTCGGCACTGTCTGGGCCTTTCTCCTTGTCCCGCCACTCATACTCGGCTTTCTGCTTCTCGGCGAGCAGCTCTACCTGTAGGCAGTTTTGGAGATCGTGGCCCTTGGTGCGGTGGATCTTGCAGTACTGCTTGTCAGAGCCTCCTGGCTTATCGGTAACCGCCAAGGCCCGGCAAGCGTCACACCCGGCAACCTCCTTACCGGGGTCGCTTGCCTTGGTCTTCTTGATGGTACCGGTGTCATCGGATCCCTCAACGGCAAGCACGGCCTTGCCCTTGCGCTTCCTATTACGGCATCGACCTTTCTTTGCTGGGGTGGCGGTATCGCCAGTGGAGTCGGTTTCCGCACCGGCATCTTCATCAGGGTACTTCCATCCTTCCTCGGCACGAGCGCACCGATCGGCCAGAACATAGAGTTCGGCTACATCCTTAACCTTGTTCATCGCCAATTCTTCACGCATCTTGCGATTGCGCATGTTCTGATGGAATGCACTGATCACGGCGGCGGGATGAACATTGAGGATGCTGTACTGCACCCGGCTGAACCTTTGGATGTACTTGTGCAGGTTTTCTCCTTCCTTCTGGGGGATGATGTGTAAGTCACTCGCCTGGCCATGAGCTTGGTGACCTCCAGTAAAGGCTTCAACAAACTCATGGCACAAATCCGCCCAAGAAGAGATGGACACCGGCAAGTGCATCAACCATGACATGACATAGGCTTGAGTGCCAGCGGGAAGTAGTTGGCAAGAACCTTATCGTTGCGGCCCCCAGCAGCTTGCATCGCGATGGTGTAGATGCTAAGGAACTCTGACGGGTGGGTCTTGCCATTGTACTTCTCGCCAATGTCAGGTTTGAACGTATGGTGGGAGGGCCACTGGAACTGCCGCAGCTCACGGGTGAAGGACGGATAACCAACCTCATAAGGTAGGCCAACGTAGCCTCCCGACGCTGGGTGGTCCGCAGCGGGTCTAGCCCGCCTGTCCAACTGGTGGCGCGCGTCATGTCGACGCTTGATCGTAGTTCGAGCGTCCTCATGAGCCCGCTCTCGGAGGACCTGGCGCTGATCGCGGTTGGTTCGCGGGTTGGACGACGCGATGGAGATATCATCATGAGTGTCGTCGTGGCGGGCCGACGCCCGGGGCGGTCATGATGGAGGCGGGGAATACACCGTGGCCGCGTCGCCTCCGCCGTGGTCTCCGCTACCACGTGGTGGCCCGTCGTTGTTGGCGATGCCGACGAGGCTTTGGACAGTTGCCCTCCATTCGTCAAGCTTCTCCATGGAGGGAGGAAAATCGAGGAGCAGCTGTGTGTGCGCTAGGGCTTCCGCTGGCGTGGGTGGCAGCGAAAGCTGGGTGGACCGCGATGCACCTCGACTCCTAACCATGTTAGAAGGAGCTGCGTCGCGGTTCCGCAGCCGCTCGCCACCTCCGTCAGCACCCCGGTGCGCACGCTGGCCCTCCTCTTCAAGTGATGGGTGCACGGGACTCTTCCTAGGACGGTGCGCAGGATCTCCGTAGGGTGACGCTGCTCGTCACGCACAACCAGAGAGGAGCGCGCCGTGGGCGCCGGTGTTGGTGTCTTGGAGGTCGCCATGCCGCCGCCTGGCGGGACGGCGGCACCCCTGAAGGGCCCAGCACCGCCTGGGGGGGCCGGCCCCATCTCTGGAGCCCGTGACCGGTGGTTCATCGCCTGGCGCGTGAACGGAGCCGCTCGCCAGGCCTGAACCGCCAGGGTAATGTGGATGTTCGCAGGCCGCACCACGGGTTCTCTCCGTGACTGGCCCGCTGCTGGCTCGCACCGGTGCCGGCAACTTGGTCCCGGACGAAACGATCGCTGTGGTCGTCTTCTTCTTAGGAGCCTGGCGATGAAGAACAGCTAGGCCAACTACTAGACCAGATTCTCCAATAGCGCTACCCCTACCTAGCGCGCCAAAGATGTCGGTGGGAAACTACACCTATGGGATCACTGGAATCCCTTCTGTGGTTGCGGGGCGTGGAATCGTGAGAAGAGCGGGACTAGCGGATGGCACACAGAGGATTTACCCACGTTCGGGCCGCAAAGATGCGTAAAACCCTATGATCCTGCTTTGGTGGTTGTATTAGTGTTCTTGAGCTCTTGAACTAGCTCTGGGTGTTAAGAGGTTCAAAAGAGCCGAATCCCCTCTCAGTATGCCATGGGCCTCCTTTTATAGGCGATAGGGGCTGCCACAGTCGCACACAGGAGGTGGAAAGTGCTGCAGCGCTGCGAGGTTATCGCTAGTATTACAGGACAAGACGCATTAAATGCGGGGCTTAGGTGTCCGTCACTTTATTGGGAGACGGGGGAGAGGCCCGTCACGTCCGTTGCCGCCCCTCTTGGCTTCAACACGCGCCCCGGCCAGCAACGCATGCAGTGCCACGTAGGCAAGCAGGCAGCTGAGGTGGCGCGGTGGTGGAGCCTCCGCGAAGGTCTGCATGCTGCCACGCAGGTGCCTCCCCAGCTGGTTGGGTTGGCGGCTGCGCACGAACAGCAGTAGGAACCTGGCTGGTGCGGGCCTGGCGGTGGCCTTGCCGGGATGCTTGGCGATGGTCTTTCCGGGTGGCCCGGCAAGGGCCTTGCCATGGCGCGTCGGCTTCCCCGGCAAGGACCTTGCCGGGGGATCCTGTGGGTTTCTTCGGTGGGGACGGCCGCCTTCCTATCCCCATTTGATCTTGATTGTTCTATGTCTTCACAAAGATCTGCATACCACCACGGAGGTGCCTCCCGAACCCTATCCCGACGCGACTGCTCAGCGTCCGTGGGCTCGAAGGTGGCTCGCTCAATGGGTGTGGACGAGCTGCCCCGGCAAGGATCTTGCCCGGGCTGCTGGGGCTGCCCTCGGCAAGGGTCCTTGCCGGGGCAACCTGTATTGTCCATGCAACCGTCGTGGTCTTGGTCCTTTGTTGTTTTGCTTTGTTTGTCCCTGTGGCCCTGGCTTTTCTCCGGCTTCCCTGCCTTGCCTTGCTCATGTGCGGCTGTGGCAGGCGGCTCTGACTGCCCGTGCACAAGTAAAGGGGTCAAAAGCTAGGCCCCTACTTTTGTACACTGATAGGTGGCATAACCACTCAACATCATAATATCAAGTTTCTGGGAACAACTGTTAACATACAGAGGTAGTAGGAACTGAAGTGAGGCTTGAAACCATCAATCCTATAAGTCTATGGATTAGTAACACATGATCCTGATAGAAAGAAAAGAAAGCCTAGTTCCTTAACCACGTAGGAAAGATAGGATGACTCGGGTCTGAACGACATAGGGTAAAGGTGTAAAAAGAGCCTTACGTTCCCTTCCACAATCAATTCCCTTATATAACTAAGGAATTCCTAGACTCAACTTCGACCAGTTTGGCTTGATAATCCTACAGGCAGTCAGGCTGTGATACCAAAGCTGTCAGGACCCCGATCCTAAGTCACACCGATCTAACATGTAACACATCACATCACTTTGCAGCCTCATCCACGGTATTCCAATGGGTGCCACCTTACCTGGCCCGGGTCCGTTTGTGCTCACGTATATGACAGTGTCGCTAGTATCCATATGACAAAGAACCCGGGCCAACATGACTAGTCATAAACCCAAGGTGGTGCTAACTTACAGGGACATGCATACATGACCCAACAACGTACGTGTCGATCATCAACGTATGAACCCAAGTCGTAGCAAGCTACAGGGACTTAAAGGAACAATGTGTGACATTTCCCCGAAGGGACAGATACAGGAATGAAGAAGGACACATGTAGGCCAGCCTAAGTGTTCTGGAGCAGTAGCAAGCTACCATGGCTCTGTGGAAGCACTAGGAGACATTACCCCATAAGAGAGGCTACCAAGAATAAACAACTAGGTTTTCGGATCCCACACATACCAAGCATTTCAAATCATACACACAATATGCTCGATATGTGCAAATACAACATGGCATAACAACAAAACTCTACGACTCAAAGTATTTATTTAGTAGTCTCCAAGGAGCTAGATATTACAAACACGGGTCACATGACCCAACATACAGAGCATACAGGCAACGCAAGCATAACATGTCTGAGTACAGACAACTACAAATGAAAAAGGTTGTGAAGCCTGACTATCTACAAGACCCTCCCAAGGGTACAAGATCATAGTTGAGGTAACAAGCTAAACATCGAAGTCCACGCAGAACTACTAGTGAGACTGAAGTCTCTCTGCAAAAACATAAATTAAGCAAACATGAGTACAAATGTACCCATCAAGACTTACATCAGAACTAGCTACATATGCATCAGTATCAACAAAGGGGTGGTGGGGTTTAACTGCAGCAAGCCAGCTTTAACTGTGGCTATCCTGAACTACGACTGCAAGTAACTCTTTTGAGGTGGTGGACACGAGTCCACATATTCACCATATCAATACACCACTATGGATCCGCTCCCGTCCCCCTACGATAAGTCCATCCATAGCACTCGTGCTTATGTTGCGCATTTTAGAGTATCTGCTTTCACTTGTCTATGAACTGCATAAGCAACCCAATAGTCCATTACCGCAAACGCGGCTATTCGAATAGATCATTTATAACCCTACAGGGGTGTACTTCTTCACACATGTTTCCACCACTTAGCGTCTGCACACGACATGTTCTCAGCAGACTTCAAGCGAAAGATGACATGGGTGTAGACCATGACCTGACTAACCACACAAGTCCCTAGTCCAGGTTTATCACCTATTCAGGTTCCATCCGCAGGGAGTCCGGCCGAGGTTTGAATTAAGACCCCGAACGATGTGTGTAGGTTTCCCGAGACACCGAACGGCCGACTCGGTACACTGGGCCACTTGCCTACCGCATCATAGCCCACCCCTCCGGTCAGCGTTACACGGCCTACAACATGCTACAAACACCAGGAACTACTTGCAACTCCTAGATAGAGGACAAGGGGGTTAATAAGTCGAGCGGGGTCATATTTCAGGGCGCAATGAATGGTAGTTGTTGTTCTTGGATCACAAACACAGAACCCAATTCCCGAGGACAGTTTCAATGAGACAACCCACCATGTACTCCTACATGGCCTCTCACCGTTACCTTTACCAAATCGTGTTCACACACTTAGCTCTCCGCAGTAGGACATGTTCACACCATTCCAATCCATCCAAGATGAATCAGAGATGACACAACTCTAATCATAACAGGCATAACAAGCAAGCATGAATGAGTAGGCACATCATGGCTCAAAGAAATCCTACTCATGCTAGTCGGTTTCAACTATTTACTGTGGCAAAGAAAGGGCATGTAGAGGAAAGGGGTTCAACTACTGCGGGAAGTAACAGTTGAAACATTGTTGTCCTAATGCTATAACAGAGAGCAGGAGCGAGAGAATGGGATTGTATCGGAATGAACAAGGGGATTGTATCGGAATGAACATCGGTGTCATCGAACTCATCGTCGGAACATACGTCTACCGAGCGGGAACAACCACCGTCAAACAAGAGGGAACACAATCAATGCAATGCAATAATATGATGCATGATCATGACATGGCAACATGCTGTGATTTGAGCTAATGCAACTAGCAACAAGTTAAATGAAGCTGCTTTGAACCCTAGTTCAAATTCAAACTCCCGATGTGGTTATTTAAATGTCGTTCACTTGATTTGTCCTAAAAAGTAGCCAAAAGTTGTTCTAACATGCATGAAAATGCTACAGATGGATAGATTGGATTTTTCTGATAATGTTTCATATATAAATTATTTTATTTGGAGTAATATATTAATATCTATGAATTTTTGAAGTTTTAAACATTTTCTCAAATTTCTTGGATTATTTTTAATCCAGAAAATGATTAACTGCATCAGCATGTGACGTCATCTGGTCAACGGGCTAGTCTAGGTCAAAACTGACCAGTCGGGTCCACAGGTCAGTGATCTAAAGCTGGTTAGTGTCGCTGACAGGTGGGCCTGGTCAACGGGGTCAATTCTGACGCGTGGGCCCTAACTGGGTTATAAACTAACCTAAACAGAAATAAAACCGTTGTTAATTAGGGCGTGGGCCCAGTGTCAGTGAGACTGGTGGTTAGTTTGTGGCGTCATTAGCCGCTAATGATGACGCCATGTCGGCACAATCGGGGTTAAGCCGCCGGCAACCTTCCCACATGGCGGAGTCCACACGGGACAGTGCTACAGGGGGCTGCTGGGCGAGAGAAGGGCACCAGGAGGAGGCCCTCACTCGCGTGCATCCAGTGGAGCAGATGGGATGTCGTGGGGTGGTCAGAGCACACCTAAGAAGAGCTCGTGGCGGCGGCCCGAGTGCGGCCTCAAGCGGCGCGGGGCTATAGGGCACGGGGAGGCTAGCTAAGGGGCTCACTGAGCTCTTGGCAATGCGAGAACCATGGCTACATGCTCGGGAGCGATGGACGCGAGCTCAATCAACGGCAACGATAGGCGCGGCGACGAGGAGCTCATGGGCATGGCGGGTTTGCAGCGTAGGGGACGGGTGCGAGCAGTAGCGGAGGGGGAGAGGAAGTAGGGGCTCACAGCGGTTGAAGCAGGCGTCGTAGCGTGCTCGGGGAAGGTTGGACTGAGCAGGGCAACAAAGGGGATCTCCGGCACCCGAGGTTGAAGATGACGACGATGCCGAAAAAGGGGAGCTCTCCTGCTTGTTTCCTTTGGTGTGGAGGCGTAGTGCTCGACGACGGAGATGCCGTCACGACAGCGCGTCAAAAGGGAGGTGATGGCCACGCAGGTGAAGCACGGCGACGGCGGAGCGCTCTTGGGTGAGCTCTGAGAGGGGGCTAGAGGGTGAGGGAGAGAGCTGGGAGTGAGGGAGAAGGACCAGGGGGTTCTGGGTGTCTCCGTAGCTTGATTAGAAGGGCAAGGAGGAGTACAACAAGGCATGCAGGAGGTGGAGGCCTCGGGCGCGCGCGTTAACACACCTCTGCCACTAGGCAGAGGTTGAAGACGGCTATGCCCCTGGTGGGCTCGGCTACATAGTAGGTGGCTGCTCGGCCTGTTCCTGGTAAGGCCATGTTAGTTTCCTTTCTCTCTCTCTCTCTTTTCTGTTTTCTATATTCTTTTTCTGCAATTTGTTTTGGGTTTAGTTTTAACACCAAACCATTTTATAAAGTCCTGAAAATATTTATGTGTCTAGAACTAAAATATCTAGAACCACATAAAAAGTTCCAGAATTGTTGGACATATATTAATTATATAAAAAATATATATCCAATGCAAATAGTTACCGAATTAATTCAGAGGCCCAAAATAAATGTTTTTGAGATACCAAAAATATTGGCTTGAATTTTACCTGCCAATATTTTCAGAGGATAACAGGAACATTTTCTTGGACTATTCGAAGCAGTTTAATCTTGATCGCTTTTATAAGGATTCTAAGGCTTTGAAAATTCCTCAATTGAAATTTCATTTGAATTTAAACATGATGATCAAGAAAAGACAAGCAAAGGCTGATCTAGGGCTGTGACAATGGTGTGTTTTGACCTGGAAAAAATCAGAAGGAAGCTTTTGGGACGAAGCACCGCCGTCTCGAGGCGGAACCTGGGCAGAACCAATCTAGAGCTCCGGCGGAGCTGTTCTGCCGGGGGAACTTCCCTCCGGGAGGGGATATCGAAGCCATCGTCATCACCAACTATCCTCTCATCGAGAGGGGGTCAATCTCCATCGACATCTTCACCAGCACCATCTCCTCTCCAAACCCTAGTTCATCTCTTATATCCGATCTATGTCTCAAAACCTCATATTGGTACCTGTGGGTTGCTAGTACTATTGATTACTCCTTGTAGTTGAAGCTACTTGGTTTATTCGGTGGAAGATCATATGTTTAGATCCTTAATGATAATTAATACTCCTCTGATAATGAACATGAATATGCTTTGTGAGTAGTTACGTTTGTTCTTTAGTACATGGGAGAAGTCTTATAATTAATCATGTGAATTTGGTATTCGTTCGATATTTTGATGAGATGTATGCTGTCTTTCCTCTAGTGGTGTTATGTGAACATCAACTACGTGACACTTCACCATGATTTGGGCCTAGGGGAAGGCATTGGGACGTAATAAGTAGATGATGGGTTGCTAGAGTGATAGAAGCTTAAACCCTAGTTTATGCGTTGCTTCGTAAAGGGTTGATTTGGATCCATATGTTTCATGCTATGGTTGGATTTATCTTAATTCTTCTTTCATAGTTGCGGATGCTTGCGAGAGAGGTTAATCATAAGTGGGAGGCTTGTCCAAGGAAGGAGAGCACCCAAGCACCGGTCCACCCGCGTATCAAGTTATGAAAGTAACGAATGCGAATCATATGAGCATGATGAAAACTAGCTTAACAGTAATTCCCATATGTCCTCAGGAGCTCTTTGCTTTATATAAGAGTTCATCTAGGCTTGTTCTTTGTTATAAAAAGGATTGGTCCACCTTGCTGCAACTTAGTTACTTTTGTAACTTGATACCCGTTACGAATTATCTTATCACACAACTATCTGTTACCGATAATTTCAGCGCTGGCAGATAATACCTTGCTGAAAACCGCTTGTCATTTCCTTCTTCTCCTCATTGAGTTTGACACTCTTACTTATCGAAAGGACTACGATAGATCCCCTATACTTGTGGGTCATCAAGACTCTTTTTTGGCGCCGTTGCCGGGGAGTGAAGCATCTTTGGTAAGGAAACATTTGTATTACATGCTGAAATTTACTGTCACTTGTCACTATGGAAAATATTCCTTTGAAGGGTTTGTTCGGGGTATCTTCACCCTGACCGGAAGAGCAAAGAGTTGCCCCTCGACCTATTGAAAATATTTATTATGAAATTCCTTCAGGTATGATAGAGAAACTGCTAGCTGATCCTTATGCAGGAGACGGGATGTTACATCCTGATATGCATCTAATCTATGTGGATGAAGTTTGTGGATTATTTAAGCTTGTAGGTTTGTCTGAGGATGAAGTCAAGAAGAAGGTCTTCCCTTTATCTTTGAAGGGAAAGGCATTGACATGGTATAGGCTATGTGATGATTTTTATCATGGAACTACAACAGATTGAAATTGGAATTTCATCAAAAGTTTTATCCTATGCGTCTAGTTCATCATGATCGGAATTATATATATAACTTTTGGCCTCGTGAAGGAGAAAGTATCGCACAAGCTTGGGGGAGGCTTAAGTCAATGTTATATTCATGCCCCAATCATGAGGTCTCAAGAAAATTATTATTAAGAATTTTTATGCTCGGCTTTCTCATAATGATCAATCCATGCTTCTTGTATTGGTTCCTTTATGAAGAAGACTATTGGATTCAAATGGGATTGATTTGAAAGAATTAAATGCAACTCTGAATATTGGGAACTCGACGAAGGTAGGGAGTCGGGTATAAACCTTAAGTTTGATTGTGTTAAATCTTTTATGGATACCGATACTTTTCATGAATTTAGCACTGAATATGGACTTGACTCTGAGATAGTAGCTTCTTTTTGTGAATTATTTGCTACCCATGTTGATCTCCCTAAGGAGAAGTGGTTTAAATATCACCCCCCATTGAATTAAAAGTAGTAGAACCTATTAAAGTTGAAGAAGAAATTGTTACTTATAATGTTGATCTTGTTGTTCATACTGCTTATATTAGGAAACCACCTTTTCCTGTTAGAATCAAGGATCATGCTAAAGCTTCAACTGTGGTTCATAAGAGTTATACTAGAACACCTACAACCCCTGAACAAATTAAAGTTGAACCTATTATTTCTATGGTTAAAGATCTCTTGGTCGATAATATTGATGGGCATGTTATTTATTTCTGTGATGAAGTTGCTAGAATTGCTAAACCCGATATTAAAGATAAACCTAGACATGTTGTTGGCATGCCTATTGTTTCTATTAAAATAGGAGATCATTGTGATCATGGCTTATGTGATGTGGGTGCTAGTGTGGGTGCGATTCCTTTTACCTTATATCAAGAAATTATGAATGATATTGCACCTGCTGAGATAGAAGATATTGATGCTACTATTAAGCTTGCCAATAGAGATACTATATCACTAATTGGGATTGTTAGAGATGTTGAAATCTTGTGTGGGAAAATTAAATACCCTACTGATTTTATTGTTCTTGGTTCCCCACAAGATGATTTTTGTCCCATTATATTTGGTAGACCTTTCTTGAATACTATTAATGCTAAGATAGACTGTGAGAAAGAAATTTTTACTGTAAGTTTTGGGGATATGTCTCATGGTTTTATTTTTTCCAAATTTCATAGACAACCCCATGATAAAGAACTTCCTAGTAAGGATAAAATTATTGGTCTTTCTTCTATTTCCATGCCTCCTATTGATCCTTTAGAACAATATTTGCTAGACTATGAAAATGATATGTTTATGAATGAAAGAAAGGAATTAGATGAAATATTCTTTAATCAAGGGCCTATTTTGAAACACAATTTGCCTGTTGAAATCCTTGGGGATCCTCCTCCACCCAAGGGTGATCCCATGTTTGAGCTTAAACAACTACCTGATACTTTAAAATATCCATATCTTGATGAAAAGAAGATATGTCCTGTTATTATTAGTGCTAACCTTTCATAGCATGAAGAAAAGAGATTATTGAAAATTCTGAAGAAGCACCGTGACGCTATTGGATATACTCTTGATGATCATAAGGGCATCAGCCCCACTCTATGTCAGCACAAAATTAATATGGACCCTGATGCTAAACCAGTTCTTGATCACGAACGATGGTTAAATCCTAAGATTAAAGAGTGGTAAGAAATGAAATATTAAAGCTTCTGGAGGCAGGTATAATTTATCCTATTGCTGATAGAAGATGGGTAAGTACCATTCATTGTGTCCGTAAGAAGGGAGGTATTACTATTGTTCCTAATGGTAAGAATGAATTGATCCCTCAAAGAATTGTTACAGGATATAGAATGGTAATTGACTTTTGCAAATTAAACGAAGCTACTAGAGAAGATCATTACCCTCTACCTTTTATTCATCAAATGCTAGAAAGACTATCCAAACATACACTGTCGGGGGTCGGGTGCGACATATGCCAAAGGATGGCTTATCATGGTGGGAGCGAGTAGAACGTCGCCGGTGCCTAGAAGCGGGATAAGGCATAGACACGTACGCCGCTGGACTTTACCCAGGTTGGGGGCTCTCCGTGGAGATAATACCCCTACTCTTGCTCTGCGAGGTCTCCGCATGATCACTAAGGCACTAGTGATACAAGGTGCTCCTTGAGTTGTGTCTAGAGGTAGGAGTAGGCAAGGCTAGCTCTTCCTGCCCTAGGTAAGTGGCTAGTTCTATCAGAGTTTGAACCCTTTGCATGGGTGGCCTGGGGGCTTATATAGGCCTGCCCCCCAGGGGTACAATTGTAATCGGGGCCCGTCTGTCAGTGTCTCCAGCCTCCGGCTTCTCCGCCGACTCTTGGGGCCCGCCGCTTGGTGGGCCCCGCCGGCTGGTCGACGACTGCTTACTGTAGCCGTGTCGTCCATGACGAGGGCTTGGTCATCTTATCGTGGCTACAGTCCCGCCGGCTGACGGGAGGTTACTGTAGCCATGCTTGCTCTCATCAGGTTAATGGCGCGCTTGCCTCGGGGCGGGGGACAGCCGCCTGCAGGAGGCCGGCCCTTCCCACGCCCGACTGGTCGGGCATATGCCGTCTTCTGGTAGGTCACTGCCCGGTAGGGCCTGCTGCCAGCAGGCCGTACCGACAGGCCATCATGGCGAACAGGGTTCCGCCTGCTTGGGGCGACGTTAGGGGAGACATGGCACAGTGCCCCGCCGTGTGGAGATCTCCGCTTGTACGGAGCACTTTAGCCATGCCTGTCCCGTGCGTCAGGGCGACGTGCTTCACTGTAGCCACGCTCCTGCTCGTACTCTCGATGGGGGGCTCGGCCACACCGAAGCCGCGAGGTGGCCTCCTGCCCGATGCCGCCCTCTCTGGAGGCCAGCCGGCAGGAGCCGGCCACTCGGAGCGCTGTAGGCTTGGGTTGGCCGCCCTCTGGCAGCCGGCCGGGGAGCCAGCCGGGTCCCAGAGGACGGAGCTTCAGCTTGGGGTCCGGCTAGGCGGAGCTGGCCCAAAGTCTTGATAAATTCAGGGGCTCGAGTGTGCCTACTTGTGGCCCATTACTCTGACAGTAGTCCCCGAAGCCGGTGAGGCATTGTGGTCGAGGGGCAGCGAAGTCTCAGCGGCTTCCCCCCTCACCGGGCTCCGGGAGGATGTCGGTCCGTCTTCCGGCCAGCCGACTGCTGAGGCCGGCCTCGTCCGGGCGGAGCTTGCGTGGTTGGTTTTGAACTTCAAGGTGGGAAACAGGTGGTGTGCCTGCTAAGATTCCCGGGCCGCCGCCCGCCACAGACGCGCCACGCGGCGCACGTCAGCCTGGTCAGCCTGCCACGCCACGCCCCCGACGGGACGTGACAATGGGTCGGGCCTGCCACTACCGTGCCTCGGCAACCGGGTGGATCCGCTACGCCGAAGGGGACGGTTGCCATTCCCATGACCATTTACGGCGTGGTGAATGTGTGCGATAAATGGGGGTCGTGGGGTCGTGGGCGCAGTTAATCCCACGACCCACGTCCCGCCCCCTCGGCTTCATAGCCCGAGGGCTATAAGTAGGGAGATGGGAGGGGTGCGGCAAACCTCTCGCGCCCCCTCCCACTCTTCTTCTTCCTCTGCTTACTCCTCCACCGCCGCTACTGTTGTTCTGCGCTGCCGCGGTGCTGCCGCCGTCGCCCGCTGCCGACGCACTTCTCCTCCTCACACAGCCAGCCAGAAGCCATGGCGCGCGAGAAGGGGGCGACTGGGACGGATCGACCGTTATCGAGGATCACATCTCCTTCCACCGCGACACGCGCCGGATGCCCAGCGCGGCCTTCGTCAAGCCGCAGGTGCCACCGGAGGAAGAGATCTCGCCGGCGCTGCGGGGAGATGAGCGGTTCGTCTTCCGCTCGCACTTCCTCCGCGGCTTCGGCCTCCCAGTGAGCGGCTTCTTCCAATCTTTCCTCGACTTCTACCATCTTCAGCCTCACCACCTCACGCCCAACGCCATGACTCAACTCTCCGCCTTCGTCACGGCGTGCGGGGGCTACATCGGCGTCCTCCCCACACTCAAGCTGTGGGGAGCGTTCTTCTATGGGAAGCTCGGCACCTTCGCAAGGGAGACGGCGGCCGACTGCGGGGGCTCCGTCGCCGTGCGCCGACCGGCGAAGCGGAACACCTTCCCCGTCATCAAGCTGGCGCAGTCGGTGAAGATGTGGCAGTAGTCCTACTTCTACGTCGAGAACGTAGATCCGGCTGCCGACTTCCTCAACCTGCCGGCCTACGAGGCCGGCCCCCCCACCAGGACTCGGCCCACCTAGGGTACAAACTGAAGCCGGTGTCGGCGGATGCGGCGGCCGCCAGCGGCCGACTCCGACTGCTCCAGGAGTCAGAGGGCCTCGTGGCCTCCAGCCTCCTCGTCGCCTTCGTCGAGCGCCGGGCCCTCCCGCTCCAGAGCCACCCTCATCCGATCTTCTGGATGGGCGGGCACCACGATCCGTGCCGGCTGTGCACGAAGGGGATGCCGCCTGACGAGGTTGCGCGGATGGTGAACGAGATCTCCGACCTCAAGGTGTCGGAGGAAGACTGGCGGTACGGGAAACGGCCGTACTCCCGCCACAATCCGCCGCCTGCTGTAAGTTTCTTCATTTTGTCCTTTGACCTGTTTCTCTTCAGCTTCGTTTCTCGTCGTGATGTAGCCCTTTCTTGGTTGCAGATTTACATGTCCGCGGCAACGGCCGCCCTCCTGGGGCCGGGCGATGACCTCCAGCCGGACAGGGCGATGAGCGACCTAGACAACCCCGACTTGGGGGTGGCCGCCCTGGCGGAAACCGCAACAGGTGGCGGCGGCAGAGCAGACGGCAGTGGTGGAGCAGGCGGCTCCGAGGAAGGCGGCGGCGTGGGGACCTGGCCCGACAACGACGAAGATGAAGACGAACCGTGCCCCACCTGGAGCACCGCCACTACCGGCGCCGGCCCCTCTTCCGGGCCGCCCACCCGCGGTAGCAAGCGCAAGCGGAAGCAGGGCGCTGTCCTGTTTGGTAACGCCCCAAAGAAGCCCAAGAATTCGGCCGCGGCGACCAGGCGGAAAGAAACCGCGGCCAAGGTGGCCAAGTATCGGAGGCAGCCGAAGGTTCCCGCTATGGTGTCGGCATAAGTATCTTTTCCTTTTTTCTTGTCTTCTTGTCAATCTGGCGTGAGAGACTTCTGACTTGTCTTCTTATTTCAAGGCCCCGCTAACCCTCGAGAAGTCGAGCGCCGCATCGGTCCTCAGGTCGGCAGCGACCTCCTCGACCAGCCGGCGGATCGACCCGGCCACCGACCTCCGGGAGGCGATAGAGCGGAATGCGCGGGAGGCGCGGGAGGAAGAGGCCGACCGCCTGGCCAAGGAGCAGGCGGACAAGGACGCCGCGTCTGCCAAGAGAGCACTAGCGCAGGCGGAAGCCCAAGCCGCAGAGAAGGAGCGGCTCAGGGAGGCCGTACGCCGTCAAGAGTCGCTGCTCGTAGCGCCCCTGAACACCGCGCCGCCTCCGCCTGAATTCGTGGCGACGGCCGGAGGAGCCGACGATGACCACCCGATCCAGGAGCGAGAGGGCGGCGACTTCCGCCTCCGCCAGCCAGCGAGCCGCGGGACGAGCAGCCAGCTGCGTTGCCGGTGCCACCGGTCGAAAACATGGTGGTGACGGACCTGGTTCCTACAGTCCGCACACCCACACGCCGCCATCTTGACAAGGCGGCCTCAGCACCGCGGCCGTAGGAGGTCAGCGCCGCAAGCTTGTCGGTCCCCGACACCGAGGCGACCAGCGCCGCACCCGTGGGTTGGATACACGAGGGCAGGACGGGTGCCCTGAACCAGGCGTCTCTTGACGTCCATGCCAAGCTATGGGCAGAAGCGGAGGCCCTCAGGCGCTGCAACGAGGCCTTCTTGGAGTCGCAAACCGCCATCCGCGTAAGTTATCTTTGGCTTTCTTCGTTGGATGATCCTCTTGTTTATCTCGTGGGGGCGCGCTAGCGCACCCACTGGGTGTAGTCCCCAAGTTCCGGGCCGGCTGCTGAGCAGGCGGGCCGGAACTTTATCCTGCAATTGTCGACTGCTGATTTCGTCTGGTGTTTCCTCTGCAGGACTATCACAATCTCCGCGCGACCGCCTACAACTCTAGGGTACAGGAGCTGGAGGCGCAGACTGCCCATCTGGCTAAGAGCCAGAGTAAGTTTCTATCTTCCTTTCTTCGTGGGGGCGCGCTGGCGCACCCGCAGGCTATAGTCCCCGAGGTTCGGGCCAACTGCTGAGCAGTCGGGCCGAATCTCCTCGGTTGTTTCCTCGCTTCGTCAACCACTTCTTCTCCGTGGGGGCACGATGGCGCGCCCGCGGGCTGTAGTCCCCAAGGTTCGGGCCGACTGCTGAGCAGTCGGGCCGAATCTCCTCTGTTGATTCTTTCCTTCGTCAACCACTTCTTCTCCGCGGGGGCGCGATTGCGCACCCGCGGGTTGTAGTCCCCGAGGTTCGAGCCGACTGCTGAGCAGTCGGGCCGAATCTCCTTAGTTGTTTCCTTTCTTATCTTGTCCGCTTGACTGATGCCTTTTCCTTCTTTCACTTTTTCTAGAGGCCAACGCCGCCTTGCAGAGCAGCTGGGCCAGGCCAACACCGCTCTACGCGGCAAGGAGGCGGAATGCGGCAAGCTGGCCAAGGAGCGGGATCGCCTGGTCGCTCAACTTGCCGAGCAGGCGGAAGCCCTCAAGGCGGCCCAGCAGAAGTGAAGACGACGGAGACCAACCTCCTCGCCGAGTTTGAAATCGAGCGCTCTGCCTGGGCCGACAAGGAGGCCCAGATGACGGCCTACTTCAGCAGCATCGAAGACTTGGTCGATGGTAGGCTTCATTCTCTTGATTTCTTGTTTAGAACTGTCGGCCCTTGCTTATAGCCTTGGTCTTTTTCTTCTTCCACCCGGACAGACTTCTTCCCGGGCCATTCTGTAGCCGCAATCCAAATGATCGAGGCCTAGCACGAGGAGCGAAGAGCGGAAGGTGCGCAAATCGCCGCTGATGCTCCCCGGACTTTTGGCGAACAGGTCCTCAGTATTCAGGCCTGGCTTTGGCCTGCTCATCGCATGCTACGCCGCCTCCAGCGCATCGGAGCCCAGGCGGTCTCCGCCCTCTGGCCAAGCTTTCCCGCTCCGCTCACACCAAGTCGGACTGCCGACTGGCTGGAGGTGGCGGCCGGCCGCCTGGAAGTGTGGAAGGGCTCCGCAGCCAAGGCAGGAGCGTCGGGCCTTGGAGTTCGTCAAGGCGTGGTATCCTAGGCTGGACTTAGCCCAGTTGGCCACGTTCCGGCTGGAAGCACAGGGGGAGCTGGCGGCGGTGGAGGCCGAGCATGTCAACAGGGCGGGGGCGATCGCCTACTTCACCGACACCAGCGTCTTTGTTCCGGAGGTGGTCGAGGAAGGCGGCAAAGTTCCGCAAGAGTGGCTCGGGCTGAACCCGGTGGACAGCAAAGACTCAGCTGAAGTCATCGACTCTAGCAACGAAGGGGAAGACGGGGACGAGGAAGAGGAGGAGGAGGAGGACGATGAGGAGAGCGATGTCGACCTGCCGGAGGTCAGGGCGGACGGTCAGCCCCAACCTGACAGGGCCTCAAGCAACGAGCCGCGAACCGAGGTGCCGGCTGCTACTAGAGACGTCCAGGTGGGGACCGACCAGCCACCAGTTCCTCTAACAGATGCCACCGAGTCCGTCCTCCAGCCCTCCGCCGCGCCTCCTGCTGCTGGTGATTCTTCCGCTTAGACGGAGCCGCCTACCGCGCTAGGCGGTGCAGCCATCTCTAGCATTCAGCCAGAGTCCTCTGCCACAGCATCCGGCACTGCCCAGGCGGATCCTTCTGCTGCGCTAACCGGCGCCGCCCAGCTGGAGTCTTCTGCTGCTCCTTAGGATTTTATCTGCTTTCTGCTTGCTGCTCTGAACATTTTGTTAAATTCGCGCAATTCCACCCGTGGGGTGTATATCAAAACTTTGTTTCAATGCCAGCCAGAGGCCTTTATCCATGTAAATATTTTATTAGAGCTTTATGCTTTGCTTTGCCGACTTCTATCTTTCCTTGCCTTTTACTCCTTCATTTTTCCTTTGCCGCCCTCCCTTGGCTATCCTCTTGCCAGCCAAACAGCCGCTCTGCGGACTGCGGCTAGGTTGAGTACTTAGTCACTTGGAGGAGGGCTAGTACTTAGCTATTCGGGATGTTGGCAATAAAAAGTAGGAGTCGGCTGGCTGGCTGCTCGGCAGCCGGTCGAAAAAGGTGACATGCCGGCCTCTGCTATATGCGTTTTGTCCTTAGTCATTTTTCGTGTAGGCGCCAGTTTGGGACCCCTGCCCGCCGTACAGTCGCTCTGCAACCTGCGGCTTCTGGCAAGGGAAGTGTCTGGTGCCAGCACACTACTTGTCCGGCTACAGGAGGCGGCATATAGCAGAAGGCGGCGTGCCTCCGGGCCGACTGGTCGAACCCGGTACTCGGCGGAAAAAACTATACATACTCATGGCATAATTCTTATCACATAGATAAAAGAGGGCAGTCCCCGAGTTCGTCTCGGGGGACCCGGAGTGTTCGTACATGATACAAAAGGTAGCGTGATACATACTGCTTTTCAACTGTAAAATCTTCGGAGGAGGTTTGCATTCCAAGGCCTCTCCGTCTCCTTGTCTGAATCATCCCTCTTGCGCGCTCTAGGCTTCTAGGCGTCGATCAGATAGTAGGAGTCATTGCCGAGCACTTTGCTGATGATGAAGGGTCCTTCCCAAGGCGCCGAGAGCTTGTGTTGGCCGGCCGTTCGCTGGATCAGCCGGAGCACAAGGTCTCCCTCTAGGAAGGATCTTGGCTTCACCTTGCGGTTGTAGTACCGGCGCAGACTCTACTGGTAGATGGTGGACCGGCTGAGTGCCAACAGCCGACCCTCTTCCAGCAGGTCGACGTCGTCTTCCCGCGCCTGCTTAGCGTCCGCCTCTGTGTACATGGTGACTTGCGGGGAGTCGAACTCTATGTCCGTCGGGATGACGGCTTCGGCACCGTAGACGAGGAAGAAAGGCGTGAAGCCGGTTGACTTGTTCGGCATTGTGCGCAGGCTCCAGAGGACGGCCGGCAGCTCGTCGAGCCAGCAGCCGGCCGAACACTCAAGCGGCTCGACCAGACGGGGCTTGATGCCAGACAAGATGAGGCCGTTTGCTCACTCAAGCTGGCCGTTTGACTGCGGGTGGGCAACGGACGCTAAGTCCAGTCGGATGCCATGTGTCGCGCAGAAAAGAGCCAAGGCTCCTTTGGCAAAGTTTGTGCCATTGTCGGTGATGATGCTATGTGGTATGCCGTACCGAGTGGTGATGTCGGTGATGAAGGTCAGGGCAGTCGGCCCATTCAGTTTCTTGATTGGCCTGGCCTCTATCCACTTGGTGAACTTGTCCACAGCGACAAGCAGGTGAGTCATGCCGCCACGGTCTGTCTTGAATGGCCCCACCATATCTAAACTCCAAACAGCAAACGGCCGATCAATCGGAATGGTCTTGAGTGCAGAAGCTGGCAACTGCGGCTTGGAGCGGAATCTTTGGCACCCTTGGCATTTCTGAACCAGCTCTTTGGCCTCCTCAAGAGCAGTCGGCCAGAAAAAACCATGGCGAAAGGCTTTGGCAACAAGGGCTCTTGAGGCTGCGTGGTGGCCATATTCACCCTGATGAATGTCCCTGAGGATTGCTTGGCCCTAGTCCGACTCCACGCAGCACTGGTATACACCAGTGACACTGTGTCAAACCAGCTCTCTGTTGACTATGGTGTATGCTGCTGCTCGCCATTGCACCTGCCTGGCTGAGATCTCATCAGTCGGCAGTTCTTTGCTCACCAGAAATATGAGGATTGGCTGAGCCCAGGAAGGTGCTTCTATTTCTTCCACTGTCACAACTGCAACTTGTATGAGGGTGGTTGGGCCGGGAGGTGGCGGGTTGGCGATTGCTTCCGCCTGCTGTCTTGAAGAAGCCCCTGGCCGACTGCTGCAGTCCCCGGACCGGGCTCTGGAATTGCCGGGCCGGGTGCGACGGCTACAGTCCCCGGGCCTCCTGCTGAAGTCCCCGTGCCGGCTTCTGGGACCCTCAAGTCGGATCCGACTGCTTCGGGAGGGGCCGGCACAAAGATGGAATCTGATTCTGGGGACGGCTTGATGGAAGGCTTGAGAAGGCGGCATAAGGCAACGCCGGCTGGTATTGCTTGTCGAGTGGAGCCGATCCGTGCCAAAGCATCTGCTTGCTCATTGTCGTTTCTTGGCACGTGGAGGAACTCGCACCCGTCAAAGTATCTGCTGAGTTGCTGCACAAGGAAGTGGTAGCTCGCCATATTTGCATCCTTGGCATCCCAGTCGCCTGACGACTGCTGGACCACCAAGTCGGAGTCATCATAACACAATATCTGGCGAATGTCGAGTTCCTTGGCAAGCCGGAGTCCTTGTATGAGTGCCTCATATTCTGCTACGTTGTTGGAGGCGGCAAAATGGACTTGCAACACATATTTGAGTTTGTCGCCTTTGGGAGAAGTGAGGACGATGCCGGCTCCCAGACCGGTGCGCATCTTTGATCCATCAAAATGCATCCGCCAATGGGTAGAGTCTGGTGCTGGCGGTAAGTACTGGGTCTCGGCCCAGTCGACGAGGAAGTCGGCCAACACTTGCGACTTTATGGCGGTGCGAGGCTGGTAGTGGATGGTGTAAGGTGCCAGATCTATGGCCCACTTGGCCACTCGGCCAGAAGCATCCCGGCTTCCCAAGATCTCAACAAGCGGAGCCGTGCAGACGACGGTTATTGGGTGCTCTTGAAAGTAGGGCTTTAGCTTCTTGGCGGCAAAGTGCACGCCATAGCACATCTTCTGATAATGCGGGTAGTTTTGCTTGGAGGCGGACAGTACTTCGCTTAAGTAATATACCGGTCTCTGGACCGGCAATGCCCTGCCCTCCTCCTTGCGCTCTACCACAATGACTGTGCTGACAACCCGACTGGTGGCAGCAATGTAGAGGAGCATGGGCTCCTTCTCAGTCGGAGCTGCAAGGATAGGCGGGGTCGCCAACATCTTGAGCTGGGAGAAAGCTTCGTCCGCCTTGTCATTCCACTCGAAAAAAGTGGTCTTCTTCATGAGTTGGTACAGAGGGATAGCCTTCTCGCCCAGCCGACTGATGAAACGGTTGATTGAAGCCAGGCAGCCGGTGAACTTCTGCATGTCCAGCAGTCGAGTGGGCACCTCCATCTTCTCAATGGCCCTGATCTTCATCGGGTTGCTCTGTATGCCGCGCTCTGAGACCAGAAAGCCAAGGAGCTGGCCGGCTGGTACTCCAAAGATACATTTCTCCGGGTTGAGCTTGATCTGGAATCGGTGCAACTTCTCAAAGGTCTTCTTGAGGTCTTCTAGCAGCGTGCCATGCTTCTCCGTCTTCACCACCACATCATCCATGTATACATGGGCATTCCTGCTGAGTTGCTTGAGGAGACACTTCTGCATGCAACACTTGAGTAAGTAAGGTAAAGTAGACGCTATTGAAAAGATGTCGTGTTCTAAAGATATCAAAGGTATAAGATGTTTCTTGGTCATCATGGTTTCTATAGGAGGTTCATTAAATACTTCTCTAAAATTTCTAGGCCTCTCACTAATCTCTTGCAAAAAGATGTTCCTTTTTGTTTTCGATGATGATTGTGTAGAAGCATTTGAAATACTTAAGAAAGCCTTGATTTCTGCCCCTATTATTCAGCCACCTGAATGGAATTTGTCCTTTGTAATTATGTGTAATGCTAGTGATTATGCTGTTGGTGATGTTCTAGGGCAAAGAGTTGAGAAGAAATTGAATGTTATTCATTATGCTAGTAAAACTCTAGACAGTGCCTAGAGAAATTATGCTACTACCGAAAGAAATTAGCAGTTGTTTTTGCTTGTGATAAGTTCAAATCTTATATTGTTGATTCCAAAGTAACTGTTCTCACTGATCATGCTGCTATTAAATATCTTATGGAAAAGAAAGATGCTAAACCTAGACTTATTAGATGGGTCTTGCTACAAGAATTTGATTTGCATATCATTGATAGAAAGGGAGCTAAGAACCCCGTTGCAGACAACTTGTCTAGGTTAGAAAATGTTCTTGATGACCCACTGCCTATTGATGATAGTTTTCCTGATGACCAATTAGCTGTGATAAATGCTTCTCGTAATACTCCATGGTATGCTGATTATGGTCATTACATTGTTGCTAAATTTATACCACCTAGTTTCACATACCAGCAAAAGAAAGAGTTTTCTATGGTTTAAGACATTACTTTTGGGATGACCCACATCTTTATAAACAAGGAGTAGATGGTGTTATTAGATGTTGTGTACCTGAGCATGAACAGGAACAGATCCTACGCAAGTGCCACTCCGAGGCTTACGATGCACACCATGCTGGGGATAGAACTACGCACAAGGTATTGCAATCTGGTTTTTATTGGCCTACTCTCTTCAAGGATGCTTGTAAGTATGTCTTGTCTTGTGATGGATGTCAAAGAATTAGTAATATTAGTAGATGTCAGGAAATGCCTATGAATTATTCACTTGTTATTGAACCATTTGATGTTTGGGGATTTGATTATATGGGACCTTTTCCTTCCTCTAATGGGTATACACATATTTTAGTTGTTGTTGATTACATTACTAAGTGGGTAGAAGCTATTCCAACTAGTAGTGCTGATCATACCACTTCTTTTAAAATGCTTAAAGAAGTTATTTTTCTGAGGTTTGGAGTCCCTAGATATTTGATGACTGATGGTAGTTCACATTTTATTCATGGTGCTTTCCGTAAAATGCTTGCTAAATATGATGCCAACCATAGAATTGCATCTCCATGTCATCGTTAGTCTGGTGGTCAAGTAGAGTTGATCAATAGACAGATTAAATTGATTTTGCAATAGACTATTAGTAGATCTAGAAAGAATTTGTCTAAGAAACTTGATGATGCATTATGGGCTTAGAGAACTGCGTATAAAAACCCTATGGGTATGTCTCCAAATAAAATGGTTTATGGAAAGGCTTGTCACTTACCTCTTGAACTAGAACATAAAGCTTATTGGGCAATCAAAGAAGTTGATTATGATTTCAAACTTGCCAGTGAGAAGAGGTTATTTGACATATGCTCGCTTGATGAATGGAGAACCCAAGCCTATGAGAATGCCAAGTTGTTTAAAGAAAAAGTTAAAAGATGGCATGACAAAAGGATACAAAAGCGTGAGTTTAGTGTAGGTGATCATGTTTTGCTATAACAACTCTCGTTTAAGATTTTTTGCAGGAAATCTTCTCTATCGTTCCGGTGCCATCAAAATTAACAACGCCAAAGGAACCAATCCGAAGGTGGTAAACGGTCGAAGAATCAAACATTATATCTCAGGTACTCCCATAAATATTGAAACCATTGTAAGTAATACCATAACACCGGAGGAGTACATAAGGGATACTTTCCAGAACGTTTCAGACTCCGAAAAAGAATAGACATGTGGTACGGTAAGTAAACCGACTCCAAAACTATTCTAATAGCAATTTTTCTCCACTTTGGAATATCAGAAAAATTAGGAAAATTAATTGTAGTCCGAAAGATGCATGAGGAGACCACAAGGGTGGAGGGCGCGCCCTACCCCCCTGAGCGTGCCCCCTGCCTTGTGGCCACCTCGTGTGCCCTCCGGACTTTGTTTTCTTGCACAATACTTCTTTTGATCAGTAAAAAATCATTATATAATCTCCCGAAGGTTTTGACCGCCATGCCATGGCAAAATCCCAAGTTTTCATTTTGAGTTGTTTCTCTAGCAGATTTGGAGCAAGTTGTCTTTGCAAGAGTTGGTCGGAGAGAGTCGTGTCTCTCATCCGACACCAGGGCTAAGAGCAAACAGCGAAGCCGACTAGTTCGGGCAATCAATGGAGGAAGAGATGGAGGATGACCTGAAAAGAGTGGATGCCATGGAGGAGGATCAAGAAGTTACCTCTTCTTCAAACTGGATTCATGCTGCAGGAACTTCGGAGCTCAGCAATTCCAAATTCGGTCATTCCTCCCAATGCTAGATTTCACTCTCATGAAAATATGAAAATGAGTGTTGCTTTTTTCCCCCGCAGCTATGGGACACCCATGGGTGATTGGAGCTCTAGCCGTGACGAGTAAACTTTACAAGGAAATAATGGATCTTAAGCAGCAAAATAATAAGCTCGAGGAGGACAATCGCATCCTAAGGGGCATCATCGCCAAGAATATCACATCACCACCTCCAAAGAAAGAGACATAAATACATCGGTATGGGCACCCCCCTTGGCAACTGCCAAACTTGGGGGAGGTGCCCCGGTATGTATCACCATCACACCTTTACTTTTATCGTTTTTCTTAGTTCGATCCGTTTGGTTATATTTTGATCTAGTAGAATAAAGTTTTTAGTATGATCTAGCTTTGAGTTTTGTTTCGAGATCTATCTATGTAGTTGAGTCTGTGAGCTATATATATTAAAGAGTAGTTTTGAGTTGAGGGCTTCTTTTTCTTGCTATGATCTTGAGGGAAAAAATAAGGGAAAGGATAAAAATAAATAAAAATATCATTTAGTGATCTTATGGAGAGTAATGACTTCACGTATAAAGGGTATGATGAATAAAATTTGTTGAGAGTTGACAAACATAGTTTTGGTCATTGTTGCAATTAACAGGAAGTAATAAAGAAAGAGAGGCTTCACATATAAATATAATATCTTGGACATCTTTTGTAATTGTGAGCAGTCATTAAAATATGACATGCTAAAAAGTTGATGTTGGACAAGGAAGACAACATAATGGGTTATGTTTTCTTGTATCCGAATAGAAGTTACATTATCATGGATCCTCCAACATGTTGAGCTTGCTTTTCTCTCTTATGCTAGCCAAATCCTTTGCACCAAGTAGAGATACTAATTGTGCATCCAAATATCCCTTAAACCCGGTTTTGCCATGAGAGTCGACCATACCTACCTATCGATTGAGTAAGATCCTTCAAGTAAGTTGTCATCGGTGCAAGCAATACAAATTTCTCTCTAAATATGTATGATCTATTAGTGTGAAGAAAATAAGCTTCATACGAACTTGTGATATGGAAGAAATAAAAGCGACGGACTGCATAATAAAGTTCTTTATCACAAGCGGCAATATAAAGTGACATTCTTTCGCACTAAGATTTTGTGCATCCAACCATAAAAGAACATGACAACCTCTGCTTCCCTCTGCGAAGGTCCTAGCTTTTACTTCTATCCTTTACTCTTATACAAGAGTCATGGTGATCTTCACCTTTCCTTTTTACACATTTTTCCTTTTGGCAAGTACCATGTGTTGGAGAAAGTATTACTGTTGACATCACCCTTGAGGTAAAACATTGGAGGCGAATCCATAATCCCCTATCTTTCTCTATGTCTGATTGAAGCTTTGAACCCATCAGTATTGCGTGAGTGTTAGCAATTGTGAAAGACTAAATGATAGTTGAGTATGTGGACTTGCTGAAAAGCTCTTAAATTGACTCTTTCCGATGTTATGATAAATTGCAATTGCTCCAATGACTGAGATCATAGTTTGTTAGTTTTTCCATAAAGTTTTTGATTCATACTTTACCTTGTGAATGAATTGTTATTTTGGCATAAGAAATTATATGACATTATGTGTTGTTGTTCTAATGATGATCATGATGCCCTCATGTCCGTATTTTATTTTATCGACACCTCTATCTCTAAACATGTGGACATATTTTTCGATTTCGGCTTTTGCTTGAGGAGAAGCGAGGTCTAAGCTTGGGGAGTTGATACGTCCATTTTGCATCATGCTTCTATATCGATATTTATTGTATTATGGGATGTTATTACACATTATAGCACAACATTTATGCCTTTTGTCTCTTATTTTACAAGGTTTACATGAAGAGGGAGAATGCCGGCAGCTGGAATTCAGGGCTGGAAAAGGAGCAAATATCAGAGACCTATTCTGCACATCCCCAAAAAGTCCTGAAACTTCACGGAGAGTCATTTTGGAATTAATAAAAATATTGGGTGAAGAAAGCACCAGAGGGGGGCCACCAGCCATCCACAAGGGTGGAGGGCGTGCCCTACCCCCCTGGGCACGCCCCCCCTACCTTGTGGGCTCCCTGGCAGCTCTTTGGTGCCCATCTTCTGCTATATGGTGTGTTGTGACCTGGAAAAATCAAAATAAAGCTTTCGGGACAAAGCGCCGCCGTCCCGAGGTGGAACTTGGGCAAAGCCAATCTAGGGCTGCGGTAGAGCTGTTTTGCCGGGGAAACTTTTGGGAGGGGGAAACCAAAGCCATCGTCATCACCAGCGATCTTCTTATTGAGAGGGGGTCAATCTCCATCAACATCTTCACGAGCACCATCTCCTCTCCAAACCCTAGTTCATCTCTTATATCCGATCACTGTCTCAAAACCTCACATTGGTACCTGTGGGTTGCTTGTACTGTTGATTACTCCTTGTAGTTGATGCTAGTTGGTTTATTCGGTGGAAGATCATATGTTCATATCCTTAATGATAATTAATACTCCTCTAGTTATGAGCATGAATATGCTTTGTGAGTAGTTACATTTGTTCCTAAGGACAAGGGAGAAGTCTTGTTATAAGTAATCATGTGAATTTGGTATTCGTTCAATATTTTGATGAGATGTATGATGTCTTTCCTCTAGTGGTGTTATGTGAACATCGACTACATGACACTTCACCATGATTTGGGCCTAGGGGAAGGCATTGGTAAGTAATATGTAGATGATGGGTTGCTAGAGTGACAGAAGCTTAAACCCTATTTTATGTGTTGCTTCGTAAGGGGCTGATTTGAATCCATACGTTTCATGCGATGGTTAGATTTATCTTAATTCTTCTTTCGTAGTTGCGGATGCTTGCGAGAGGGGTTAATCATAAGTGGGAGGCTTGTCCAAGGAAGGACATCGCCCAAGCACCGGTCCATGCGCATATCAAATTATCAAAGTAAAGAACGTGAATCATCTGAGCATGATGAAAACTAGCTTGACAGTAATTCCCATGTGTCCTCAGGAGCACTTTGCTTTATATAATAGTTCGTCCAGGCTTTTCCCTTAACATCCCAATTTTCAATTTGGATGTTATACATAGATCATCATATGCATATCACATTTATTTTGCATTTTGGTTGTGATCCTAGAAATCTTAAGCAACTCAAGGACCCAAGGAGAGAGTTGAAGGTTTCAAAAAATTCATATTTGAATTTATTTCAAATTTGAAAAGAGGATCAATTTGATTTTAATATTTTTCTCTCCAAATATTTCCAATAATAAAAATAAATGAGAGAAGATAATGTGACTTCTTTAACAGAAGAGAAATATTGGAGAAGAAATTTTAAAATCAAATTATTATTGTATTTGCTATTTTATTTGAATTAGAGAAAACTTGCATTTTTTGAAAATTGCATTTTAGTCCAGAAAAATGTGCATCTTGTCCTAAAGATTAGGTTTGGACGGTGAAAATTTTTTCTGGAATTTTTAGAACTTTTTATATTTATTTAGGATATTTTCTCTGCGACGAAATTATTTTTTTAAAAAAATGTTCCGGACCGACTAGGCCGAAACCCAGCCGGCCCACTCGCACCCACGCCGCCTTCCCCGCTGCAAGCCGTACCACCGCCGGACCCAGAGGGGTCCGGGCATCGCCCGCTGAGGGAGTCCTGGATTAAGGGGTCCTCGGACGGCCGGACTATTGGGCTATGAAGATACAAGATAAAAGACTTCTCCCCGTGTCCGGATGGGACTCTCCTTGGCGTGGAAGGCAAGTTTGGCGATTCGGATATGTAGATTCCTTTCTCTGTAACTGACCTTGTACGACCCTAGCCCCCTCCGGTGTCTATATAAACTGAAGGGTTTAGTCCGTAGAGGCAATCATAATCACATAGGCTAGACTTCTGGGGTTTAGCCATTACGACCACGTGGTAGATCAACTCTTGTAATACTCATATTCATCAAGATCAATCAAGCAGGAAGTAGGGTATTGCCTCCATAGAGAGGGCCCGAACCTGGGTAAACATCGTGTCCCCCCTCTCCTATTACCATCAACCTTAGACTCATAGTTCTGGACCCCCTACTGAGATCCGCCGGTTTTGACACCGACATTGGTGCTTTCATTTAGAGTTCCGCTGTGACGTTGAAGATAGGATTGATGGCTCACCTTGTTATCAAGGATAACATCACCTCTGGAGGAGTCCTGGCCTCAGGCCTAACCCTCCGGCTTCATTATGACCGCTCGTTCAGCCGTCGGCCCGATGATGACTTCTCGGGTCATCAAAAATCACCTCCGCGTCAACTTAGAATACTCCAAATAGATAGATCCGACAGAGTTGTCGTCTTTAAACGAACTCTTGGATCGCATCGCCGCCTTGGGAGTCGCTACACACACGATCGGATTGGGCTTAAACCAGATAAGAGAGAAATTGAATCTCCACCGATCACCCATCAGATAGCGGAAGTGGAGGAGCAACACAACAACTCTTCCTCTATATTGAGGATAAACTATGTTCGGATTTCCGAGCTCGCAGAGCCGGACACCCGCCCGCGGGAAGGCGTGCCCCGTACTCCGAACCTAGAGTCGGACTGTGGGCCTGAAAAACTGGTTGATATCCCGAAGCCTGAACTGTTAAGCTCGGAAGTTTCTCAAAGTCTGGATCCCAGATTTGGTCAGGGTTCGGACTCAGATCCACCCACCCACCCAGATACACGCGATCTTATCCACATCAGACAGCAGTCCCAAGAAATAGTCCATCACTTTTGGGCCAGTTTCCTCCTTGTCAAAGACAAGATCAAAGACTTTCGCGATGAAGACGCAATCTCATTATTCTGCAAAAATTGCACGGACGAGGGAATCCTCAATGCAATCAACCGCCGTCACGTATCACACTTTGCTAACTTGGCAACCATAGTACAGAAGTACTGCGCAATGGAAAGCGCCTGGAAAACTCAGGCAGCTTCTTGGGAGCCACCGGTTTCCACTCACCCCTCGTCCGGACAAAAAGGATGCACCCTCGTATGTCGCCTGATCCAACAGTAAAAAAATTGTCGTGGAATTGTCACGTCAGATGTCCTAGTGTGAGGACTTAGTCGTGAGGCCAACGCATCTATGTGGTAGCTTGAGAGGGGTTGAGTGGGACGAGAGACCCATGGCGGATCAACACGCAAGACAAGGGTTTAGACAGCTTCGGGCCCCGGGAAACATCATCCGGTAAAAACCCTACATGCTGTTTGAGGCTAGATCTCATTATCATCACGAGGGAGTCGCCGTAAACCGGCTCTCCTCTTTGTGTCTAGCCCTAAGATTGTTTCTTCTTGCTTGTAGCTTGTCCCTCTTTGGGGAGCCCTGCCCCTCCTTATATATGTTGAAGGGGCGGGTTACATGACTAATCCTAGTAGGATTAGGATTACTCTATTACAAGTGGAGTCCTAGTCTTGCTTCCTTTGTAGGAGAATAGTCCTTACGCTTTCCTCATAAACCGGCCCACCATTAAACGTGAACCGGCCTTCTGGGCCTTGGGCCTCGTCATCCATCTACCCCGCCCACCGGGTTACTAATGAACCGCCAAGACCGGGCGGGTATCCCGTGAACCGCCAAGCTCCGGGCGGGTTACCAGTGAGTCGTCCAGTCAGGCCGGGTTAAACTTCCGGCCGGTTTACACCGCGGGGTATATCCCCGACATTAGCCCCCAAGTTTAGCTTGGATATATCCATGGTAAACTTATGCTGCAAAATAAACACCAGAACAAATTTGGCAGGTTGTGCTCCGGGTTAAGAATTCTTGTAGACCAGCACCTGATCATCCTTAAGTCCTTGTCGTTTCCTCCTTCTAGAAAATCCGGGTCAATAACCAGCTTCATACTCAAATTGCTGATGTTGGCTTCTTATAGAAAAAATATTGTGAAGAATAATCCACTTGAGTCGGCTTCCAAAGCGCCGGCTTAAGAAATATTGGTCTTGAAATACTCATCTGATATTCAACCGGTTTGAAGATGTAGAACTTGCCGGTTTATGATTACCACCATTGTCGGGTTATAGAAACTGATAATTCCGGGTCATGATCGTTGCCAACACCGGTTCATGATTATTGATGACGCCGGGTTGGAGCCACAGGGTCATAATGATTGATGACGCCGGGTTGACCTAGTTTGCTCAATCAGAGAATTTGAAAATATTTCTTTGATAATAATATAATACCTGTAGCACCCAAGTCTTGAGCAGAACAAAGCGATGGCTTAAGACTTGCTTCAATATAAATGCCACTTTTGAAGAAATCCATATTCATCCCAGTCACTAGTAAAAACTGAATACTCCATATTATGTAGCCCCCAAGTGCCGGGTTGTCATGCTTGCAGCAACCTGGGACTTGTAATTGACTGATGCCCATAAAACTTCAACCAATGTATCCCCCAAGGGCCGGGTCATTATGCAATAATGAGCAGGGACTTTGTAAATATAATCATGTAGATTTGAGCAATGATGTGTAGCCCCCAAGGGCCGGCTCATTATAATGTGATGAGTCGGGTCTTCAATAAGATGAAAAAAGAATGACTTTGCATTAGCCCCCAAGTGTCATGGTGCATGCTTGCAGCGACATGAGACTTGCATATTTGATGTAATCTCAACTTCAATAATGTAGCCCCCAGTGCCGGGTTGTAAGCCTGCAGCAACTCAGGACTATTCCTTCAATTGTAGAATAAAAGCCATATCCATTGATAACATAATATCCATTGCGCTAAAGCGACTTTGAAAACCTCAATCATAATATTAATAACCATAATAAAAATCCAGCCATGTTGGCTATTCAATATAATCCGGTATGAAACCCTATTCATCCAATATCATAATGAAAATTCAGCCAAGTTTGGCTATTTGAATAATATAACCCAATCATTTATAAGCGCATGATTCCAATGGCGCAATCCAAATATATACTGGCGACATATAGTCCAAAGCCAGGCCGGTTTAATAAACACCGGATAATTTCCCATCATATACTGGCGACTTATCATCTTAAAGCCAGGCCGGTTTAATAAACACCGGATAATTTATAATTATGCTTTATTCAACCTGTTTCTGCATACAACAAGTTTAAAGTTTCCTGGCGGTTTACCGCCGGACGGGTCATAATGCCCAACATATAACCTGGGTTTATAACCAAGGTTGCATTTAAGAATAATCAAACATGAAATATATCATACCTGTGATATTGAATCACATTGCTGGTTTTACCAACTTTTCATAGTAAGAGTGATAACCCCAATCTTGAGTAATGATAACTCCTTTCATACTGTGCCGGTTGATGATAAACTGTACCGGGTTGTGATAAACGCCGGTTTAACTATATATAATGCTGGCGACTTATAGTCGAAACCAGACCGGGCTGATAGTCTCCGGATTATGATTTGATCATGTACTGACAGCTTGTAATTGAAAGCCAAGCCGGGTTAATGGACACCGGTTTACTCCATGATAAGATGGTAACATAAAATCAAAAAATCAAACAGGGAAAATAGTCTCCGGACTAAGAATGAACCAAATCCGCCAGCTGAACCGGCAAAATAGGTGTTTGTTGACATAAAAGAAATCCAACAAAGACAAAGAACAAACAAGCCATGAAAATAACATGGAAGCAAAGGCAATGATAAAAAACCGTTTGCAAAAATATGCTATACTGAGCTGATCAGATGGTGTTACCATGGTCGGACAGGATCAAGCCCCCAATAGGTGTGACAATGATTCAAGTCAGCCAGGTCCCCAAATGATTCGTGGCATATATGCCAGATCAAGAGGCGTGGCAATGGTTCGGGTTCGACCATGCCCCCAAGTGATTTTGTGGCCTTAGGCCGACCAAGAGGCGTGACCAGTTCAGACTTGACCATGTCCCCAAATGATCTGGTGGCTGTCGCCTATCAAAAGGTGTCGCGTTGGTTCGGACACGACCAAGGCCCCTAGTGATATATAAAAAAGCAAATGTCAAGGGGTAAACTGGAGGCCTCTTTAAAAACAGAGCCACTCCATGTAACCACGCATGATGTAAAAAAGAACAGAGATCCCGCTTTATGAAGCAGAAGCCCCCATGTGATCAATAATATGTTAGGCCAATAAGGCATGATACCCATGTTTGAACCGCACATCATGGCAGCAGGTCCTCTTCGGTAACTTTTACTTTTTTTTGCAAGAGATAAATTTTTCTTGAACCGGGATCTTGAACCGGATATGGAGAGCTTCAAAGCTTTGTGGGAGACATCTTTCCCTTGAACCGGATTTTAAACCGGAATCTTCATTTTCAGCCGGAAATTTTCTGACGGCCTTTAAACTCGAACTTGCGAGAAGTTAATTCCTTTTTGAACCGGAAATTCTTAAACCGGATTTGAGAGCTTCAGTGAGACTGGCTTCCTTGAGCCGGATTTTAAACCGGAATCTTTTCTGATGACCCGGAACTTCTTCATTGAACCGGGATTTTGTAATTGTCATATACTTTTTAAGCCGGAAATTTTCTGACGGCCTTCAAATAATAGTAGCCTCCGGGACCGGGTTATCTTTCCCTCCATTGTCCTGGGGTTTTTAAATTTGCTGAAACTGGCAAGACTTGTTGCATCATATCATCGTAGCCCCCGAGTCTCAAGGTGACTCGAAGGGTTGGCTTGAGATTCTCCATATTTGACCGTCATATAAGCCGGCATAACTTGTATATCATTGGTATTGATAGCATGATGTGAATCCACAGAAGGTTGAGGTGACTGCGGCGGGCTATAAATGATCCCGTATGAGCCGTGTCAGCAACTCGGCCAATGGTTCCTTCCAACTGGTGATTTGAAGCTAACCAAATTGTAGTGGTGACGACTTGTGTGCCTGTCCATTGATCCATCCAGTGTAGACGGCGGTTGATAGTATATGATAATTTGCCTCCTATTTGTTGAAAGAAAACCGGGCTACCCAAGCTGTGACTTGCTCAGACAGCTCATGCAGACAGGTACGGTCCGGTATGTTGATGTAAACCGGACCGTGATACGCGTGTCCGTGAACGGCATAAAAATTGTCCTGTGTAAAAATATTACAGGACAGAGTAATTGTTCTTTGAATAATATGTGCTGATAAAACAGACTGAAATGGATATCACCTGTTTCGCCCGGACAACAAATAAATCAGCCGTGGCATTGCAAACTGGCGCGGACGGAGAGTCGCCTGCGGGCGTTGTAAACCGGCGCAGACAGAGAATCGGCCACAGGCGACTCGGTGGAATAGTCAAAAGCCAGTATATAATGACACCGGGGCACGCTCCATATGCATGGTGTAACACCAATGTTGTGGCGAATAATTGTCCTGCATATAAAAATATGCAAAACCAACGTAATTGTTCTTTTTACAAAAACAATATATGTCAAAAAATAGACTTAGATGGATATCACCTGATTCATCCGGACGGCAGATGATCCGTGCGCAGGGTAGGAATTAACTGGGATATATGTGTCATCAGCATTTCTTCCCTCTTTTTCTATCTTGATAGTGGCTCTTGACCTCTTCATGAGAAGCAGCACTTAAAGACGAAGTAGTAGTTGGCTCCTCTTTTTTTTTTAGCTCCATGTAACATGTACGCAGTGCACATGTATGCCAGTACTTTTTTTTCTCTCGCTCTTCGCGTGGAGTGTCTTGTTGTTCTTGAAACCCCCCTTTCCAACCTGCAAGAACTTGTTACAGCAGCGGGCAGCTTGCAAAAAGGTACTTCAGCGACGGCGGGTTGCCGCGGTAGCGGCTACAGGGCACCCGAAGGAGGGCCCTGGCGAGCCGGGTGCCCTGGCGAGCCCGCAGCAGAGACAACGATGGCGGCCTTCATGGCAGGGGCATATGGACGGAGGACACCTCGGCGGGTCACAGAGGAGGAGGCAGCGGCTCAACACCTGCTCTGGTGAGTGTGGCACAAGGTCGAGATAGAGGCCGGGCGAGGCCTAACAGCAGCGGCTTAGAACTGCAGCTGCATGTGGCAGAGAAGGTGACCCGGCGAAGGCGATTTGACGACGACGGGCGCGTTAACAGAAGACCAGAGTGACGCGAAGCGGTGGCTCAAGGCCGTAGCGACGGGTGGAGGAGGCCGGATGAAGGGAAAACCGTGCCTTGAGGTGAACACAGAAAACGGAAACGCCTCAACGCATCCGGCGGAGGTGCCTGTGACGGCCGTGGTGGCCAGGCGGCTTGGCGAGGTGCGACGGCGGCCGGTGAGCCACGGGCGAAGGCGATGCCCAGGGAGAGGCGCGGCGCCGGTTTGCAGCCGCAGAAACGGCAGCGCTTCGGCGAAGGTGGTCGCGGAAACGGGTTGAAGCTGAGGCGACCATGGCAACGAGGTTGCTTGGCGACTCGTAGGCAGCTATAGTACAGGCGGCAAGCCGGTTTGGAGTGGGCGTCCCGAGGTGGAGACGAGGCTGTAGCGGTTAACTTCAAGTCCACGCCCACGTAGTGGCTTTTCTCGCGCGTGCTCTACCAATTGATGCCCTTGTGTGTTGGTGTGGAGCAAAGAGCAACCGTTGGCGAGCAAAACCACTTAGAAAGCTTTGCCTAGAATCAACTTATGGTAATGGTGGCCTATGAATTCTTCCCTTGACAGGTTTGCTTTTCCGTATTGCAAACAGAAATTTCTCTTCTTCTCCTTTTTTAAAGGAAACTGACTCGGGGATGATTTCAAAGGTCCGAGTACTAATTGGAGTAGTACTGATTGCTATGGATTTTCTCGTATGTACAACAGTACCAATTTGCAGGCCTCAGTCCCCACGCCTTGGAGTAGCAGTGGCCGATTGTTGTTGTTCTTTTCTTTCTTTTTGGGACTTGATCCTCTGGATAACAACAGCTGATGTAGACATAAGGAGCAGTAGCAAACGGACTCGGCTTCAGAAATTGAAGCGGCGGTTTCGACGGAATACTGCAATATGTTTGATCTGATGGAAAACTCTTATCGATCTCGGCCATGATGAACTCTATGTGACATGTGCTGTTGCCTGAGCTTTTTTAACTTCGGAGAGATAACTTGGAGTCGATGTAGATTCTTTCAAACCAATCTAATTGTATCTGGGTAATTGCGAACTTCTCGAACCCTAGATGGGATCCCTCCAAGAACTCAACACCGCTGTGCGCATGCCCCACGGTGGGCGCCAACTGTCGTGGAATTGTCACGTCAGATGTCCTAGTGTGAGGACTTAGTCGTGAGGCCAACGCATCTATGTGGTAGCTTGAGAGGGGTTGAGTGGGACGAGAGACGCAAGGCGGATCAACACGCAAGACAAGGGTTTAGACAGCTTCGGGCCCCGGGAAACATCATCCGGTAAAAACCCTACATGCTGTTTGAGGCTAGATCTCATTATCATCACGAGGGAGTCGTCGTAAACCGGCTCTCCTCTTTGTGTCTAGCCCTAAGATTGTTTCTTCTTGCTTGTAGCTTGTCCCTCTTTGGGGAGCCCTGCCCCTCCTTATATATGTTGAAGGGGCGGGTTACATGACTAGTCCTAGTAGGATTAGGATTACTCTATTACAAGTGGAGTCCTAGTCTTGCTTCCTTTGTAGGAGAATAGTCCTTACGCTTTCCTCATAAACCGGCCCACCATTAAACGTGAACCGGCCTTCTGGGCCTTGGGCCTCGTCATCCATCTACCCCGCCCACCGGGTTACTAATGAACCGCCAAGACCGGGCGGGTATCCCGTGAACCGCCAAGCTCCGGGCGGGTTACCAGTGAGTCGTCCAGTCCGGCCGGGTTAAACTTCCGGCCGGTTTACACCGCGGGGTATATCCCCGACAAAAATCGAAGCCCATTACGGGGCGCGGAACTGTTCTGGAGGGATGGCTCGATAGCCATGCAAAATACACACAACACCAGATATTGTACCAACCCACAGCCTTAGAGCATGTTGGATACTCCGGCAAGTGGCCAAGAGCGGCGAGGGTCTCCTCACCAAAAATACCGCAGAGCAACATCCCACGGAAGACAACGACCCAACAGTATTGACAGTCTTCAAGACTTTCGCCTCAAACAATAGGTGCAAAAGGGCACTCCGCGGCCTCGCTGAGGTCTGCCAAGTCGCAGCAATAAACCCCTAGAACGACACGGCCATAACTTTCAATGCTAGTGATGAACCAAAATTCAAAACAGTCCGGGCACCAGCCGCATTGGTCCTTAGTCCGATCGTAGACGGCTTTCGGCTTACCAAAGTGCTCATGGATGACGGCAGTGGACTAAACCTCATTTATGAGGAAACTCTAAACAAAATGGAAATTGATAGGAGCCGCATTGAGCAAAGTAACACGACCTTCCGAGGAATCATTCCCAATCGGGAGGCATGATGCGCAGGAAAAATCACACTCGATGTGGTATTCGGCACGCCAGAGAATTACCGGTCCAAAGAGATAACCTTTCAAGTGGCCCCATTCAACAGTGGATATCATGCCTTATTAGGGCGAGATGCATTTGCATGCTTCCAAGCTATACCCCATTACAGGTACATGAAGCTCAAGATGCCCGGGCCCAATGGTATTATACTCTTGCCAGTGATCCGGACATAGCACTCCGCGCCGAAAACAAAGCCGCAGCCCTGGCCCTCGAGGCATTGTCTGAAGCCCTCGCAGCCGAAGATTTAACCACAATGCGCTCCATGGTGGATAGGGACGACGTGATCCTGAACAAGCGACCCAAATCCACCTCCTTTAAACCAGCAGACGAAATAGTCAAATTCCAAGTCCACCTGATGGACCCCAAGAAGACAACATCCATCGAGGAACAGCTGGACCCAACGGTTGACGCCGCACTACGAGCATTCCTGCGCAAAAACTGGGACATATTCGCCTGGCACCCTTCTGATACCAGGGATCCCACGCAGGCTGGCCGAACACAGCCTCAATATATTTGCGGCATATAAGCCAGTCAAGCAAACACTACGGCGCTTTTCCGAACCCAAACGACAAGTCATGGGGGGGACCTAGCCAAGTTACTCGAGGTCGGATACATTAGAGAAATAAAACACCCAGACTGGCTAGCAAACTTGGTGATGGTACCAAAGAAGGATAAATCTTGGTGCCTATGTGTCGATTTCAAAGACCTCAACATGGCCTGCCCTAAGGATCCCTTCCCCCTCCCCCGCATCGATCAGATTATCGATGCTACCGCAAGACACGACTCACTGTGTTTCCTCGACGCATACTCCGGATACCATCAAATCAAGATGAAGGAATCTGATACGTCTCCAACGTATCTATAATTTTTGATTGTTCCATGCTATTATATTACCTGTTTTGGATGTTTATGGGCTTTACTTTACACTTTTATATCATTTTTGGGACTAACCTACTAACCGGAGGCCTAGCCCGAATTGCTGTTTTTTTTTTGCCTATTTCAGTGTTTCGAAGAAAAGGAATATCAAACGGAGTCCAAACGGAATGAAACCTTTGGGATCGATCTTTTTGGAACAAACATGATCCAGAGGACTTGGAGTGCAAGTCAAGAAGCAATCAAGGAGGCCACGAGGGTGGAGGGCGCGCCCCCCCTATTGGGAGCGCCCCCTATATCGTGGGCCCCTCGGGCATCCACCGACCTACTTCTTCCTCCTATATATACCCTCGTACCCCGAGAACATCAGAGGCGACCATGAAAAACTATTTCCACCACCGTAACCTTCTGTATCCGTGAGATCCCATCTTGGAGCCTTCACCAGCGCTCCGCCGGAGGGGGAATCGACCAGGGAGGGCTTCTACATCAACACCATAGCCTCTCTGATGAGTTGTGAGTAGTTTACCACAGATCTTCGGGTCCATAGTTATTAGCTAGATGGCTTCTTCTCTCTCTTTGAATCTCAATACCATGTTCTCCTCGATCTTCTTGGAGATCTATTCGATGTAACTCTTTTTGCGGTGTGTTTGTCGAGATCCGATGAATTGTGGGTTTATGATCAAGTTTATCTATGAGAAATATTTGAATCTCCTCTGAATTCTTTTATGTGTGATTAAGTTATCTTTGCAAGTCTCTTCGAATTATCAGTTTGGTTTGGCCTACTAGATTGATCTTTCTTGCAATGGGAGAAGTGCTTAGCTTTGGGTTCAATCTTGCGGTGTCCTTTCCCAGTCACAGCAGGGGCAGCAAGGCACGTATTGTTGCCATCCAGGATAAAAAGATGGGGTTTATATGATATTGCATGAGTTTATCCCTCTACATCATGTCATCTTTTTTAATGCGTTACTCTGTTCTTTATGAACTTAATACTCTAGATGCATGCTGGATAGCGGTCGATGTGTGGATTAATAGTAGTCGGTCTACTTGTCACGAACGTGAGGCCTATATACATTATCATGCCTAGATAATCTCATAATTATTCTCTTTTCTATCAATTGCTCGACAGTAATTTGTTCACCCACCGTAATACTTATGCTATCTTGAGAGAAGCCACTAGTGAAACCTATGGCCCCGAGTCTATCTCTTATCATATAAGCTTTGAATCTACTTTTATTTGCATCTTGAACTTTCCTATCTATATTATAAAATACCAAAAATATCTATCTTATCATATTATCTCTATGAGATCTCACTTTCACAAGTGGCCTTGAAGGGATTGACAACCCCTTTATTGCGTTGGTTGCGTGTTCTTGTTTATTTGTGTAGGTGTGTGGGACTTTTGAGGAGCCTCCTACTGGATTGATACCTTGGTTCTCAAAAACTAAGGGAAATACTTACGCTACTATTGCTGCATCACCCTTTTGTCTTCAAGGAAAACCAATGCAAGTTCAAGACATAGCAAGAAGGATTTCTGGCGCATTTGCCGGGGAGGTCTTCGCTCAAGTCAAGACATACCAAGTACTCATCACAAACTCATCTCCCTCGCACTTACATTATGCCATTTGCCTCTCGTTTTCCTCTCCCCCTCTTCAGCTTTGCCATTTTATTCGCCCTCTCTTTCCCAATCTCCTCTCTCTTTCGCTTGCCTTTTTGTTTGCTTGTGCGTTGGATTACTTGTCGTGAGGGCACAAGATAATAGCAAATTGTGTGATTTTTCCAATACCAATAATAATGATTTCCTTAGTACTCTGATTGCTCCTCTTAATGATGTTGAGTCTTGTGAAAGATACGGATAATAATATTGTTAAATTGAAGTTATTTCCATTTTCACTTAGAGATCGTGCTAAAGTTTGGTTTTCGTCTTTGCCTAATAATAGTATTGATTCATGGAATAAGTGCAAAGATGCTTTTATCTCTAAGTATTTCCCACCCACTAAGATCATCTCTCTTAGGAATGATATTATGAATTTTAAACAACTTGATCGTGAGCATGTTGCCCAATCTTCGGAAAGAATGAAATTGATGATTCGCAATTGCCCTACTCATGGTTTGAATTTATGGATGATCATACAAAAAATTTATGCCGGCTTGAATTTTGCTTCTAGAAATCTTTTAGATTCGGTCGCAGGAGGCACGTTTATGGAAATCACCTTAGGAGAAGCTACTATACTCCTTGATAATATTATGGCTAATTATTCTCAATGGCACACCGAAAGATCTACTAGTAAAAAAGTGCATGCTATAGAAGAAATTAATGTTTTGAGTGGAAAGATGGATGAACTTATGAAGTTGTTTGCTACTAAGAGTGATTTTATTGATCCCAATGATATGCCTTTGTCTACTTTGATTGAGAATAATAATGAATCTATGGATGTGAATTTTGTTGGTAGGAATATTTTTGGTAACAATGCTTATAGAGGAAACTTTAATCCTAGACCGTTCCCTAGTAATTCCTCTAATAATTATGAAAATTCCTACAATAACTATTATGGTAATTTTAATAAGATGCCCTCTGATTTTGAGAATAGTGTTAAAGAATTTATGATCTCTCAAAAGAATTTTAATTCCTTGCTTGAAGAAAAATTGCTTAAAGTTGATGATTTGGCTAGGAACGTTGATAGACTTTCGCTTGATGTTGATTCTTTGAAACTTAGATCTAGTCCTCCTAAGCATGATATCAATGAGTCTCTCAAAGCTATGAGAATTTCCATTGATGAGTGCAAGGAAAGAAACGCCAGATTGCATGCTAAGAAAGATTGCTTTGTAAAGGCGTGTTCTTCTAGTTTCCATGAAAATAATGATGAAGATCTAAAGGTTATTGATGTGTCCCCTATTAAATATTTGTTTTGCAATATGAATCTTAATAATGATGGGACTGGAGATGAGTCAATTTTAGTTAAAGGCGTCCCAATGATTCGGAGTTCTTAGATCCTGATGCTAAATTTGGTAAAAGTGGGATTGGAGAGGTTAAGACTTTAAATAGCATTGAACCCACTATCTTGGATTGCAAGGAATTTAACTATGATAATTGTTCTTTAGAAGGTTGTATTTCCTTGTTGCAATCCATGTTGAATTCTCCTCATGCTTTTAGTAAAAATAAAGCTTTTACCAAACATATTGTTGATGCCTTGATGCAATCTTATGATGAAAAACTTAATTTGGAAGTTTCTATACCTAGGAAACTTTACGATGAGTGGGAACCTACTATAAATATTAAAATTAAAGATCATGAGTGCTATGCTTTGTGTGATTTGGGTGCTAGTGTTTCCACGATTCCGAAAACTTTATGTGATATTCTAGGTTTCCATGATCTTGATGATTGCTCTTTAAATTTGCACCTTGCGGATCCGACCATTAAAAAGCCAATGGGAAGGATCAATGATGTTCTTATTGTTGCAAATAGGAATTTGGTGCCCATAGATTTTATCGTTCTTGATATAGATTGCAATCTTTCATGTCCTATTATTCTTAGTAGACCTTTCCTTAGAACGATTGGTGCGATTATTGATATGAAGGAAGGGAATATTAGATTCCAATTTCCATTAAGGAAAGGCATGGAGCACTTTCCAAGAAAAAAATTCAAATTACCTTATGAATCTATCATGCGAGCTACTTATGAATTAAGTGCCAAAGATGGCACTGCTTAGATCTATCCTCGCTTTTATGCCTAGCTAGGGGCGTTAAACGATAGCGCTAGTTGCGAGGCAACCCAATTTTATTTTATTTTTTTGTTTTTGCTTCTGTTTAGTAATAAATTTTGCATTAACCTTTTGTTTAGATGTGTTTTCATGTTTTAATTAGTGTTTGTGCCAAGTAGAACCTCTAGGATAACCTATGGTGATAGTTAATTTGATTCTGCTGAAAAACAGAAACTTTGCACACATGAAAATAATTTTAGTAATTCACATAAAGGTGTTTTTCGTTGATTGCTTTTGCTGTAGTTAAATAGAAAAATTTCCCAGGACTTCCTATTTTGGTAGGATTTTTAGAGTTCCATAAGTATTCGAGAGTTACAAATTGCTACAGACTGTTCTGTTTTTGATAGATTCTGCTTTTCGTGTGTTGTTTGCTTATTTCGATGCATCTATGGCTTGTATGTAGGAGTATGAACCATAGAGAAGTTGGAACACAGTAGGTTTAGCACCCATATAAATAAATAATGAGTTCATTACAGTACCTTATGTGGTGGTTTTTTGTGGGGACCCCGACTCATAAGTCATGATCACCGAAGGCACGTGTACAGTGATCCCAGAGATCAATGCTCACTGAACACACAGAAGCTGAATAACAAGAGTCTTAAATCCATACATACCGTTTACACAAGTAGGACCATTATGGTCAAGTCTTGAGTATATCATCGCAGCGGAAATCTTCGTCGATAACTTGGACCCATGCCATCTGCCTTAACCCTACAGGCATTCTGACTGGGAAGCGTCCTAGCTCGCATGCTCGTCATTGAAGTATTCTTCATCATATCCTGTTCTTTCATGCCTGGTCAATAAAATAACCAGTGGCAAGCCAATGAGTACTTTGAATGTACTCGCAAGCAACCCATGTTTTGGTTCAAGGTACAACAATGCATGACATAGGTAAATTTGCATAAAGCTAGTTTTGAGTGCAATGACATGTTCAACATCCTATAAAGCATGCATCAAGAGGGTTCAAGCAACCATGAGGACTGGTTACAGATATCAACATAAATAGAGTGGGCACCAACCCATTTATCATAAACAGAGTGGGCACCAACCCATCTCAATCGTGTCAAGTCCTCTGACTTGACCCAAGTAGTTTCATCACCACACTCACACAGTTGAAAACCCTGGACATAGTTTAAGCAGCACCGCCCAACCGTCCTTGACCGTGGACACGGCTATTCGAATAGTTTTACACTCTGCAGAGGTTGCACACTTTACCCACTAGATCCGGGGAACTTCCGTGTCATCCACGACCCGCGGTACCTCAAGTACCCGGGGTAAGCACCCGATCACTACCTTTCCCTAGACGACACTAACATGGAGTCCACTCGATTGGTAGTAACCCCCGTGCCAAACATCTCACATCATAAAGTTGTGGAGCCTCGCTCCCATATTCATCACATACCACAAGCACGGGGTACCAACGGTGTGTCCGGTGCCCCATAAAGATGGTCATGGCCGCCCTACCTGGCACGACCCCGTCCCAAGAGAGCGCACCAACAACTCTCCCGTCACTAGTAATGCGGGCTCCAAGCTAGTATCGGTCTAGGTACTCAACAATGCCCTTTCCCATATAAGGGTGAGTGGTCGCGCATGTAAGGTTGGGACAGTCATGAAATCTTAAATCTAATCCGTTTTCGAAAACAACACACACTTGCCTCGGTACACCACTTCGTCATCAAGTGGTTACCCATCTCATCATCTCCCTCGGGCATAAGTGGCACCCGATGGGGTTTTCAAAAAGTCATTTGAAAATATTTTGTCTCCATCACCATGCATATCCCCGTCCCTTTTTGCGTAGCACTACTTAGCATCCTATTTACTCCCACCGGCATAACCCTCATAAGAAGGTAGGGCCATGCACAATGCAAGTATCAACGAGGAATGTAACCGAGGCAACCAACCACGTGGTTCACCATCTCATCATGATTTCGATGCAACAAATATAACGAACTATATGGCATGTATAAGAAGGTTTCATAAACATGGTCAAAGGGCTGCTTGCCTGTTTCAACAAAGTCTTCGAGGTCTTGAAATATCTCTGGTCCAACTCCGAGCATTCCGTCTACTTCGTCAACTATCGTCGAAAGCAACCACAATAAGCAAAACAACAAGGCAGGAAATAAAAGTGCTCTAAAAATATGAGTTGGACTTTTCTGGGATACCTCTGGTCATATTAGGGTTGACCAAAGTGGTTTCAATGGAAGTGGATCTATGGATATTTCTAAACATTTCGATAGGATGGGATCAAGGGGTTTATGGAATTGCAAGAAGTGTACAGAAGAATTATTTTGAAAAATGAGAAAAGGCACCCATTTAACAAAGGATGATTTTAGAAGCATCTAGGGATTGGTTTCACTGGATTTGGAGTTCAAATGAATTTCCTATGAATTTGCAAAGTTGGCTATATACAAAGAAATAGACCATTAGTTGAGGTGATACAGAAAATATTAGTAAAAATGTTCAAAAACTAAGTTTTGAACTTAGATGCATCTAGGAATTTGAATCATGGGATTTGTATCAAAAATGGGCTCTCTGTGATTTTCTAAAGTTCATCACAGAAATAGGAAAATGGGGATTTGATAGATATTTGTGAAGAAAAGTCTCTGGAAAAATGTGCATGTTGCACCAACAGGTAGATCATGATTTATATAGTCACTAGAAATTTGAATCATCAAATTTGGAGTTGATTTGATTTGTTTATGGAATTTTGAAGTTGGCTGGAAAAAAAAGAAAAGACAAAGGAAGGGGTTATACCTATATTGCGCACCGAGCGCAGTATAACGCCACAACGCATTGGGCCGGCCCAGCCGCTCGGCCACGCGGGCGACAGGGGCCACGTCGAAGGCGGCTCCTGGAAATACTCCTTCGCGCGGGGGGAGGCGGTAACGGCGGACGCCGTCTCCACGTAAACGGCGGGGCCCGCCCACCGGTCGCTGACGAGCGGGGCCCGCTTGTCGGGTTCGTCCCCAACCTCCCGCTCGAACAGAGCCGTGGCAGGGGCGGCGTCGGCGGCGGCTTGCCGGCGCTACAGGCCACCGTTTTCGGAGGTCCGGCCACCGGCGTGCTCAGCGGAGAGAGACGATCCCGGGGGACCCCACCACGGGCGCCGACGTCACCGGAGGGGAGCAGGTCCTTGCCCGCGGCGGACGGCGGCGTCGGGCGAGATGGGTTCTGGGGTTGTGGGGCGCTAGAGGAAGAGGTAAAGGGCGGAGGAGCCTCGCTGGTGTGCGGTGGCTCCATTGGTGTCAAAAGGGGGAGAGGGGAGGCTTCGGTTTGCAGGAATTTGGGCGGAGTCCGGCGGCTCGGCTCCGGCCATGGAGGGCTATGGAGGGCGCGGGAGGAGGAACGGGCTGGTACAGGGGGTGCACGAGATGGAGAGAGAGGCAAAGGAGGCCAGAGAGAGGCCTCGGACTGCTTTAAGTAGGAGGGGGGCGAGGTGCACCGTGGCTCATGCGTCGGCGGCTCCTAGCCGTTGCTGCAGGCCACGGGGGCGCGTGTGGGTGTGTCTGGGGTGTTCGTGGGGTTGGTCTAGGGCGAGAGGAGGGGAGAGAAGGAGCGGGGAAAGGGCCAGGGTGCCGCGCGTGTGAGCCGCACCATTGGTGCGCTCGGGCGCCCGATGTCTGCTAGCGCGGAGGCGCGGGGAGGAGGAGAGAGGAGGGGCCGACCGCTTAGCGTGTCGCGGACGCCGAGGCACCTCGACTGGCGCGAGGGGAAGGCTCGAGGTGGTCGGGTGGCTTGGGCAGAGAGCAGCTACAGTGTGTGGGAGCACTGTAGCGCGCTCTGGAGCACGCCTTTGGCATGGCATGGCATAAAAAGGGGGAAGTGGGCGCGGCCACTTGTGTCTGGTAGTGCTTGGGGGTAGTAAGGAAGGGTGTAGAGGCATTGGATGCCCTGGGGATCCACTGGAGTGAGGAGGGAGGTTGAGAGAGAGAGAAATGCAGCTGTCCAGAAGGGTAAATGGGGGGTTTTCACCCCTCAATCATTGAGCTGAGGCCAGGGAAGAGTTACTGGAGATAGGAGAAGACTAGGAGGGGCTGTGGTAGAAATTTGAGCTCACCAAGAATAGTGGAAGGGGTCAAAATAGTGGTTTTTGCAAAATGTCAGAAGGTGTTTGATAATGGTTTGGGCAATAAGATGACTTCCATTTGTCATGAGACTCCATAGGGTGAAATGACACATATAATTAGGGCCTTCCACCAATTTGGAGATCATTTGAAGAAACTTGTCAATGCAACTTTGGTAAACCCTAGAAATTAGCAGAAATGAACTTGTCTAGATTTAGTTGAGCAAATCACTTCTCCTTGATGCACCACTTGGTGTGGTGGCCTCATTTGGTCATGTGATCGTGCTCACAAAAGTTGGGGTCAAGGAGAGAAAGTTGGTAATGCAAAGTAGTTCAAATTTGATTCTGGTCAGGGAAGGTTTTGGGGCACTTTTACCCAGATATCCCCTTCTCCAACCTGTGCCATTTGGTCTAGATGCATCATTAGATCATTGGAGCATGTTCACCAAGTTTGAGAACATTTGGACATGTTTGGCAATGTAAAGTTGCTCAAACTTCAGAATGGACAGAAATGGTTTTGAGGGGGTTTGATGATGTTATCTTGTTCTCCAAGACATGAGACTTGGCAAGATCACCCAATATGTCATATGTGACATGATAGAATTTTCTTGGAATTTTTGGAGAAAATTTCCTTTGTAAATATTTCAAAAGCTTGAAATATCCAAAAAGGGTTTTTGAGGGATTTGACCAATGTTTTGAACATGACCATGTGTTGAAACTCTTATATATGGACAATATATGTCCTATGAGTTCCCCTAAATTTTCTCAAATATTTTTGAAGCAATAAAATAATTTTTTCCTATTAAAGACCATTTCTGGCCTTAATAAAAAGCTTTTAAATAAAATAGGAAAATAACTTTTAAAATTACATTTTTGTGGTTTCTGGGTATCCTATATCTAATAGGAGTCAAATATAGTTTTGGAAAGATTTTTACTTCCCTTAATTAAGTACTTGCAGTGCAAACCTCAATTTAGGGGTTTTTGAAAAACTAATTTTAGAACATGCTTTTTGGCCAAATTATTTTTTTGCAAGAAATTATTTTTATATCCTATACACATGGCATGATCATTGGGAAAGGTTTTTGGAGCAAGGAGATGAAGTATAGGAGTTGGAGGATTTATTTGATTTTTAGAGCACTTGCAAACAGCAGTCAAACATTCAATCAAAGCAAAGACAAAACACTCAATAGTTTTTGTCAAACCACATTTTAGCATGATTATTGACTTAAGTGTTGTGCCATGAAAATCAGGGTGTGACATTTTTCTTTCTTGCACTAACGGAGCTTATGAGATTTCCTGTTGAGTTTTGTGTTGTGAAGTTTTCATGTTTTGGGTAAAGATTTCATGGACTATGGAATAAGGAGTGGCAAGATCCTAAGCTTTGGGATGCCCAAGGCACCCCAAGATATTCAAGAATAGCCAAAAGCCTAAGCTTGGGGATGCCCCGGAAGGCATCCCCTCTTTCATCTTCGTCTATCGATAACTTTACTTCGAGCTATATTTTTATTCGCCACATGATATGTGTTTTGCTTGGAGCATCTTGTATGATATTAGTCTTTGCTTTTTAGTTTACCACAATCATCCTTGATGTACACACCTTTTGGGAGAACCCACTTGATTGGAATTTATTAGAATACTCTATGTGCTTCACTTATATCTTTTGAGCTAGATAGTTTTTGCTCTAGTGCTTCACTTATATCGTTTAGAGCACGGCGGTGGCTTAATTTTGTAGAAATTGTTAATCTCTCATGCTTCACTTATATTATTTTGAGAGTCTCTTAGAACAACATGGTATTTTCTATGGTTATAAAATTGGTCCTAGAATGATGAGCATCCAAGTTGGGTATAATAAAAACTATCATAGGAAGTGAATTGGATGCTATGATCAATTTGATACTTGATAATTGTTTTGAGATATGGAGGTAGTGATATTAGAGTCATGCTAGTTGGGTGATTATGAATTTAAAGCTTGTGTTGAAGTAAGCAAGTCCCGTAGCATGCACGTATGGTTAAACTTGTGTAACGAATTTGAAACATGAGGTGTTCTTAGATTGTGCATCCTTATGAGTGGCGGTCGGGGACGAGCAATGGTATTTTCCTACAATTCTATCCCCCTAGGAGCATGCGCGTAGTGCTTGGTTTTTGATGACTTGTAGATTTTGCAATAAGTATATGATTTCTTTATGACTAATGTTGAGTCCATGGATTATACGCACTCTTACCCTTCCATCATTGCTGGCCTCTTCGGTACCGTGCATTGCCCTTTCTCACCTTGAGAGTTGGTGCAAACTTCGCCGGTGCATCCAAACCCCGTGATACGGTACGCTCTATCACACATAAACCTCCTTATATCTTCCTCAAAACAGCCACCATACCTACCTATTATGGCATTTCCATAGCCATTCCGAGATATGTTGCCATGCAACTTTCCACCGTTCTGTTCATCATCATGACACACATTATCATTGTCATATTGCCTTGCATGATCATGTAGTTGACATCGTATTTGTGGCAAAGCCACCATGCATAATTTTTCATACATGACACTCTTGATTCATTGCCCATCCCGGTACACCGCCGGAGGCATTCATATAGAGTCATATCTTGTTCTAGTTTTTGGGTTGTAATTCATGAGTTGTAAATAAATAGAAGTGTGATGATCATCATTATTAGAGCATTGTCCCTAAATAAAAGAAAGAAAGGCCAAAAAAAAGAAAGGCCAAAGAAAAAAATGAAGAAAGGCCAAAAGGAAAAAAAAGGAAAGGCCCAAAAAAAGAAAATAAAAAGGGGGGGGGGGGGCAATGTTACTATCCTTTTCCACACTTGTGCTTCAAAGTAGCACCATGTTCTTCATATAGAAAGTCTCATATGTTGTCACTTTCATATACTAGTGGGAATTTTTCATTATAGAACTTGGCTTGTATATTCCTACGATGGGCTTCCTCAAAATGCCCTAGGTCTTCGTGAGCAAGCAAGTTGGATGCACACCCACTAGTTTCTTTTCTTGAGCTTTCATACATTTATAGCTCTAGTGCATCTGTTGCATGGCAATCCCTACTCCTCATGTTGACATCAATTGATGGGAATCTCCATAGCCCGTTGATTATCCTCATCAATGTGAGACTTTCTCCTTTTTTCTCTTCTCCAGACAACCTCCATCATCATATTCTATTCCACACATAGTGCTATATCCATGGCTCACGCTCATGTGTTGCGTGAAAGTTGAAAAAGTTTGAGATTATTTAAATATGAAACAATTGCTTGGCTTGTCATCGGGGGTGTGCAAGATGGGAGCATTTTTGTGTGACGAAAATGAAGCATGACCTAACTATACGATTTTGTAGGGATGAACTTTCTTTAGCCATGTTATTTTGAGAAGACATGATTACTTTGATTAGTATGCTTGAAGTACTATTTCTTATGTCAATATGAACTTTTATTTTGAATCATTTGGATCTGGACATTCATGCCACAATAAAGAAAATTACATTGAGAATTATGCTAGGTAGTATTCCACATCAAAAATTCTGTTTTTATCATTTACCTACTCGAGGACGAGCAGGAATTAAGCTTGGGGATGCTTGATACGTCTCCAACGTATCTATAATTTTTTATTGTTCCATGCTATTATATTACCCGTTTTGGATGTTTATGGGCATTACCTTACACTTTTATATCATTTTTGGGACTCAACCTACTAACCGGAGGCCATGCCCGAATTGTTGTTTTTTTGCCTATTTCAGTGTTTTGAAGAAAAGGAATATCAAACGGAGTCCAAACGGAATGAAACCTTTGGGAGCAATCTTTTTGGAACAAACGTGATCTAGAGGACTTGGAGTGGAAGTCAAGAAACAAGGGAGGCGGCCACGAGGGTGCCCGGCGTGCCCCCTAGGGCTGGGCGCGCCCCCACCCTCGTGGGCCCCTCGGGCTTCCACCGACCTACTTCTTCCTCTATATATACCCATGTACCCCGAAAACATCAGAAGCGACCACGAAAAACTATTTCCACCGCCGTAACCTTATGTATCCGCAAGATCCCATCTTGGAACCTTCATCGGCGCTCCATCGGAGGGGGAATCGATCACGGAGGGCCTCTACATCAACTCCAAGGCCTCTCCGATGAGTTTACCACAGACCTTCGGGTCCATAGCTATTAGCTAGATGGCTTCTTCTCTCTCTTTGAATCTCAATACCATGTTCTCCTCGATCTTGTTGGAGATTTATTCGATGTAACTCTTTTTGCGATGTGTTTGTCGAGATCCGATGAATTGTGGGTTTATGATCAAGATTATCTATGAGAAATATTTGAATCTCCTCTAAATTCTTTTATGTGTGATTAAGTTATCTTTGCAAGTCTCTTCGAATTATCAGTTTGGTTTGGCCTACTAGATTGATCTTTCTTGCAATGGGAGAAGTGCTTAGCTTTGGGTTCAATCTTGCGGTATCCTTTCCCAGTGACAGCAGGGGCAGCAAGGCACGTATTGTATTGTTGCCATCAAGGATAAAAATATGGGGTTTATATCATATTGCATTAGTTTATCCCTCTACATCATGTCATCTTTCTTAATGTGTTACTCTGTTCTTTATGAACTTAATACTCTAGATGCATGCTGGATAGCGGTCGATGTGTGGAGTAATAGTAGTAGATGCTGGCAGGAGTCAGTCTATTTGTCACGGACGTGATGACTATATACATAATCATGCCTAGATAATCTCATAATTATTCGTATTTCTATCAATTGCTCGATAGTAATTTTTTCACCCACCGTAATACTTATGCTATCTTGAGAGAAGCCACTAGTGAAAACTATGGCCCCCGGGTCTATCTCTTATCATATAAGCTTTCAATCTACTTTTATTTGCATCTTTTACTTTTCCTATCTATATTATAAAATACCAAAAATATTTATCTTATCATATTATCTCTAGCAGATCTCACTTTCGCAAGTGGCCTTGAAGGGATTGAGAACCCCTTTATTGCGTTGGTTGCGAGTTCTTGTTTGTTTGTGTAGGTGCGTGGGACTTTTGAGGAGCCTCCTACCGGATTGATACCTTGGTTCTCAAAAACTAAGGGAAATACTTGCGCTACTATTGCTGCATCACCCTGTCCTCTTCAAGGAAAATCAATGCAAGCTCAAGACGTAGCAGAATCCGATCAAGCTGTAACATCATTTATTACCCCATACGGATCGTTCTACTTCATCACTATGCCATTCAGACTCAAAAACGCCGGCGTCACCTATCAACGCATGATCCAAACATGCCTAGAAAAACAGATCGGAAAGACAGTTGAAGTGTACGTGGATGACGTTGTCATCAAAACCAGGCCCGTCGAGTCACTAATAGACGATCTCCGTCTCACATTCGAAAACCTCCGTACATATGACATCAAGCTCAATCCGGAAAAGTGTGTTTTTGGTGTTCCCATTGGAAAACTGTTGGGCTTCATCATTTCCAATAGGAGATTGAGGCGAACGTAGCTAAAATCCGAGCTTTGTCACAGTTGGCCATGCCAGCAGATCTCAAACAAGACAAGAAACTATCCGGATGTGTGGCAGCTTTAAGCTGCTTTATCTCCAGACTAGGAGAGAAGGAACTGCCACACTATCGCCTTCTCCGATGCACCGATCACTTCAAGTGGACGGACGCGGCAACGGCCGGACTGGAAGAAATAAAGGCTCTTCTAGCAAGCAACCCAATCCTGGCCGCACTGAACGTCGGCGAACACATGTTATTATACATCTCGGCCACACACCAAGTCGTAAGTGCGGTGCTCGTCATCGAACGAGAGGAGGCCGGACACAAATTCCCACTTCAGAAGCCGGTATACTACGTATCCACTATCCTCCCACCATGTAAATCTCGGTACCCTCATTACCAAAAAATAGCATACGCGGTCTTCATGGCATCACAGAAGCTACGACACTACTTCCAAGAGTGCTCAATAATGGTGGCCTCCGAGGTACCACTCAATAACATAATAAACAATTGCGATGCCACGGGCCGGATTGCCAAGTGGGCCATTGAGCTCCTTCTAGTCGACATAACATACAGACCGCTGGGCCATTAAATCCCAAATACTGGCCAACTTTGTCGTAGAATGGACAGAGGTCGAACTCCCTGAAGAGTACGGCGCATATTCCAACTGGGTCATGCATTTTGACGGCTCCAAAATGCTGGCGGGCCTAGGCGCAGGCGTTGTCCTAACATCCCCTACTGGAGACACAACTCAGTACATACTCCAAATATTATACACGGACTCCAACAATGCAACCGAATATGAGGCCTTATTACATGGCCTTCGGATGGCCGTCTCCATGGGCATACAACGCTGGAAGTGCGCGGGGACTCAAACCTCGCAATATCTCAAATAAATGGAGATTTTGATACCAAAGATCCGAAGATGGCTACTTACCGTAACGCTGTTCTCAAAATGTCAGCTCGGTTCGAGGGGCTCGAGTTTCACCATGTGGCTCGAGAAAGTAATCAAGCGGCGGATGTCCTTGCTTGCATCGGCGCCAAGCGCGACCCCGCCCACCTAACATCTTCTTGGAAAGGCTCTTCAAGACATCTTTGGTGTGGCAAGGGGAGAGTGGCAACACCAATCCAGATCCGACTATAACCCCAGATTCCAAACACACCAAAATCATCGGGGGCCCAGCCACCGAAATTACACCGTCAGCCCATCTCATCATGGCAGTCATTGCCCCATGGACCGAACCCTTCTTGGCCTACCTTAATAGGCGAGAACTCCTTGAGGATTAGAATGAGGCGCGCTGCATTGTGCGACGCTCTAAAGTCTACAAGGTTCACGAGGGAGAACTCTACAAGAAAAGCGCTACTAGAGTACTTCAAGGATGTATCTCCGAGGAGGAAGGGCGGCAGCTCTTGGCTGAAATTCATGCCGGTTTCGGTGGTCACTACGGCGCAGCTCGGGCCCTTGCAAGCAAGGCCTTCCGTACAGGTTTCTATTGGCCGACGGCCCGGGCAGACGCACAGGACCTTGTCCAACATTGCGTCGGATGTCAGCTTTTCGCTAACCAAAGCCACATGCCACCCACCGCTCTACAAACAATCCCCATCACTTGGCCTTTTGCGGTCTGGGGGCTTGATATGGTTGGACCCCTTAAAGGAGGAAGCCACAAGAAAAAATATTTGTCGGCCACGGTGGATAAATTCGCTAAGTGGATAGAAGCCAAACTAGTCAAAACGGCCGAGGCCGGACCAGTGATAGACCTCATATCCGGTGTTGTGCACCGTTATGGTGTTCCACACAGCATCATCACCGGCAACGGCTCCAATCTCATAGCCGAAGAGGTGAAAACCTGGTGTGCTAATCTGGGCATCAAGCTCGATTACGCCTCCGTCTATGACCCACAAACCAACGGTCAAGTCGAACGAGCCAATGGTCTTATTATGAGTGGCATTAAACCCAGACTAGTGCGGTCTTTGAAAGAATCAAACAAGCATTGAGTCGAGGAGCTCGACTCCGTACTCTGGGGGCTGCGGACTACGCTCAATCACTCTACCGGATACACACCTTTCTTCATGGTGTACGGCGCAGAGATTGTGTTACCCTGGGACATTATTCATGACTCACCTCGAGTGTGCATGTATGAAGAGAGAGAGGCCGAGCTTGATTCGCTGGACAACTTAGATGCCCTGGAGGAGGAGCACAACGTCGTAAAAGCCCGTTCTGCATTTTATCTACAACAGGCCCACAGATATACAAGCAGAGAAGTATGAGCCAAGACTTATAATGTTGGTGAACTCATTCTACGCTTGCCGGAGAAGAAAAAGGACAAACTAAAGCCCAAGTGGGAGGGTCCCTTCATCATCGACAAAGTCCTCACCGGTGGAGCGTACCGCTTGCGTCATGCATCAAACAATCGCCTAGAGCCGAACCCATGGAACGCGGCTAGACTCTGAAGATTCTATGCCTAGTGCCGGACTCTTCGTTCGTCTCCTTTCTCCCTTTTGTTTCCATTATTTATTTTCCTCTCTTGTTACCTTTTCTCTTTTTTAACAAAAAGCCTTAAAGCTCTCGTGTGGCTAAACCGTACACCTACGACGCATGCATTCTTAAATATGTATGTCAATTATACATTGGGGCTTCTTGTACAGAAGTTTATTATTATTATTTTCCAAGCATCAAGCTCACCACATATGTGTCCTTTCTGCGTATGTACCTTTTCTTTGCCATTATATGCATCGATATGACTTAAGTTTTGGCCAAGCTGGGTTGCCTGGCTCCTATGCTTATGCCCTACGTTCTCGTTAGTTCGGCTAGGGCATAAAGGGAGCACCTCTACGATTGTTACTGCTGGGTCATCCGGATGTGTACCTCAGACTGGGTGAAGCCGAAAGCTAGCGTTCTTAAGGGAATATTCAGTCGGCGGACTAAAGATGTTCTTTACTTGTTACATTATGAAACTCCCAGATGTTACATATACTGTGATTTTTCAATCATAGTTCGGACATGCACGTTAACTCATGATGACCCGGGGAAAGGAACCCTTAACGGAACTATTCTCTCTAGAAGATGTTTCTTACGATCAAAATGTAATACTATAACATAGCTAGCCAGATACTTGTCTGTTCAAGCAACTATGACCCCTACGCCTAGTTTCCACGCATACCCCGGTATACATTACCGAGCGGGTATTTGGAAACACTCCGCACCTTCAGGTCCAGAGGTCGAAGCGAAAAGGTCTGCCATGACAATCGTTTTACAATCCGGCTAGGGACAAATTTGTCAATAGAAGTACATAGTCACTTGGAATCAAAAACTTCTTCGTCTATGCCATCTAACAGGCTATCAAGCCTACATTCCTGTTGGGAATATTCGGCGGCTACTTGCACCTGGTAATATACCAAACTAAAGGGAATTTCTTCTCCATCTGAACCTAAAGGTCTGAACCGGGCCATGTGATTCGGATCGAGCTTGGTATACCGTGTTTTCACCATGGCCCAGGCCTCTCGCGCACCTTCCTAGTAGGCTGATATCTTCCATAATCGGAAGCGCCACCGCGCTCCTTTGAATAGTTGTACCAGCTCCTCCATACTTCCTGGAGGGGAGTTGGATGGCCACAAGGCCTTGGCAATACTCCGCATCACCTGCCGAACTCGCTCGTGCATTTGTGACAACTCTTGTAGCAGATCGCTCGAAGATCCAAACACCTCCTCTTCAGGACGACCCGTCAGCATACCTACAGACATAATTCTGTTAGTCCCTTCCCTAGCCGAATTACGCAGAGGTAAGTTCAAAAACATACTAAATATGCCGCCTCGCAGCCTCTTATTCTCCTTCACGAAGTCAGCCAGCTAGGTACGCACATCTTTCAGCTCTTCGCCCAGCTTGGTGTCGAAATCTTGGAGTTTGTTTTCCTCCTCCCTGACCAGTGTCAGTATACCTTTGCCCCCGGCCAGTTGCCTTTGAGCTTCTGGACTTCCCGCTTGTGCAACTTCCGGTGCCTCTCCCGGGCCATCTGCTGATTCTACCATAAGATATGCACCTGTATTAATAATCCTGGTATATGATCATGTTTTCTCGATAGAGGGAACATTACAAGACACTGCCTTCTTGGATTTCTCTAGTTCGGCGGTAGCAGCAGCTAGCTGGGCCTGGCACTTTTCCAGCTCTTGAGACAACAGATTGTTCTTCTCTGTGAGCACCTGGTTGTACAATGATCCTTAAATCAGTTGTACCAACTGTTTCAAGTCTCGGGGGCTACTAGTATATGATTATCAGTTTTGTACAAATGTGTACTTACCTGCACATCTTTCAAATACTGGTCTATGGCTCTGGTAAGCCCATATCGAGCAGCTCGGATGTATGCATCACCCGAGTTGAAGGTGTTGAAAGCCTCTTCTGAAAAACCAGGGCCGCAAAGAGTGGCCCGCCGGTGCCGATGATTCATGGCGCTTTCCACTTCAGACTTCGTGACGGATACATAATTCGAACCCTCTGCAGAAGGACAATCCAGTGTCACTCCCGCGTCAGCCTCCGTCCTTGACACAGGGTCTGGAATCTAGCTAGTAGAGGCATGACCGGCAAGAACCCCAGACATAGTCCGGCGAATGCTTTTCCTGACAAGACACAACGGATAGTGTCACACTTCAATGTGACAGCCAAGGGGCATATTTAAAAAAAACATACTTCTTTGATGGAGGCTTGGCCGTGTTGTTATTCGCCTTCCTCTTCGGAAGCCTGCTCGGCACAGGCGTCGTTCTCTTGAGAGTCGCCTCAGGTGCAGCGTGGCGCGCCGATCTCCTCCCCTTTGGAACACAAGATAGTGCGGTGGGTGAGGCAGAATGCGGGAATTCTTTTGAAGCAGAAGTCTCCAGGTTACTTACATGTGAGGCAGGGAGAAGGCCGGGATAGTCAGTGGTGATGGCCACTTCCGTGCCGTCATGTCTCGCCAGGTAAAACACTCCATCCTCAAGCTCCACAAATATATCCGGATCCTCTTTGAATCCGGGGTCAAGGGCCCGGTTGTGGTCCTCTGGCTATGGTGCAGGGCTGTGGAGCTCCTTGGTGATCTTCTGCCATTCATATTATAAATGAACGGACTAATGTTCATGGGAGGTGAGTCAGGGAGTAAATTGAGTAGAGTAATGGGATTGGAACTCACCCAGCTACGAGGATTGTACATGGAAAATCCATCTCGACGCTTAATGCGGAGGAACTCCTCTTTCTCCCCTTTGTATAGTCCGGCCAGTATTTTGGCCAAAGCAGCGGGGGTGTCCGGACCCTTTCGACCGCAACGGGTGGCGTCATCTTCTCCGGTGTAGTTCCACATGGGACGCCCTCTGTATTGGAGTGGCTGGACCCCCCGTAGTATGGATGTCGCCATAACCTTGACTATTGAGATTTCGGACCGAGCGAGCATCTTTATCTTGCTCATCAATTGACAGACTTTCATGCTGTCTTCCTCCCCGAGGCTCCGAGGGCGCCAGCTATAGCATTTCTTCAATGGAGCACATGAAAATTTGGGAAGACCAATCGGACTGGGTCAGGAAGGGAGACGTCCTCGATATAGAACCATTCAGAAGCCCAATCTTCGGATGCCTTCTTCGGCATGACGGACAGGTATCCAGTCCCGGTGATGCGCCATATCTCAGCGCCGCCCACTTGAAATACTGATCCCTCTTGATTATGAGGGACGAGGTAGAATAGCTTCTTCCATAATGCAAAATGGGCCTCGCAACCCAGGAATAGCTCACAAAGAGCAATGTAACCTGCAATATGCAGGATGGAGGCAGGAGTGAAATTGTGCATTTAGAGGCCATAATACTCCAGAAGCCCTTGGAGGGACGGATGTATTGGAAATCGGACGCCTCTCAATAAGTAGGGAACAAAGCATACTCGTTCCCCCCTGGATGGGTTGGGGAAATTCTATGCCTGTGCCCCACCATCGAAGGAGGCCAATCCGGCTCGAACAGGGACTAGATCTGCAAGGGGAAGAAACCCCTGTGTCTGCAGCTGTCGGTGTACTAAAGTAGGGGTACCTTAGTACCCCGAACTTGTGCACGGGCAGTTGCAGCACCCCGCGGCAAGGCTCGCCGGGCGCCCGCCAAGACCCTCCGTCATTTCCACTTACTGCCATTCAAGAACAAAGTGCCGACCAAGAAGAAAAAAGCCCCGGCAAGAGGAGCTTGCCAGGAGGAACAAGGCCCCGGCAAGAGGAGCTTGCCGGGAAGGCCAACCAAGGCGCGTCCAGAAGACTTACCATGACGCCCCGCGCGTCCCGGCAAGGCCCGACGACCAGCAAGCTTGCCGGCGCAATAAGAGAAGGGCCGCGGCAAGGCTGCCACCCTGCACCCAAGCTCCAGCGCATCCAACGACGTGTCACCCCAGGGCCATCCCAGGAGCACGTGGCGAGGCGTTGTGCAGCCATGCGGTGCGAGGTGGCAAGCGGAGCTGACAAGGAGGCCATCGTGTCGAACGGTGGCGCACCTAACGGTCGTTTCCTTGCACTGTTGGGGCGACCGGACGGGCATTAAATGCCTTTGTCCCCTGTCGTCAGAGTTAGGTAGGGGACACTGTTGGACACTGTTGTACCAACCTGCGTTTTTACTCTTCTACCCCCTCTTTTTGCGTTGCCACCTGTCGGTGACCCCCTTAGACTATAAAAGGGAGGCCCATGCGCACGTAGAAGGGGTTCGGTCCATTCGACACATCCAGCACCACTATACGCTCGCACTCTCGAGCAGGAACAAATACAACAGAAAGCAGCAGTAGGAGTTTTATCTCGCCGGAGAGCTCCGAAGCTGGGTAAACCCCCCCCCCCCCTCCCCGCGTGTGTGACCTCGATCTGCTCTTCGTGCGGCCCTCGCCCCCCTGCCGGACCAGAAGGGGCCCCCTGCCCCATAGGTGCTCGCTCCCCACGGTGGCTCGCGGCATCGCTCTTCAAGATCGGCATCTGCCGGCAGCTTCTTGGTGACGCGGGTGAGGTCGACGCTCGCGTTGCGGAAGAGTATCTTCACCAACACCTTCTCCAGGACCTTGGTGCAGATCGCGCGCGACTCATTGGCCAGCTGCTTCGGGATCCTTTCCCGGAGCTGCCGGAGAGCCGTCACCACATCCTTGAAGAAAAGCGTGAGCTTGGCGCTGGGCTGGAGATTTCCCTCCGAGGGGTACCCGAAGCCCGCCAAGTCCAGCCCCGCCAGCTCCTCGTCGATGAGCGCGGCGATGTTGACGAGGCCCTCCGTCCAGAGCTCCACCGTGGTCTTGAAGGTGTTCTGGGTCTCGGCGGCCCTCATCAGCAGCTCCTCATTGCCCTTGAGCTCTTTCCTCAAGTCATCCTCTCGCTTCTTGGCGGCGTCCAGCGTCCCCGCCAAGGTGGACAACTTCAGCTCTAGATCAGCACTCGAGTCCTTGGCGGCGTTTAGCTCCTTGATCTTCTCGGCGAGCTGGACCTACAGATCGCCATGGGCGCGTGCGTCCTTCTCACGCTCGCGCTGGAGTGCGGCAAGCTCTTCGTTCTTCCTTGTCATGTCCGCCTCCAGCTGCGTCACCCTCTCCTCTAAATCCTTCTTGGCAGCCTCGGCGGCCGCGGCTGCATCCTTTGCCTCCTTGAGCGACCCGCCAAGCGACTGCTCTCGTGCCTCGAGCTCCTCCTCGTGACTGTCCAGACTGGCTTTCTTCTGTGTCAACTCACCTTCCCGCCTGGACATCTCCTCGGCGGCGAGCCTCTGCTGCTCCTCGGCTTCGGCCTTCTCCAGGATGAACGCCTCCTTTGCCTCGCCCAGCTGCGCCCTCTCCTCTGCAATGGATCGGAGGGCCTCCTGGTTGCGGTCCCGGAGCTCTTGCGCATGTTTCTCTATGTCAACTCCCGCCTGCACGACAAGTGCTTCCCGGGACTCGAGCTTCGCTTGCCGGGCGCGGTAGAGTGACACCAGCTTTTGCAGCAACTGCTCCTCCTCGGACTCGCCGCTGCTGCTGCCTGGCTTGTCGACCACCGCCAGTCCAGCGGAGGCAAGTACCTCCCCATCAAACTCCTCTCCTTCGACCGGTGCCCTAGAGCTCGACGCCCAGGGAAGCTTGATGTACACGCCCTCGCCGGCTTTCAAGTAAGCGCCTGGCTGGGGCTCCTCGGAGCCCTGCGCTGCGTCAGCAGCGGAGGGGTCGGCAGTCGGTGCAGCGCCTCGCGCTCCTGCGTCCTCTAGATCGTCAGTACGATCGCCGGACCCCTCGCCGGCTCCTGCGCCAGCGGCCTTGGCGGCCTCCTCGCCGGCGGGCTCCTCCGCGCCGGCCTCTTCCTCGTCAGCGGCGACATCCCCAGTGTTGCCGCGCGCGCCCTCCTCGCCGGTGGCCTCAGTTTCCATCGGGTCCCCAAGAGGAGGATCTGAAGACAGGAAGAGGAAGGAAAAGTCAAGCAGATATCCAAAAGGAAGAGAAAGAAGATCATCAGAACCCGAGGGAAAGTTTCCGGCAAGGAGGGTCACCTGTGCTGGGCTCCATGATCATGGGCTCCACCACTGGGGGCTCGCCGGCTCCGTACCTTGCCGGAGATCCCCTCCTTGCCGGGGAATGCTCCCATGTCGGGGAATCTGCCCTTGGTGGCGTAGTCGAAGCCGACGACACCTCCGGGTTGGCCTCCGATGGCTCCTGGTGGGCTTGTTCTGCTCCTATACAAACGAGTCAATAATCAAGATGTCAGCAAAAGAAGAAGCGCCCGTCTGCTCCCCACAACGGGAAGTGAACCAAGACACTTACGCTGGGGGCTGTGCTGGGGGCTGCCGCGAGGAGAAGGGATCGGGTCCGTCAAGGTGGTCTCGGACGTATCTTCCGTCGTCACGGCAGGATCATCCCCGATGTCGACCACGGGGATCTTGGCCCTCTTCGCCGCCCTCTCGGCCAAAGTCCTGAAAATGAACAGAAGTTCAGGGAGAAGCAAATTAGATACAAGACAAACAACAACAAAGAAAGACAAGTGCAGTAAGGAGAAAGCCTTACTCCTCCTCATCCTCCTCCTCCTCCTCCTCTTCATCGTCATCGGAGCTCAGCGCGGAGAGGTCGAACTCCGGTACCCTCTCGGCGCGACGCGGCGGAGGAGTGGGCTCCCTCCAGCGCTTGCCGAGAGCTGCGGCAGGATTAGGCGTGGCGGCCCGGGAAGACCCCGCCCCAGTTGCCGGCACAGCCTAGGACCCTCCCGCGGCAACGTTACTTACCGCGGTGGAGCGTGTCCCACGGCGCCGCGGCTGCTGGACGGCCTGCTCCTCCGCCAACTCTCCAACTCGACGGAGACACCTTCTCGGTCCGAATTGGGGCTGTGCTGGGGGCTCCGCCTGCGGCAAGTTGCTCGAAGACGGTTGGCCGCTCGCGCCCTCGGCGGCCTCGCTCGCTCCGACCTCGGCCTCCCCTTCGCCCTCGGCTTCTCCGGCAAGATCTTCCCGGGCGGCGAGGCTTGCCGCCTCGGCTGCGTCCGCCTCCGCCAGCGTGAAGCCAAACTCGCCCACGGCAGCAGCTGCCGCCGCCTCTTCGGCCCTGCTAGCGATATACGCCAGCTCGTTGGCAGTTGTGGCGCGGGTGAGGAGCTTCTGCTCGCCGGAGTTGACTGCCACCTCCGCCAAGTCATCGAAGAATTGCTGCACGACCTCGGTAGCGGGCTCTATCCAATTTGCACTTATCCCGTGCGAGTCGCACTCTGGCATCATTGCGCAGATGCGATCGCGCTGGGAATTGTTGCACAAGGGGACGACGCCCTGGGGCAACTGGAACCATTCTGGATGGTTGGGGTCATGCTTGAACATCTCCCTCAGCATCCCGTCGAGCTCCAGGACGGTGAAGTTGAAGTTGAGGCCTGGGCTCAGCCTCATGAAATCCGCCGGGCCGCTAAACAGCCAGGCGGGCCTCCCCCTCTCTTGCAGAGGGGCGATGCGACGGCGAAGGAAATCCGCGCCCACTGCCCCTGTTGTGAGTCCGGCATGCCTGAGCCGAAGGATTCGGGTGGTGGCGATCGTCAGCTTGGCGTCGTCTGGCGACAGAGCGCTCCAGTCGCTGCCACGCACCACCCGGGTCTCGCGCAGTTTGGTGAATGGTGGCGGATTGGCATCACAGATCCAGCACCACTCCGCCCTCCACTCGTCCCACTTGCTGTGGAGCTCGCCCGTCAAGTACACCTCCTTCATGCCCATCCGGGAGGTCCAGGCGATTCCACCAGCCAGTGGCTCCCCTTTCTCGGCCCGGGGAGAGAAATAGTGACGAAAAAGAGCGACATTGGGGAGGATGCCAACAAAGTTCTCGCAGAGGTGTGCGAAAACCGCCATTGTCAGAACGGCGTTGGGGGTGAAGTCGAGAAGATGAAACCCATAGGTGTTCATGATGTCGCAAAGAAAAGTGGAAAAAGGTGGGCAGAGCCTGCAATAGAAGAACACAGGGAAGAAGTAGTACCCGCTGGGGCACTTTTTCGACTTGGAAGCTTCAGCGGAAAGCACCGGCGTGCGCGGGTGCGCCCGCGTCTGCGTCGACCAGAAGAGGTAGAACTCCGTCCGCAGCGCCTCCGGGGTGAGCTCGGGGGGGGGGGGGGGAAGCACTTGCTTCTTGCGCAGCGCCTCGAGCTCCAGCGCCTCGGCCAATTTCGCAGCCTTTGCAGCCTTTGCAGCCTTCGCAGTCTTCGCAGCCTTTCCGGTCTTCGGAGCCATGGCGGAAGCAGCGGGGGGAAGGCGAAGGCGACGGCGGCGACGGCGATGATGGGCGGTGGCACGCTGCTCTCTTTCGACTCTGGAAGCGGTGGGGAACGGCGGAGCTTTCGAAGGAAGGAACTGCAAGTGGCGAAAGTGGGGGAACGGCCCTGTTTCCCTTGCTTATAAACAGGGGCTGCGAACGTTACGCATTTCCTGGAATTAAGTGCTGACCATGTTCTCTCCCACGACGCCGCAATCGACGCGTGCCGTTGCGGGGGAACGCGGTGGAAGCGGAGCGGATTCGGCTGGGACCCAGGCCGCGTATGCCCGTGCACTGTTTTGGGCCTGGCCCAACAACGCTCGGCACCGTGTATGGCCCAGGCCCGGGGGCTCCTGTCGGTGTACTAAAGTAGGGGTACCTTAGTACCCCGAACTTGTGCACGGGCAGTTGCAGCACCCCGCGGCAAGGCTCGCCGGGCGCCCGCCAAGACCCTCCGTCATTTCCACTTACTGCCATTCAAGAACAAAGTGCCGACCAAGAAGACAAAAGCCCCGGCAAGAGGAGCTTGCCGGGAGGAACAAGGCCCCGGCAAGAGGAGCTTGCCGGGAAGGCCAACCAAGGCGCGTCCAGAAGACTTGCCGCGACGCCCCGCGCGTCCCGGCAAGGCCCGACGACCGGCAAGCTTGCCGGCGCAATAAGAGAAGGGCCGCGGCAAGGCGCTTGCCGCGGCAAGGCTGCCACCCTGCACCCAAGCTCCAGCGCATCCAACGACGTGTCACCCCAGGGCCATCCCAGGAGCACGTGGCGAGGCGCTGTGCAAGCATGCGGTGCGAGGTGGCAAGCGGAGCTGACAAGGAGGCCATCGTGGCGAACGGTGGCGCACCTAACGGTCGTTTCCTTGCACTATTGGGGCGACCGGACGGGCGTTAAATGCCTTTGTCCCCTGCCGTCAGAGTTAGGTAGGGGACACTGTTGGACATTGTTGTACCAACCTGCGTTTTTACTCTTCTACCCCCTCTTTCTGCGTTGCCACCTGTCGGTGACCCCGTTAGACTATAAAAGGGAGGCCCATGCGCACGTAGAAGGGGTTCGGTCCATTCGACACATCCAGCACCACTATACGCTCGCACTCTCGAGCAGGAACAAATACAACACAAAGCAGCAGTAGGAGTTTTATCTCTCCGGAGAGCTCCGAAGCTGGGTAAAAATCCCCCCCGCGTGTGTGACCTCGATCTGCTCTTCGTGCGGCCCTCGCCCCCTGCCGGACCAGAAGGGGCCCCCTGCCCCATAGGTGCTCGCTCCCCACGGTGGCCCGCGATAGCAGCTTCACTAGCTGATCGTGGGATACGGAACACTTTTCCCAATCGCCTTTTTTGGGCCGTGGGGGCGGGTGGAGGAGCTAGGGGCACTAGCCATGTTGGAGTGGTTTCTGCTGGCAAGCTCTGAGGATTCCTTGCTTGGTGTGGACTGGATCTGAAGATCCCCATCTCTTTAAATAGGCAACTTTCTTACATGGTCAGGGTGGTATGTGCAAAAATACCCCGACCTCTCGTATTCGCTCCACACGTGGAAGCTGAAATTATGAAGGTGCGGAAGCCCATGAGTGCGACATTAAATGAAAAGCCGGATAATGCTCTTTAGGTCAGGTACTTTCAAGTATTCGGAGAAGGAACCCACCTTACAACGCAGAAGACAATCTGCGCGCCAGACTCATCGTCATTGAAGCCTGGTTCGGGGGCTACCAAGCGAGTCCTAGATTAAGGGGTCCTCGGACGGCCGGACTATTCTATGAAGATACAAGATAGAAGACTTCTCCTCGTGTCCGGATGGGACTCTCCTTGGCGTGGAAGGCAAGCTTGGCGATTCAGATATGTAGACCTTGTACCTCGCCCCCTCCGGTGTCTATATAAACCGAAGGCTTTAGTCCGTAGAGGCAATCATAATCACATTGGCTAGACTTCTAGGGTTTAGCCATTACGATCTCGTGGTAGATCAACTCTTGTAATACTCATATTCATCAATATCAATCAAGCAGGAAGTAGGGTCTAACCTTCATAGAGAGGGCCGAACCTGGGTAAACATTGTGTCCCCCGTCTCCTGTTACCATCAATCTTAGATGCACAGTTCGGGAGCCCTACCCGAGATCCGCCGGCTTTGACACCGACACCCGCCGCCTTAGGACCCCCACCGCCGGACCCCTCCCCAAGTCGGAGACTCCCCCCCCCCCCCCCGAGGCCTTTAAATAGCAGTGCCGCCACCCCCTCTCCTCATCACATCGCCTCGCCTCGCCTCCCGCAGCACTGCTTGCCGCTGAGCTCCGCCGCTGCCGCCGCCGTAGTTCGCCGCCGCCGCCTGCTGCTGCCGCACGCGCCGTCGCCGCCCGCACCGTCATTGCCCGAGCCACCGTAGCCCGCGCCACTGACGCCCGAGCCGCCTCTGCCGCCGGATCCCGCTGCCCACCGTTGATCGATAAGAACCGACCGGTTCTTACGATTTTTTTTTCGGTTTTTACGATTTAGGTTAGATCGAATTTTTTATTAGGTTAGTCTAATTTACAAATGTTCGTTCGTTTAGAACGTTTAACAAACGGTTTTCGTTAGATTAGTTCTGTTAACAAACGTTCACACGGTAGATTTTTCATTTTAGTTTTATTTTCGGCCAGGGACCTATCCACAAATAAGTTTTATCGCGGATTAGCCCCTAATCTTAAAACTAGCATAACTTTTTGCTCGTTTGTCCAAATTAGATGAAACCAACGCCTAAATCTTCGTAACGATCTGTTCTTTCCAGTTAACCAACTTGAACTTGATTTTGATAAATTAAAATTTGACTTTAGTTCGGATTAGTAAACAATCTTTTTTCGTTCGTATCTTGAGTTTCGTTTCTCTGTTTGTGTTGTTTCATTTTGCAGATCGTAGCTAATCACATGCACCTACTGTTAAGATGTAATCCACATGAGAATAATGTTGTTAGGTTTTTTTCTGTTTAGCTTAGATGTTTGCTTGTTTCGTGTTTGATTTGGATTTTTCCGCGTTTTTCTCTCTATTTCATTTGAGTGATTGCTTATGTATGCTACTATTTGTCCACGCTAGATTAACCGTAGTGCGAAGCTTGTTACTACGAATCATTAGAGTTTGCAGATCCTCAGCAAGGCAAGTTACACTTTGATCATACTCTTCTATACTCAGTTTTTACTATGCATTAGTAATGCGCTTCACATATTTGCATGAGTAGGATTTGGAATACGAGGTTTGGTTGTACTACTTGAGGTAGGAACCTAATACCTTTTGGTCACCCCGGTAATATACGTATGCTTTATTATTGCTAGTCATGCTCGTAGATGGGGATTTGGTCATGATTCACATGGAAGTTATGAGAGTTTAATCTTGGATAACATTAAGGTGGAAACTTTAATACACATCTGGGTGGATTGGTTGGGGCACCTGGGGAACCTAGTTTTGTCCATTAAGGGAAATTCCAGGGTACCCGTGTGATTTTTCCTTGGTTTGCCACCCAGGCTCAAAGGGATCATATGATATTTCATGCCAAGAAACTTCCGTGTGCAGCCACAAGCCATTATGGGCTCTGGCATAGTTGAGTAAGTTGTATGAGCTCTCGAAGAGGTGGACTAGCAGATGTAGAGGGAAAGTAGGTGTACCGGTCTGCCCGTAGTAGAGAGTTAATGCTTCAGAAAGACTATGTCTTGATCTTCCGATCATGGATGCGGTCGAGTCTTGTGGGGAAAAGTGCGCAACCTATACAGAGTGTATAAACTAATCATGGTTAGCCATGTCCCCGATTATGGACATCTTGAGTATCTGGAATTGGATATTATTGTTGATGTCATCACTCTTTAATTAATTAAATTGGGTTTCATGATGATACTTGTTTAATTGAGATTTTGAGTTGGGGGAACCTTCTCAAATATTGGAAGAACTTGGGAGTAGTTTAAATAAATTTATTCCTTTTTTGTAGGTAAAAACTAGCTTTATGGAAAATCATAAACTTAGAGCCTCCACCAGCCAAATATTGGATGTAGATATAGTTCTTGCATTTCATAGCTTTACAGTGTAACTCTACCAACATATTCAATGTGCTGACCTACACGGCCGCAACGTCTCATGTTGCAGACTACTCGGACGATGAATAAGGTGCGATAGGTCGTTGTCTTGCACTCAGCTATGCCGTTGGAGTTGATGGACTCATTTACGTTCGAAGATTCCGCAGTTATTTAGTTTAGATGGCCTTCAGCCATGATATTTGTTTGTGTAATCGTACTCTTTATGAGGACTCGATGTAATAAGTGTGTGACTGAACTCTATGATAATTCGTCGAGTACTGTGTGTGTCATCATTACCGATCCATGGATGGCACTGAAACACAGAGACTTCGGTCCATTGGGATTGTGTTCGCTACAAGATGGTATCCGAGCACACGCTGACTGTAGGACGCGACAACTAGAATAAGCCACATAAATTCTCTTCTTTGCTCATTTCTAATTCTCCTCTATTTCTACTCTATAGATGGCAGACCCTAGGAACAAGTTCGCTAAGCTGGATGACGTCACCCCTTTCGGATGATACTTGACGGAAGTCACTAAGTACCTGAACATTGGACTACCAAGCTTCACAGGGACTTTCTATGCAACCGTACCGGAAGAGGAGCGCTGGAAGATCATAGTCTGGGTACCTGGGAGGACTTTTGCGCCAACAACGGAGCCCATTGATTTCTACCTGGATGCACCAAGCTGGAGTTTGGGAAAGAGCATGGCAGCCCACATCACTTTTGGACGCATATGTGAGGTGTACCACAAGGAGCTGGAAAACACCATTTATAATATATGTGGCTGCTGAGACGAAGAATGGGAGATGATTCATACCGGGAAGGATGGATCATTGCGGCTTACATTCAGGAGATGGGTGATCACATTCGTCAACAAGAGAATCAACTATGCTTCAACATGAAGAACATCAAGAAGCTAATGAGGAAGAATATCGACCTAGAAGAGGAACTCAAGTTTACACGCGATGGATATGAGGAAGAAATTGCCATACTACTAGAGAAGCATGAAGATCTGAAGAGGAAACTAGGACTACTAGTGGAGAATCATAAGCAAGAAACAGCAAAGGAGATCCGTTCGGAGGACTACATCTTCTTGGACGACACCGACATGGATAGTGATGCAAATGATGACAGTGATGACGACTACGTTGATGAAGCTGGAGCAGATATCATGGGATCTTCGTCTGATCAAAATTTCTAGATGACCACCATGTTACTCATAGTATTCCTCCAAGTAGTTAGTAACGATCGAGTTTTTAAACATAGTTTAGATCGTTTGTGTGAACCTTGTGTGCTATTGAATGAAGTGAATTGTTTGTTTTTGTCTCATGAGCATATGGGTAGTGAATCTCTCTTAGACCTTATTCTATTATGTTTTCTCACCCCTTCTAACCCATCAGATGCCTCCAAGACGTGACAATGGATTTGCGTTCCCACCAGAGCTCACTCAGTTGATCCAGCAGCAGAATGCCTTGATGCAGATTCTAGTTCAGAACAAGAACCAAGGCAACAACAACAACAACAACAACAACAACAACAACAACAACAACAACAATCCACCGCCACCACCCCTGTTGACAACCTAACCTGTTTTCTAAGGTTGAATCCGCCGGTGTTCTCTAGCAGCACCGAGCCGATTGTTGCAGATGATTGGCTCCGCAGGATTGGAAGAGAGCTGACCACTGCAGGATGCACAGATGCGGAGAGAGTGCACTTTGCCGCACATCAACTTGATGGATCCGCAGCATCTTGGTGGGAAAATTTCACCACTACTTACCCCATTGATACAGTTAAATGGGATCAGTTTCAGCAGGCTTTTCGCACCACCCATGTTTCAGCAGGAGCTATGAGCATGAAGAAGCGTGAGTTTCGCAACTTGCGCCAAGGAGGTCGTATAGTGGGACAGTATGTGGATGAGTTTAGCAAGTTAGCACGCTATGCACCGGATGTGGCCACAAATGCCGCAAAGTAGGAGAAATTTCTTGAGGGACTCAATGATGAGCAGAGCATGCAGTTGATGGTGGCAACATTCAACAACTACCAGGAGTTGGTAGACAGGGCCCTCATGATAGAAGGCAAGCAGCAACAGATTGACAATCGCAAGAGGAAGTATGGACAGGGGAGGAACACTTCAGGAGCTCAGCAGAAGCCCCGCTATTCCCCTTACTCGGGAGGACACCCTCATAGCCATGGAGGCCATAACCATGGAGGACATACGCACAACAGAGCAAGTTCGCACAACCATAGTAGCCCCATGAATGGGAATGGAAATGGAGGAAGCAACAGTCATAACCGTTCCAACACCTCAACACCAGCCAAGAGGGGTCTGAGCCACATTACTTGTTTCAAGTGCCAAAAGACCGGACATTATGCTAATGATTGTCCTGAAGCCAATAATGTAAATGGCAATGGAGGTTCTGCAAAGAAGCCCAACCCCTTCACCAAAGGTCAGGTGAACCACGTCAGTGTGAAGGAGATTCAAGATCAACCCAACACTATTGTTGGTAAGTTTTTGATTAATACATTTACCGCACTTGTTCTTTTGGGTACGGGTGCATCGCATTCACTCATATCAAGGGGATTTGTGGATAAGTATAAGTTGCCAATAGTAGCCCTTAAGTCACCTATGTTAGTAAGTTCCCCAGGAGCGGAGTATATGGCTAGTAGGGGATGCTATCAGTTGCCAGTAACCATAGGTAGACATGTTTTCCCCACCGACCTGATTGTTCTGGTGTCACAAGGTTTGGATGTGATACTAGGCATGGATTGGCTATCCAAGTTTGAGGGAAACATCAATTGCGCCTGTAAATCAATTCTTCTCACCACCCAGGAGGAAAAAGGATCAAGTATGTATCCAGGCATGCACCGAGGAGGACTCAAGTGAATTCCTTATTAGGAGTTGTACAGGAGGAAGTACCAGTGGTGAAGGAATATCCCAACGTATTTCTGGAAGAGTTACCAGGCATGCCACCAGATAGAGAAATTGAGTTTTTGATTGAGCTATTGCCAGGCACCGGACCAATATCCAAGAGACCGTATCGGATGCCCGCAAAAGATCTGGAGGAAATTAAGAAGCAGATTAAGGAGTTACTGGAGAAAGGTTACATTCGACAAAGTTCATCACCTTGTGGAGCCCCCGTGCTTCTAGTGGAGAAGAAGGATGGATCCTTGAGGATGGCTGTTGATTATCGTGCACTGAATGAGGTGACAATCAAGAACAAATACCCTCTGCCAATGATCAATGATTTGTTTGACCAACTACAAGGAGCTAAATTTTTCTCCAAGATCGATCTTCGATCAGGTTATCACGAGTTAAAGATCCGAAAGCAGGATATACCTAAGAAATGCCATGAGGTATGGGCTATATGAGTATAGAGTTATGTCCTTTGGTTTGACTAATGCCCCTACCTATTTCATGAGTATGATGAACAAGGTGTTGATAGATTTTTTGGATAAGTTCGTCGTGGTGTTCATTGATGACATATTGGTCTACTAGAAGAATGAAGAAGAGCATAAGGAGCAGTTGCGTTTGGTTCTTGATAAGCTCAGAGAATATCAGTTGTATGCCAAGTTCAGCAAGTGTGAGTTCTGGTTGAAGGAAGTTGGATTTCTCGGACATGCTATATCCAGAGAAGGAATAACAGTAGACCCTACCAAGGTTGCTTCTGTCACTAAATGGTTGGCATCCATCTCAGTAAGAGAGATCAGAAGTTTTCTTGGACTCGCAGGTTATTATCGGAGATTCATTGAGAATTTCTCCAAGATTTCAAGCCCATGACGGATTTATTGAAGAAGGACACCAAGTTTAAATGGATTGAGGATTGTGTGGCCAGTTTTCAGGAGTTGAAGAAACGTTTGGTTACAGCCCCAGTGCTGATTCTCCCAGACCAACGCAAGGATTTCCAAGTATATTGCGATGCTTCCCGTCGAGGACTTGGAGGTTTGCTTATGCAGGAACGAAGAGTTGTTTCATTTGCCTCACGACAGCTTCGACCTCATGAGTTAAATTATGCTACGCATGATTTGGAGCTAGCAGCCATAGTGCATGCGCTCAAGACATGGAGGCACTTTCTCATCGGAAACCGTTGTGATGTATACACGGATCATAAGAGTTTGAATTACATCTTTACGCAGAAGGAGTTAAACCTCAGGCAAAGGATATGGTTGGAGCTCATAAAGGATTATGATATGGGATTACATTATCATCCAGGAAAGGCCAATGTCGTAGCAGATGCGTTGAGCCGCAAGAATTATGTTAACACACTCATAACCGAAGGATTACCTAAGGAGTTAGCAGATGATCTTCGGGAGCTATGCTTGGAGATAGTTCCGAGAGGTTATGTTGCAGCATCGGAAATTTAGTCCACTTTGTTGGGTAAGATTAAGGAAGCCTAGAAGACGAACAAGGAGATTGCTGAGATAAAGTTAAGGATGAGTAAAGGAAAGGCTAAAGGATTTTGTGAGGATGAGCGCGACACTTTATGGTTTGAGGATCGTATATATGTGCCCAATGACCTTGAGATCAGGAAGTTGATTCTTCAGGAGGCTCATGATTCACCTTACTCGATTCACCCAAGCAACACCAAGATGTATCTGGATTTGAAGGTAAGTTTCTGGTGGACAGGAATGTAGAAGGATATTGCCGAGTATGTAGCAGTATGTGATGTATGTCAGAGAGTTATGGCAAAACATCAGAAACTAGGAGGATTGCTACAACCATTGCCGATATCCGAATGGAAGTGGGATAAACTTGGCATGGATTTTATCACTGGATTACCCAGGACTCATTCAGGCTATGACTTTATCTGGGTTGTAGTTGATCGCTTCACAAAAGTAGCCCATTTCATCTCGGTGAAGAGAACTTATACGAGTGCTAAGTTGGCGAAGATGTACATGACCAGCATCATATGTCTGCATGGAGTTTCGAGGACCATTGTATCAAATAGAGGAACACAGTTTACTTCAAAGTTTTGGAACTAGTTGCATGAAACTTTGGGTACCAGGCTAGAGTTCAGTACAGCCTTTCATCCACAGACAGATGGATAGACCGAGAGAGTCATTCAGATTCTGGAGGACATGTCGAGAGCTTGTGCACTAGATTATGGATCTAGTTGGGATGAAAATTTTCCCTATGTAGAGTTCTCTTATAAAAACAGTTATCAAGCCATTTGGAAGATGGCCCCTTTCAAAGTATTGTACGGAAGGAGGTGCAGGACACCGTTATTATGGGATGAAGTTGGAGATCGACAGTTGTTCGGACAAGACTTAATCAGAGATTCTGAGGGGAAGATTAAGTTGATTCGAGACCGACTCAAGGTAGCCCAGTCCAGGTAGAAGAGTTATGAAGTTACTAAATGCAAGGAGATAGTATACGAAGTCGGAGACAAAGCATATGTTCGTGTGTCCCCACTTCGAGGAGTTAAACATTTTGGAGTTAAGGGAAATCTAGCACCATGTTTTGTGGGGACCCTACAAAGTTTTGGAGCGCATGGGAGAAGTTGTGTACAAGTCGGAACTGCCCGAAGGATTGTCAGGAGTTCATGATGTGTTTCACGTTTCCTAGTTGAAGAAGTGCCATGCTGAAATGGCCGAAATTCCTCTAAGAGATGCAGTGCCACTGGAAGCAATTCAGTTGGAAAGTGATCTAACCTATGAAGAGAAGCCAGTCAAGATTCTTGAGTTTTCTAGTTGAGTTACTCGCAGCAAGGTTATCAAGTTTTGCAAAGTTCAGCGGAGCCACTATACCAAAGAGGAAGCCACCTGGGAGCGAGAAGAAGATCTTTGCAAGGACCACCCAAACCTTTTTGCTGACCAACCCAAATCTCGAGGGCGAGATTCATCTTAAGGGGGGGGGGGTAGGTTTGTAACATCCCAATTTTCAATTTGGATGTTATACATAGATCATCATATGCATATCATATTTATTTTGCATTTTGGTTGTGATCCTAGAAATCTTAAGCAACTCAAGGACCCAAGGAGAGAGTTGGAGGTTTCACAAAATTCATATTTGAATTTACTTCAAATTTGAAAAGAGGATCAATTTGATTATAATATTTTTCTCTCCAAATATTTCCAATAATAACAATAAATGAGAGAAGATAATATGACTTCTTCAACAGAAGAGAAATATTGGAGAAGAAATTTTAAAATCGAATTTTTATTTTATTTGCTATTTTATTTGAATTAGAGAAAACTTATATTTTTTGAAAATTGCATTTTAGTCCAGAAAAATGTTCATCTTGTCCTAAATATTAGGTTTGGACGGTGAAAATTGTTTCTGGAATTTTTAGAATTTTTTATATTTATTTAGGAATTTTTATCTGCATCGAAATTATTTAAAAAAATGTTCCGGACCAACTAGGCCGAAACCCAGCCGGCCCACTCGCGCCCGCGCCGCCTTCCCGGCCGCGAGCCGTACTGTCGCCGGACTCGAAGGAGTCCGGGCATTGCCCGCCACCGCCGGACCCCTCCCCAAGTCGGAGACCCCCCCCCCCCCCCGAGGCCTTTAAATAGCAGCGCCGCCGCCCCCTCTCCTCATCGCCTCGCCTCCCGCAACACCGCCCGCCGCCGAGCTCCGTCGCCGCCGTAGTTCACCGCTGCCTCATGCGCCGCCGCTGCCCCGCACCGCCGCCAGTGTCGTCGCCCGCGCCGCAGACGCCCGAGCCACTGCTGCCATCGGATCCCGCCGCCCGCCGTTAACTGGTAAGAACCGGCCTATTCTTACGGTTTTTTTTGGTTTTTACGATTTAGGTTAGATCGGTTTTTCTATTAGGTCAGTCTAATTTACGAACGTTCAGTCGTTTAGATCGTTTAACGAACGATTTTTGTTAGATTAGTTCAGCTAACGAACGTTCACATGGTAGATTTTTCTTTTTAGTTTTATTTTCGGCCAGGGACCTATCCGCGAATAAGTTTTATCGCGATTTAGCCCCTAATCTTAAAACTAGCATAACTTTTTGCTTGTTTGTCCAAATTACATGAAACCAGCACCTAAATCTTTGTAACAATCTGTTCTTTCTAGGTAACCAACTTGAACATGATTTTGACAATTTAAAATTTGACTTTTGTTCGGATTAGTAAACAATCTTGTTTCGTTCGTATCTTGAGTTTCGTTTCTCCGTTTGAGTTGTTTCTTTTTGCAAATCCTAGCTAATAAAATGTACCTACTGTTAAGATCTAGTCCACACAATAATAATGATGTTAGGTTTTGTTTTCTGTTTAGCTTAGCCATTTGCTTGTATCATGTTTGATTTGGATTTTTCCTCATTTTTTCTCTGTTGTGATTGCTTATGTATGCTACTGTTTGTCTACGCTAGATTACCTAGAGTGTGAACCTTGTTACTACGAATCCCTAGAGTTTGCAGATCGTCAGCAAGGCAAGTTACACTTTGATCATACTCTTCTATACCCAGTTTTTACTATGCATTAGTATTGCCCTTCAACTCTTTGCATGAGTAGGATTTGGAATATGAGGTTTGGTTGTAGTACTTGAGGTAGGAACCTAATACCTTTTGATCACCCCGGGAATATATGTGTGCTTTATTATTGCTTAGCCATGCTCGTAGACGGGGATTGGATCATGATTCACATGGAAGTTATGAGAGTTTAATCTTGGATTACATTAAGGTGGCAACTTTAATACACATCTGGGTGGATTCGTTGGGGCACCTGGGGAAACCGGTGTTATCCATTAAGGGAAATCCCGTGGTTTCCCTGTGATTTTTCCTTGATTCGCCACCCGGGCTCAAAGGGATCATATGATATTTCATGCCTAGAAACTTCCATGTGCATCCACAAGCCATTATTGGCTCTGGCATAGTTGAGTAAGTTGTATGATCTCTCGAAGAGTTTGACTAGCAGATGTAGAGGGAAAGTAGGTGTACCGGTCTGCCTAGAGTAGAGATTTAATGCTTCAGAAAGACTATGTCTCGATCTTCCAATCATGGATGCGGTCGAGTCTTGTGGGGAAAAGTGCGCAACCTCTGCAGAGTGTATAAACTAATCATGGTTAGCCATGTCCCCGGTTATGGACATCTTGAGTATCTAGAATTGGATATTATTTTTGATCTCATCACTCTTTAATTAACCGAATTGGGTTTAATGATGATACTTGTTTAATTGGGATTTTGAGTTGGGTGAACCATCTCAAATATTGGAACAACTTGGGAGTAGTTTAAATAAATTTATTCCTTTGTTGTAGGGAAAAACTAGTTTTATGCAAAATCATAAACTTAGATCCTGCATGTAGATATAGTTCTTGCATTTCATTGCTTTAAGTGTAACTCTGCCAGCATAGCCATGGACTGCAATGTCTCATGTTGCAGACTACTCAGACGATGAATAAGGTGCGATAGGTCGTTGTCTTGCACTCAGCTATGCCGTTGGAGTTGATGGACTCATTTACCTTCGAAGCTTCCACAGTTATTTAGTTTTGATGGCCTTCAACCATGATGTTTTTTGTGTAATCATACTCTTTATGAGGACTCGATGTACTAAGTGTGTGATTGAACTCTGCTATAATTCCTCGAGTACTGTGTGTGTCAGTATTACCGATCCAGGGATGACACTGAAACACAGAGACTTTGGTCCATTGGGATCGTGGTCGGTACATTTCCTTTGTTATAAAAAGGATTGGGCCACCCTGTTGCACCTTAGTTACTTTTGTTACTTGTTACCCGTTATGAATTATCTTATCACACAACTATCTGTTACCGATAATTCCAGTTCTTGTAGATAATATCTTCCTGAAAATTGCTTCTCATTTACTTCTGCTCCTCATTGGGTTCGACACTATTACTTATCGAAAGGACTACGATAGATCCCCTATTTTTGTGGGTCATCAGCCGGCATCTATCCGAAATGCAAGTCATCACACAACTGTTTGTGATATGCCGAATATCCCAAACGCTCCATCCTTGCTACTCGTGTGTGCTTGCAATACCATTGCACTCGGTATTCTGTGGTTCAACATTTATGATGCGTGCCACATCATAAATAGTTCACGATTGTAAATCGTGTATGATAGGGAGACAATCACACACATTTACTTTTCTTCGACTATATGTGATTTGATGTATGAGTGCATACCGTTGTCTCTATAAAACTGTATACGAAGCTTGAATATATCCCACATGATTCATCCTTGTAACTGTGTCGGATAAAGGCCTATCGCATGCGTTCTTCTATGGGCGAACATTTATGATGCGCACGACATCATAAACAATCCATAATTGCCAAGCATGTGTCATAAGGTGACTTTCAGAACATTTAATAAGAAGGAAACTGTGTGCGTTGTTGGTGTTAATCCCACACCTTTTTCTTGGTTGATCATGTGTGAAGTAGAGATTCATCACACACGTAGTGGATCTGAGAAACGTGTATGATCTTGACGTTTACATACATTTTCTTTCGCAAACCATGTGCAGTGTACTGGCCTGTAGAGCATAATTTATCCCTAATTTAATCCCTGCATTTAAAATTCAAAGATTTTGAAGTTGAAAGTAGGCAATCACTAATTTCATATCAAACCATGTTTATGACAAATATAGGTTCAAGGAAGAATGCATAATTTGATGCACATGTACATATACTGAAGAACTACAGAAGCACCAAGTAAAGAATGATGAACCACAGTTGTACTAAAGATTGTAAAGAGAGAGGCGAAAGACATTTTCGTTGTTGGAGAAGGTGAAGCCAAATGCCCATATTGTGCCCTCCTCCATGCCTAATGCGCGCATGATTCTAGGCCAACTCCTTGTGATGGCCGCCTGCCCATCCTTCACTATCTTCATCAGGATTTTTCGATACTCATTGTAGTCTTGATGAAATACTTTAACCTTCATTGCAAGTCGACCAATCATGTACTTTGCGAGATAATCTTGAGTAAACTACTCTAGGAACCACTGCAAATGAAAACGATTTAGACATTGTTGTCTAAGAACTCATTATGTGTAGTTAAAAGAGAAGGCTATAGAGTTCGTTGTTACCATCCTACAACTCATTGTTGTGTTGGATAGAGCGTAACCAAATAATTTAATTGCCATCGTTCATATCTTTTGCTAATAATCCTTATCAGTTTCCTCACTTAATGCTGGTTCATGAATATATCATTGCCCCATACGCAGAAAGGGTCGATGCGTGGATCTTTGCCAAGGACATATGTACCTACGAGCAACAAGTCAATATTAGAAGCTAAAAAGTGTCTAGGCGTGGATCTATATGCCCTACATCATGGAACAGGGGGGAGTACAAGCCGAGGGATGAAACTAACCTCTGTGGAAAATGCTGGCCACTCCGTTGTTGTCCTACATAAGTACATTGAAATGCATGATAAGTACAACAAGCTTAACTTCAAACAAATATAGCCATGGTAAACAACATAATCTCAAAATGATAGCTCGAATGTGTTGGTTTCATCATGCTGTTAAAGCAGATAAAAAATGGAAGGGATGTTAAGTACAACAGACTTAACATCCATCAAATATTTTAATTCAAACTAGTATTGTTGAAAATGAATAGAATTTAACTCAAGCTTAAACATCACACTAGATAAATGTGTAAAACTGAAATAAAGGGCATGTGTTAACTACACCAGGCATAGCAGGAACCAAATATAGTCGTTCAAACTGATATTGTTGAAATCGAACTTCATAGTTCCGACTTGCCAATAATGAACATTGATACTTCTCCAACGTATCCATATTTTTTTATTGTTCCATGTTATTATAGTATCAATCTTGGATGTTTATTATGTAATTATATATCAATTTTCGGGACTAGCTATTAACCTAGTACCTAGTGCCAGTTGTTGTCTTTTGCTCATTTTTGGCTTTTCAGAAAAATCAGTACCAAACGGAGTCCAAACTTTGCGAAACTTTTTGACGATTTTTCTGGACCAGAAGGGGCCCTAGAAGCTTCGGGAGAAAACCTGAAGAGTCACGAGGGAGCGACAAGCCTCCCAGGCGCGCCCGGGGGGGCAAACTTGTGGGCTCCTCGTGGCATCTCTTGACCTAATTCCATCTCTATAAATTCCCAAATACTCCCAAAATACCAGAGAGCTACCCAAAATACTTTTTACTCCGCCACAAGTTTCTATTCTTCGGAGATCCCATCTAGAGACCTTTTTTGATACTCTGCCAGAGGGGGAATCGATCATGGAGGGCCTCTACATAAACCTTGCTGCCTTTTCGATGATGCCTGGGTAGTTTACACAAATATACGTTTCTATAGCTAGTAGCTAGATGGCTTGTTCTCTCTCTTTGATCTTCAATATAATGTTCTTCTCGATGTCTTGAAGATCTATTCAATTTAATCATTTTTTGCAGTGTGTTTGTTGGGATCTAATGAATTGTGGGTTTATGATCAGATTATTCATAATTATTATTTGAGTCTTCTCTAAACTCTTTTTTGCATGATTGTTATAGCTTTGTATTTCTTCCCGATCTATCCGTTTAGTTTGGCCAACTAGATTGATTTATCTTGCAATTTGAGAGGTACTCTATGATGGGCTAGATCTTGTGTTGCTCAATCCCAGTGAGAGAAAGGGACATGACACGTACTTGTATCATTGCCATTAAGGATAAAAAGATGGGGTTTATCCATATAAATTGGGTTTACTTTGTCTACATCATGTCATCTTGCTTAAGGCGTTACATCGTTCTTTATGAACTTAATTCTCTAGATGCATGCTGGATAGCGGTCGATGTGTGGAGTAATATTAGTAGATGCAGGCAGGAGTCGGTCTACTTGTCTCGGATGTGATGCCTATATACATGATCATTGCCTTGAATATCGTCATAACTAAGCACTTTTCTATCAATTCCCCAATAGTAATTTGTTTACCCATCATATGCTATGTTCAAGACAGAAGCCTCTAGTGAAAACCATGGCCCCCCGGTTTATCTTTATCGTATATTAAAATACAAAAATACCTTACTTCAATTTATTTACTTTTATTTTGTGTTTTTGTTTATCTATTTATCACTACGAGATTTCATCCTTGCGATTAACCGCCAAGGGATTGACAACCCCTTGTTTGTGTTGCGTGCAAGTATTTATTATTTTGTGTGTAGGTGTTATTCGCGAGGTCTTGCGTGGTTCTCCTACTGGATAGATATCCTTGGTTCTTAATTTAGGGAAATACTTATCTCTACTATACTACATCATTCTCCCCTCTTCGGGGAAATCCCAACGCAGATCACAAGTAGCAAACATCACACTGTGAGTAACTGAAACAAACAAGGCATATATGGTCACTATAACAACCAAATATAGCCATTGAAAACTGGACAGAGGCTCACTGCAACCAACCTAACAAGCAAATACAGATAAACAAGGCATCTGCTTGAAAACTGGACAAATGCTCACTGCAACCAACCTAACAAGCAAATACAGATAAACAAGGCATCTACTTGAAAATTGGACAAATTCTCACTGCAGCCGACCTAACAACCAAATATAGATAAACAAGGCATCTGCTTGAAAACTGGCCAAATGCTCACTTCAACCAACCTAACACCAAATATAGATAAACAAGGCATCTGCTTGAAAACTAGACAAATGCTCACTTCAACCAACCTAACAACCAAATAAAGATAAACAAGGCATCTACTCACTATAAACAACCAAATATAGCCATTCATGAAATTGAAGTGGACAATTCATACTTAAACATCACATAGACCTATTGAGCTTTACATTTTTGCATAACTGAAATAATTAAACACATCATAGTTAAACACCGCATGGCAAAAGCTACTACAACAAAGGGTACAGGTTGACTAGCTAGTAAAAGTAAGATTTGGAGATAGGATATGGCCTCACTTGTCATGGACATGATTGAAAACACAAGTGCTCCCTTGGTGATTTTGGTAATTAATGTCAACATATATTTTATTGGATTAGTAGCTTTATCTAATATATTTCAGACAAGATCAACAGTGGCATGGCAAAGACAAGAGGATGTGGACCCCCTTCAAAATGCTGAGGACATGGATTGGCAGTACCTCAAGGCTCTACAATTTTGGTTTAGTGATCCAAGATCTCATTGAGTCCATAGGAAAGCCAATACTATTAAAAGGGGATGAGGTTTCGATTATGATATATTTTCTCAAGTGCTTAGTGATATTGCTCCAAAACCCTCAACCACTTTCTTCATCAAAATATGTCCAAAACCTACACTCCAACTCGGCCCCATCGAAATTTCCCTATCCGGAGCCGTCAAGTTCATTTGGACATAGCCACTGCCAAACACTAACAAATCGGATCCACCGATATGGTTCTCGGTCCCACCGGTTTTGCCTGCCCAACCTTCTGTAACTAGTTGCCAATACTTTGGTGTCACCGAGATTTGCAAACGGTCCCACCAAGATGATAGGCAAACCTTCTGTAACCTTATTCCAATTATTTTGGTTCCATCGAGATTGCAATCGGGCCCACCGAGACGGCGTGCCAACCTTTTTGTTGCCTTATTACTTCACTTCAGTCCTATTGAGTTGATGCAATTGGTGCCACCGAAATGAGGCTTTCCCTAACCATTGCACTTCGGTTCATCCGAGTTGTTCAGTCGGTCCCACCGGGATTCCTAATGTTCTTATCTTTTACACAGGTCAGTGCCACTGAGAATTCTGATAGGCGCCACCGAGTTGGATCAAAAGTGTATAATGGTTGGATTTTGTGTGGAGGCTATTTATACGCTCCACCCCTCTTACTCAGTGAAATAATCATCAGAACGTGCCTACACTTCCACTTCATTTTCTTGGAGAGAACCGCGTACTCATGTGTTGAGATCAAGAAATTCCATTCCTAGCATTTGAACCATGATTTCTAGCCTTCCCGAAGTTGCTTTTCACTCTTATCCTTCTTCCACCATAGCCAAATCTGTGTGAGAGAGTTGAGCGTGTTGGGGGGACTATCATTTTAAGCACAAGAGGAAGGAGTTCATCATCAACACATCGTCTATTACAATTTGGAGAGTGGTGTCTCCTAGATTGGTTAGGTGTCACTTGGGAGCCTCCAACATGATGTAGAGTTGAACCAAGAAGTTTGTAAGGGCAAGGAGAACGCCTACTTCATGAAGATCTACCCGAGTGAGGCATGTCCTTCATGGACGATGGACATGGTGTGATAGACAAGGTTGCTTATTCATGGACTAAGGGGTCCTCGGGCGTCCGGGCTATGTGATATGGGCCAGACTTATGGGCCGCGAAGATATGAGATTAAAGACCTTTCCCCGTGTCCGGACGAGACTCTCCTTTGCGTGGATGGCAAGCTTGGCGTTCGGATAATGCATCTTCCTGTAAAACCGACTCTGTACAACCCTAGAACCCTTCGGTGCATATATAAAATGGAGGGTTTAGTCCGTAGGGAAAGAACAATCATACATGCTAGACATCTAGGGTTTAGCCATTAGGATCTTAAGGTAGATCAACTCTTGTAACCCATATACTGATCAAAGTCAATCAAGCAGGAAGCAGGGTATTACCTCCATTAAGAGGGCCCGAACCTGGGTAAACATCTTGTTCGCTGCCTCCTGTTACCTCTGATCCTCAGATGCACAGTTCGGGACCCCCTACCCGAGATCTGCCGGTTTTGACACCGACATTGGTGCTTTCATTGAGAGTTGCACTGTGTCGTCGCCAGAAGGCTCGATGGCTCCATCAATCATCTACAACAATACCGCCCTAAGGGAGACTTTTCTCCGCGTCCAAATCTTCATATTCGGCGGCTTCATACTGCGTGCCAATTCGATTGGCCATCTGGAGCAGATCGACAGCTACGCCCCTGGTCATCAGATTAGTTTTGCAAACCTAAACTATGTCGCCAACATCCGAGGAGACTTGATCTTCCAAAGGTTCCCGACCTCGACCACAGCTCCGACCTTAGATTCGGAACATATCACCGAGTCCGAAGACGAGAGTTTAGAGCCCGCTGGACTCTCCTCAGCCATAGAGCTCAACACCGGAGATACGGAGGGGATCGTTTCACCGGCAGGCCGGGAGTGACTCCAGACTCCCTTTATCAACATACAGCCGTACTCACCCCTGAACATCAGCTCTGAACTCTCGAGGTCCATGTTATGCGAGCTCGGCCAGGGAACTCCCGTCCTGCCCAACTCTACGGACTCTCGCTTCCCCTTCCAAACCTCGCTCTAGAACGAGGCCTTGGACTTAATGCGATCTCTCGCCATTGCAGAAAAATCACTATCAAATGATACGTCTCCAACGTATATATAATTTTTGATTGTTCCATGCTATTATATTACCCGTTTTGGATGTTTATGGGCTTTACTTTACACTTCTATATCATTTTTGGGAGTAACCTACTAACCGGAGGCCCAGCCCGAATTGCTGTTTTTTTGCCTATTTCCGTGTTTCGAAGGAAAGGAATATCAAACGGAGTCCAAATGTAATGAAACCTTCGGGAGCAATCTTTTTGGAACAAACTTGATCCAGGAGACTTGGAGTGGACATCAAGCAACAGAGGAGGCGGCCACGAGGGTGGCCGGCGCGCCCCCCACCCTCGTGGGCCCCTTGAGCGCCCACCGACCTACTTCTTCCTCCTATATATACCCATGTGCCCCAAAAACATCCAAGAGCACCACGAAAACTATTTCCACCACCGCAACCTTCTGTATCCGCGAGATCCCATCTTGGAGCCTTCGCCGGTGCTCCGCCGGAGTGGGAATCGACCACGGAGGGCCTCTACATCATCTCCAAGGCCATTCCGATGAGTTGTGAGTAGTTTACCACAGACCTTCGGGTCCATAGTTATTAGCTAGATGGCTTCTTCTCTCTCTTTGAATCTCAATAGAAAGTTCTCCTCGATCTTCTTGGAGATCTATTCGATGTAACTCTTTTTGCGGTGTGTTTGTCGAGATCAGATGAATTGTGGGTTTATGATCAAGTTTATCTATGAGAAATATTTGAATCTCCTCTGAATTCTTTTATGTGTGATTACGTTATCTTTGCAAGTCTCTTCGAATTATCAATTTGGTTTGGCCTACTAGATTGATCTTTCTTGCAATGGGAGAAGTGCTTAGCTTTGGGTTCAATCTTGCGGTGTCCTTTCCAGTGACAGCAGGGGAAGTAAGGCACGTATTGTATTGTTTCCATCGAGGATAAAAAGATGGGGTTTATATCATATTGCATGAGTTTATCCCTCTACATCATGTCATCTTTCTTAATGTGTTACTCTATTCTTTATGAATTTAATACTCTAGATGCATGCTGGATAGCGGTCGATGTGTGGAGTAATAGTAGTAGATGTAGGCAGGAGTTAGTCTACTTGTCATGGACGTGATGCCTATATACATGATCATGCCTAGATAATCTCATAACTATGCACTTTGCTATCAATTTCTCGACAGTAATTTGTTCACCCACCGTAATACTTATGCTATCTTGAGAGAAGCCACTAGTGAAACCTATGGCCCTGAGGTCTATCTTTTATCATATAAGTTTATCATCTACTGTTATTTGCATCTTTACTTTTCCAATCTATATCATGAAATACCAAAAATATTTATCTTATCATATTATCTCTATCAGATCTCACTTTCGCAAGTGGCCGTGAAGGGATTGACAACCCCTTTATTGCGTTGGTTGTGAAGTTCTTGTTTGTTTATGTAGGTGCGTGAGACTTTTGAGGAGCCTCCTACTGGATTGATACCTTGGTTCTCAAAAACTGAGGGAAATACTTACGCTACTTTGTTGCATCACCCTTTCCTCTTCAAGGAAAACCAACGCAACCTCAAGACATAGCAAGAAGGATTTCTCGCGCCGTTGCCGGGGAGGTCTTCGCTCAAGTCAAGACATACTAAGAACCCATCACAAACTCATCTCCCTCGCATTACATTATTTGCCATTTGCCTCTCGTTTTCCTCTCCCCCGTTTCACCCTTGCCATTTTATTCACCCTCTCTTTACCAATCTCCTCTCTCTTTCGCTTGCCTTTTTTTTTGATTGTGTGTTGGATTGCTTGTCGCAATGGCACAAGATAGTACCAAGGTGTGTGATTTTTCCAATAACAATAATAATGATTTCCTTAGTACTCTGATTGCTGCTCTTAATGATGTTGAGTCTTGTGAAATCAATGCTGCCTTGTTGAATCTTGTTATGAAAGATCAATTCTCCGGCCTTCCTAGTGAAGATGCCACTACCCATCTAAATAACTTTGTTGATTTGTATGAGATGCAAAAGAAGAAAGATACGGATAATGATATTGTTAAATTGAAGTTATTTCCGTTTTCACTTAGAGATCGTGCTAAAGTTTGGTTTACATTTTTGCCTAAAATAGTATCGATTCATGGAACAAGTGCAGAGATGGTTTTATCTCTAAGTATTTTCCTCCCGCTAAGATCATCTCTCTTAGGAATGATATTATGATTTTTAAACAACTTGATCATGGGCATGTTACCCAATCTTGGGAAAGAATGAAATTGATGATTCGCAATTGCCCTACTCATGGTTTGAATTTATGGATGATCATACAAATATTTTATGCCGGATTGAATTTTTCTTCTAGAATCCTTTTAGATTCGGCCGCGGGAGGCACTTTTATGGAAATCATCTCAGGAGAAGCTACTAAACTCCTTTATAACATTATGGCTAATTATCTCAATGGCACACCGAAAGATCTACTAGTAAGAAAGTGCATGCTATAGAAGAAATTAATGTTTTGAGTGGAAAGATGGATGAACTTATGAAATTGTTTGCTACGAAGAGTGCTCCTATGGATCCCAATGATATGCCTTTGTCTACTTTGATTGAGAATAACAATGAATCTATGGATGTGAATTTTGTTGGCAGGAATAATTTTGGTAACAATGCTTATAGAGGAAACTTTAATCCTAGACCGTTCCCTAGTAATTCCTCAAACAATTATGGAAATTCCTACCACAATTCTTATGGTAATTTTAATAAGATGCCCTCTGATTTTGACAATAGTGTTAAAGAATTTATGATCTCTCAAAAGAATTTTAATGCCTTGCTTGAAGAAAAATTTCTTAAAGTTGATGATTTTGCTAGGAATGTTGATACAATTTCGCTTGATGTTGATTCTTTGAAACTTAGATCTACTCCTCCTAAGCATGATATCAAAGAGTCTCTCAAAGCTATGAGAATTTCGATTGATGAGTGCAAAGAAAGAACCGCTAGATTGCGTGCTAAGAAAGATTGCTTTGTAAAAGCGTGTTCCTCTAGTTTTCATGAAAATGATGATGAAGATCTAAAAGTTATTGATGTGTCCCCTATTAAATCTCTGTTTTGCAATATGAATCTTAATAATGATGGGATTGGAGATGAGTCAACTGTAGTTAAAAGGCGTCCCAATGGTTCAGAGTTTTTAGATCTTGATGCTAAATTTGGTACAAGTGGGATTGGAGAGGTCAAGACTTTAAATAGCATTGAACCCACTATCTTGGATTTCAAGGAATTTAATTTTCATAATTGTTCTTTAGTAGATTATATTTCCTTGTTGCAATCTGTGTTGAATTCTCCTCATGCTTATAGTCAAAATAAAGCTTTTACCAAACATATTGTTGATGCCTTGATGCAATCTTATAAGGAAAAACTTAACTTGGAAGTTTCTATACATAGAAAACTTTATGATGAGTGGGAACCCACTATAAAGATTAAAATTAAAGATCATGAGTGCTATGCTTTGTGTGATTTGGGTGCTAGTGTTTCCACGATTCCGAAAACTGTATGTGATATTCTAGGTTTCCATGATCTTGATGATTGCTCTTTAAATTTGCACCTTGCGGATTCCACCAGTAAGAAACCTATGGGAAGGATCAATGATGTTCTTATTGTTGCAAATAGGAATTTTGTGCCCGTAGATTTATCGTTCTCGATATAGATTGCAATCTTTCATGTCCTATTATTGTTGGTAGACCTTTCCTTAGAATGATTGGTGCAATTATTGATATGAAGGAAGGGAATATTAGATTCCAATTTCCATTAAGGAAAGGCATGGAACTCTTTCCAAGAAAGAAAGTTATATTACCTTATGAATCTATCATGCGAGCTACTTATGAATTGAGTGCCCAAGATGGCACTACTTAGATCTATCCTTGCTTTTATGCCTAGCTAGGAGCGTTAAACGATAGCGCTAGTAGGGAGGCAACCCAATTTTTTTTGTTTTTGCTTCTGTTTAGTAATAAATATTTCTTCTAGCTTCTATTTATATGTGTTTTCATGTTTTAATTAGTGTTTGTGCCAAGTAGAACCTATAGGATAACCTACGGTGATAGTTAATTTGATTCTGTTGAAAAACAGAAACTTTGCGCGCATGAAAATAATTTTAGTAATTCACAGAAACGTGATTTTGCACTGATTATTTTTGCTGTAGATCAATAGAAAAATTTCCCAGGACATCCTATTTTGTTAGGATTTTTGGAGTTCCAGAAGTATTCGAGAGTTACAGATTGCTACAGACTGTTCTGTTTTTGACTGATTCTGTTTTTCGTGTGTTGTTTGCTTATTTTGATGCATCTATGGCCAGTATTGGAGGGTATGAACCATAGAGAAGTTAGAATACAGTAGGTTTAAAACAATATAAATAAATAATTAGTTCATTACAGTACCTTATGTGGTGGTTTTTCTTTCTTGCAATAACGGAGCTTATGAGATTTCCTGTTGAGTTTTGTGTTGTGAAGTTTTCAATTTTTGGGTAAAGATTTGATGGACTATGGAATAAGGAGTGGCAAGAGCCTAAGATTGGGGATGCCCATGGCACCCCAAGATATTCAAGGATAACCAAAATCCTAAGCTTTGGGATGCCCCGGAAGGCATCCCCTCTTTCGTCTTTGTCTATCGGTAACTTTACTTGGAGCTATATTTTTATTCGCCACATTATATGTGTTTTGCTTGGAACGTCTTGTATGATATTAGTCTTTGATTTTTAGTTTACCACAATCATACTTTCTGTACACACCTTTTGGGAGAAACCCACTTGATTGGAATTTATTAGAATACTCTATGTGCTTCAGTTATATCTTTTGAGCTAGATAGTTTTGCTCTAGTGCTTCACTTATATCTTTTAGAGCACGGCTGTGGCTTGATTTTGTAGAAATTTTTGATCTCTCATGCTTCACTTATATTACTTTGAGAGTCTTTTAGAATAGCATGGTATTTTCTATGCTTATAAAATTGGTCCTAGAATGATGGGCATCCAAGTTGGGTATAATAAAAACTATCATAGGAAGTGAATTGGGTGCTATGATCAATTTGATACTTGATAATTGTTTTGAGATATGGAAGTGGTGATATTAGAGTCATGATAGTTGGTATTGTGAATTTAAAGAATGCTTGTGTTGAAGTTGCCAAGTCCCGTAGCATGCATGTATGGTAACCGTTGTGTAACAAATTTGAAACATGAGGTGTTCTTAGATTGTCATCCTTATGAGCGGCGGTCGGGGACGAGCGTTGGGCTTTTCCTACCAATCTATCCCCCTAGGAGCATGCGCGTAGTGCTTGGTTTTTGATGACTTGTAGATTTTTGCAATAATTATATGAGTTCTTTATGACTAATGTTGAGTCCATGGATTATACACACTTTTACCATACCTATTATGGCATTTCCATAGCCATTCCGAGATATATTGCCATGCAACTTTCCACCGTTCCGTTCATCATCATGACACGCATCATCATTGTCATATTGCCTTGCATGATCATGTAGTTGACATCGTATTTGTGGCCAAGCCACCATGCATAACTTTTCATACATGTCACTCTTGATTCATTGCCCATCCCGGTACACCGTCGGAGGCATTCATATAGAGTCATATCTTGTTCTAGTTTTGAGTTGTAATTCATGAGTTGTAAATAAATAGAAGTGTGATGATCATCATTATTAGAGCATTGTCCCTAAATTAAAAAAAGAAAAAAAAAGTAGAAAGGCCAAAAAAGGCCAAAAAAAGAAAGGCCAAAGAAAAAAAGAAAGACCCAAAAAAAGAAAAAGAAAATAAAAAGGGGGCAATGTTACTATCCTTTTCCACACTTGTGCTTCAAAGTAGCACTTTGTTCTTCATATACAAAGTCTCTTACGTTGTCACTTGCATGTACTAGTTGGAATTTTGCATTATAGAACTTGGCTTGTATATTCCTACGATGGGCTTCCTCAATATGCCCTATGTCTTCGTGAGCAAGCAAGTTGGATGCACACCCACTAGCTTCTTTTGTTGAGCTTTCATACATTTATAGCTCTAATGCATCCGTTGCATGGTAATCCCTACTCCTCATGTTGACATCAATTGATGGGCATCTCCATAGCCTGTTGATTAGCCTCATTAACATGAGACTTTCTTCTCTTTTTTATCTTCTCCACACAACCTCCATCATCATATTCTATTCCACCCATAGTGCTATATCCATGGCTCACGCTCATGTATTGCGTGAAAGTTGAAAAAAGTTTGAGATTACTAAAGTATGAAACAATTGCTTGGCTTGTCATCGGGGGTGTGCAAGATGAGAGCATTTTTGTGTGACGAAAATGGAGGATGACCAAACTATATGATTTTGTAGGGATGAACTTTCTTTAGCCATGTTATTTTCAGAAGACATGATTGCTTAGTTAGTATGCTTGAAGTATTACTATTTCTTATGTCAATATGAACTTTCATTTTGAATCATTTGCTGCATCACCCTTTCCTCTTCAAGGAAAACCAACACAAGCTCAAGACATAGCACCAAACTACACCCAGCCCATTCTAGGGGCCGAGAGCGGGGAATTTCACGTCCCATCCACCACCCACTTCATAGCCACGGTCGAGGATTTAACCGACACGCTCGACTACGATTCCAAAGGCATCGACGGTATGGACAACGATAACGGAGATGAGAAGAGCCACAACCCGCCGTTCACCGAACGCTGGATGGCCACTTCCTCATATGAAATATACATGGTGGACACACCCAAAGAGGATGATGGCGACAATGAGAAGGATGTAGAGGACAAGCCTGCTGAAGCACCTCCGAAGCGTTGACATCAGCAATGCCGATCAAAATAGCATCGCGAAAAAGATAGCAATACCGGCACCGGAGACAATAATAACCCGAAGAATGCTGAAGACCAAGACGCCCCTATCGAGCCAACATCCAAACAGGATGATTGGGAAGAGGGACAAGTCAACCCCGACGATCCTATCGGGAACGAGGGCTTGGAGGATAGTAATTACTTACCAATCTCCGAAGAGGATGAGAGCCTCGGTGATGAAGATTTCATCTGCCAGAGGAACCCCTCGAACAAGAGCGCTTTAAGCGCTGGCTAATAGCCACTGCAAGAAGCCTGAAAAAGAAGCGGCAGCAACTTCAAGCTGATCAGGACTTAATGACAGATGGACTAATATCCTGGCAGCCGAGGAATACGGCCTCGAGCGCCCAGCTAAGAGTTACCCAAAGCGCAAGTTGCTCTCCCAATTCGAGGATGAGGTCCTAGAACCTATGCCAACAGCGTGTAATGCGGCTGACGGGCCTAACCGACCACCTCGTGCCCAGGACAGAGCGGCAACCCAAGCCGAACACCAGCCTGCCCCACCTCACCTTAGAGGCAGAGAGACAACGACTGTAGGGTACATGTACGACCTGCGAGAAGACCTGGACAATAGAGCCGGTCATACTAGATCAATCTATGGATCAAGGGGGCATGCACCAGCGCGAGAAGACGACCATCAAGCCTGGCGTGACAAGCACAACCTCACCTAGGACGAAAACCGCATACGGACCCCATTTGAACTGTGTCGTGACGCCGCCTGATACAGAGGCGTCACACACCCCTTATGCTTCACGGATGATGTAATGGAGCACCAGTTCCCAGAATGGTTTAAACCCGTGAACATTGAATCATACGATGGCACAACAGATCCCACAGTATGGATTGAGGATTTTCTTCTCCACATCCACATGTCCCGCGGTGACGACTTACATGCCATCAAATACCTCCCTCTAAAACTTAATGGATCAGCACGGCATTGGCTGAACAGCCTCCCAGAAAACTCTATTGGTAGCTAGGAAGACTTGGAAGACGCCTTCAGAGACAACTTCCAAGGTACCTATGTTCAGCCACCGGATGCCGATGACCTTAGTCACATAATCCAGCAACCCGGCGAATCAGCCCGGAAGCTCTGGACCAGGTTCTTAATTAAAAAGAACTAGCTTGTGGATTGTCCGGATGCCGAAGCCCTCGCGGCCTTCAAACACATCGTCTGAGATGAGTGGCTTGCCTGACACCTCGGCCAAGAGAAGTTGTAGTCCATGGCAGCCCTTATTGCACTTATGACCCGCTTCTGCGTGGGAGAAGATAGCTGGCTAGCTCGTCGAAGGAATAGCACCAGCGACCCAGGCACCACCGAAGCCAGGGACCGCAATGGCAAACAACGACGTGATAAGCACAAGCATCAGAACAATAACAAAGACACGACGGTCAACACCGGATTCAGTGGCTCCAAATCAGGTCAGCGGAAGAGGCCATTCAAAGGAAACAAAGATGGTCCATCTAGTTTGGGCAGGATACTTGATCGGCCTTGCCAGATTCATGGCACCCATGATAAACCTTCCAATCACACCAACAGAAACTGTTGGGTCTTTAAATAGGTCGGCAAGCTCAATGCCGAACACAAGGGGAAAAGGTTGCCCAGCGAGGATGACGAAGAAGCGCCTCACCCACCGAACGCAAGGGGGCAGAAGCAATTTCCCTCCGAGGTCAAAACAGTGAATATGATCTATGTCACCCACATCCCCAAATGGGAGCGCAAGCGCGCATTAAGGGACGTCTATGCTGTAGAGCCGGTCGCCCCAAAATTCAACCCATGGTTGGCTTGTCCGATCACCTTCGATTGAAAGGACCACCCGACTAGTATCCGTCATTGAGGTACGGCAACTTTGGTCCTCGACCCAATCATCGACAGATTCCACCTCACGCGAGTCCTCATGGACGGGGGCAGTAGCCTTAACCTGCTTTACCAGGACACCGTCCGCAAAATAGGTATTGATCCGTCAAGAGTCAAGCCCACTAAAACTACCTCTAAAGGAGTAATACTTGGCATAGAGGCCAATTGCTCAGGGTCAATAACATTGGAAGTTGTCTTCGGCTCGCCCGACAACTTCCACAGTGAAGACTTGATCTTCGACATCGTACCCTTCTGAAGTGGCTATCACGCACTGCTCGAAAAGACTACTTTTGCTCGATTCAACGCGGTCCCGCACTATGCTTATTTAAAGCTCAAGATGCCCGGTCCACGCGGCGTCATAACAGTGAATGGAAACACGGAACGCTCCCTCCGCACGGAGGAGCACACTACAACTCTCGCAGCCGAAGTACAGAATGGCCCCCTCAAGTCGCACACCTCATCGGCCACCAAGCCACCTGACTTTGTTAAAAGAGTCTGGTTAGTCCCGCAAGCTGACGTCTCGGTACTTCCGGAGCTAGACTAGTAGTTTCACCTCCGTTGATCGCCGCGCACACCTGTGGAATTCGTACCGCGCATGCATCACTATGCACACAAAATACCTTGGGCACCAACGGAGGCACAATACGGACATGTCTATAGTATGGTTCGACCCTGTATGACCTTCCACCTTTATTCGATTACTTTTCTCTCCTCCCACAGGCGCATTCGAACCTATATATCCTATGGACTTACAAGGACTCCCTTCCAGCCCGGTTTCATGTGGGTAACCGAAGACCGTTCCCTTTTAGGAACCCCTCTCTACAAAGGCGAAAGCAGCACAGACGTGCGGCATGATATCCAAAGGACTCTTCGGACCAAACCTTATTGAAAGGACCTGCACTAAGCTTTTCTCCTTATTATTAGACCCCCGGCATGTAAAATGACTTTGGTGCTTATGGTACCCTCTGTAAGATCACGTTTTGACGTATCAATCAGATCCTAGTAGGGACAATATTTTGGTATCAACTTTATTCATAAAACTGTATTCCGTCTCTCCAGTTGTCTCACTCACATACCTCAACACCCATTGCTAGGGGTTCTATACGGCCACATATGTGCCGCTAAACAAAAGACCGAATGTCTTTGTAGCACACATCGGCGTCCTGAAGTTGGCATTATATGCATCGGCTCCGAATCATGTCTTTGGTCAATAGTTGGGTTGCCTGGCTCCTGTGTTTGCTACCTTAGGTTCCGTTTCTTTGGCTAGGGTAGTAAAGGGAGAACTACTGCGATTGTGTTTCTGGTTTGTCTGGTCAAGCACCTCAGTAGAGAATACTGAAAACTGACTGTCATGATGCACCGAGAGCTGGTCAGCCACTCAGCGACTTACTAAATCTTTAACGTTTTTCCTGTATTAAACGAAGGACTGTTTTTCCGGTCATATACGTAACGCATCCTCATTCGGATAGCCGCATACATACGAGGGGCTATCATATAGTCCCATCATCAAACTCCTATGGCTAAGTGAGAGAGGTAAAGCCATATAGTCCGATTGCCTAGTTCGCCGGACTGACACCTCCGTTACGGACCAAGACATTGGGTCAAGAGTGCTCATGTGCCATTTCGAGCACCCCCGTAGCATCTACGTGGGGGTCAAAGCTGACGACTGGAAAACTCTCAGGAATACAAAAACAGCCGCATAGGAGGAAAGAACTTTCAGATAATGGCACAAATATATACACAGCCTTAAAATATATAATAAACATGTCTGGGTCGTTCGGATACATTCATTCGAATATAAAGTCCTTTGAGCATTGACCCTATATCAAGCGAGCACCCTCTAAGACATCGTTTAAATAACACTCCGGCGTGTGGTGGTCCTTGCCTTCGGGGGGACACTCAACCACGATAACGGTGGCCTTCATCTTCGCCCAGTGCACCTTGACGTGGGCAAAGGCCATCCATGCACCTTCTATGCACACTAACCATTTGATTGCATCAATTCAGCAAAAATAGCTACTCGGAACGGGTTCGGCTGGCCATAGCCGGAGTATGACCTCCTTCATGGCTGCTCCGGACATCTTATGCAACTCGGCCCACTGCGCCATCTGGTCGTTAAGCAGCGCCGAGCGCTCCTGCGTCGCGAACTGCGACCAGAACAGCTTCTCCGTCGTATGCCACTCCTAGGCTCGGTAGAATTGCGCAGCGTCGACAGCGCTCTTCGGAAGATCTGCAAAGGCGTCTGGAGAACTCCATAGTCGATTAAGCAAGGCATACCTCTGGTCACCAAACTTAGACTCTAAAAGAAAGGACTTACCAGCCGCTATCTGTCCGGCCTGTCGGATCTCCTCGCGAGCCGCTCGGGATTCGGTCCTCGCCTCTTGGGCTTCCTGAAGGGCCTTGGTGAGTTCGGCTGCCTTTGCTTTATTCTCCTCCTCGAGGAGCGCGTACTTCCGAGTGGCATCCTTGAGCTCTTGCCCAACTTTGGATACCCGCTCCTCAAATTGTCGCTGGGTGGCCTGTTCGGCCCTCAAATCGGCAGCCGCTCTCTCAAGGGCCGCATCGCTCACCCTTACCTGCTCCTTCATGCGGGCAAGGTCACTCCTGAGGGTCTCGACCTCAGCCGCGCCATCTGCAATTATGCATATAGCAGTGCGTAAGATTCAACTTAGCATTTGCAAACTAATTCAATTGTATATGGAGAACTTGAAACATACCTTGCGCCTCGTGGAGCCGCTTATTAATCCGGATATTGTTTTCGTCGACCAGCTGCAGTTTCCACTTCAGTTCGGAAACTTCGGCGGCTGAGCAGTCGCCACTAATAGTGAAGCCTGTTTTTTATCAAACAGATAAGTATGTTATTTCCTGCGGATATCTATAGATCCTCTATTCGCCCTCTTTCATTGGCCAAACAGAGTGTCAGGGGCTACTATCTATATACAGGCAGATTTTTTACGGAAAGCGGCTAAAGGCATTACATCACATACCTCGAAGCCTGTTAGTAGGCTCGTGAAGGTTTCATTTAGTCCGCTCTTAGTGGGTTGAACCTTCTCCACCACCGTACCCATCAAGGTACGATGCTCCGCCAAGACGGACGCACTTTGCAGAGCATCCATTAGCATGTTCAGTGCCTCTGCATTAGTAGAGGTCGTCGCCGGAATAGCCGTCTCCTCGTCCTGCCGAGGGGGCCGCTGATCCGATTTCGGAACCGTATGGGTCTCTGGAACAGTATCTGGCCGGGGGTTGGATGATCCAGGACCCCCGATGCTGGTCTCTGTCGATGTCACAACCGGCGGATTTCGGGTAGGGGGTCCCGAACTGGGCATCTAAGGTTGATGGTAACAAGAGGCAGGGGACACGACGTTTACCCAGGTTTGGGCCCTCTCTATGGAGGTAATACCCTACTTCCTGCTTGATTGATCTCGATGAATATGAGTATTAAAAGAGTTGATCTACCACGAGATCGTGATGGCTAAAACCCTAGAAGTCTAGCCTGTATGATTATGATTGCCTCTACGGACTAATCCCTCCGGTTTATATAGACACCGGAGGGGACTAGGTTATACAATTGTCAGTTACAGAGAAAGGAATCAACATATCCGGAAGCCAAGCTTGCCATCCACGCAAAGGAGAGTCCCATCCGGACACGGGAAGAAGTCTTCTGTCTTGTATCTTCATAGCCCAACAGTCTGGCCCATGCTACATAGTCCTGCCATCCGAGGACCCCTCAATCCAGGACTCCCTCAGTAGCCCCTGAACCAGGCTTCAATGATGAGGTGTCCGGCGTGCAGATTCTCTTCGGCATTGCAAGGCGGGCTCCTCCTCTGAATACTCCAAAATAGTCTTCGAACACAAGAAACGTGTCCGGCTCTGCAAAACAAATTCCACACACAACCACAGAGAGTATAATATTTCACGAGTCCAAGCCGCTGACAACTTTTTGTAGCGTGACATCACGTCGCCTTCCGGCCATTATTCGAACTGCTTTTAGCCTGCCGCTTCATATTTTGAGATGCGGTTTCATTGGCACGTCTTGTCAAAGCAGAGATCGTGTCCCCTTGTTGCGGGATTCTCACCAATACGGGCATGGGTAACCTAGTCGTGCCGCCTGCACGGCCCTTGGGGAGTAGGCGAGTTTTAAGGCGAGTGGGGTGGCGCTTGATATTCGCTGCCTTTATAAGGAGATAAGGATTCACCCCTTTTCACCCACGCCTTCTGCCTCCCCCATTCTCGAGCTCCAGCGCCCAAGTTTTCATCCTTTCTGCCCCAAGAAAGCACTCCAACCATGTCCGGATCCGGAGCACAGGGCAAGTGATGGCTTCAAGGAGAAGGACATACGAAGCTCCGGGAAGCTGGGTATTTGGCCAAGGAAATCGCCCACCGGCTTCCGGCCCAAGGACAGATCGTTCCCAGTCCAGAGCCCCATGAGAGGGTTGTGTTCATCTCCCACTTCGTCCGCCGGTTGGGATTTCCTCTCCACCCGTTCGTCTGCGGACTCATGTTCTACTATGGGCTGGATTTCCACGATCTGGCCCCCAACTCCATCCTCAACATCTCGGCATTCATTGTCGTGTGTGAGGCCTTCCTACACATCCCACCCCACTTCAAATTATGGCTAAAGATCTGCAATGTGAAGCCGAAGGTGGTGAATGGCCAACATGCAGAGTGTGGAGGCGCCAACGGGAGCAAGATGCCCAACGTCACATGGCCCGAAGGCTCCTTCTTGGAGACCATCAAGGGGTGGTAGAAATCGTGGTTCTATATCACAGAGCCGCGCGGCACCACCTGGGCCGCGGCTCCCAAATTCCGGTTCGGAGCCCTGATGCGGCTCACCTCCTGCCCAGAGAAGGGCCTAGACTGGTCTTCGCCAGACGAGCTGACAGCGCTTCAGACGCACATCAAGAGCATGACAGACAAGAACATCAAGCTTGTCAATGTGATCTAGGTGATGCTTGTTCGCCGGATTCTCCCGTGCCGAAGCCGGACTTGCCATTTATGGGAGTTCGATCCGGCCAAGCACCAAACCGTGCTACAGTTCTTCGGCACTACGCACGAAGACATCTAGAAGGTGCTCTTCAAGTCCAACGAGACGCGGCCGGCTATGACCGAGGACCGCGGGCACGACTTGGCCCATCCCGCAAGTCCGGTAAGTTTTTCCATGTTTTTAAGGTGTATCCTTTACTTGCATTCTTGAGGAAGATGCCTAAGCCTCCCTACTGACTCTCTCAGGGCTGGACAAAGAAGGCGGAGCAGATTCGCTGTCCGGTTCCGCTGCCCGAAGACCCAGCAATTCCACTTCTGACGAAGATGCTGGTTCCGGGGCCCTATCAAGCGCCGGAGAAGAAGGCCAAGAAGAAGGCCAAGGGGACCCGAGGTGGCCTCCGTAATAAGGGCACTTCAGACGTGACGTCCGAAGACGCCGAGACTCATTCCTCCGCCGCCGAGGATGACGAGGGAGAAGAGGAAGAAGAAGAGTGCCATTCCCCCCCTGAGGGGGAAGAAAGAAAAGGACGGCCTTCATGCGTCTGGAGGACGAGGCATCCAGGAAGGGGAAAACTTCCCTCCCGGACAACTCCACAGTGGCCACAGACAGCAGCTCGGAATGGCGCCCCAGGGACAAGCCCTTCGCTAAATCATGAGTACTCAAAAACCCGGACACATTCATATATCCGGCCTCTCTACTTCACAGTCTTAACATGTTGAGTCATGCATTTGCAGCCCGGCTCGGTCCGACCTCAAGCGGTCCTCATCTTCGGTAGATTCGCTGGACCCGGAGGCGATGGACAATGGGTCCTTCCGGCGGCCTCCTCTCCCAAGGCCATGGATGGCGCCGAGGCATTCTCCTGAAGGATCCCAGGCCAGGGAGAGACTCAGGAGGCCGTCAGGGTAGAGCCAGGGGGTGAAACCTCGGCCGCCGGACACATGGAGGAGCAAATCCCCATGGATACTGGCTATGGGGGCCATATCCAATTAGGCCCCAGGCCAAATACAATTTCGGAGACCTATACGGCTCTGGAATCACACAAGCATCCTCTTCCGAAAGAAGGAGGTGCGCCTATTACACCGGTGACCTCTGTCCATCTAGAGGCATCGGATAATTTGCAGGAAGCATTGCAAGGCGCTTCCATTGTTGAGGAACACCTCCCTTCCCTTATGGGTGAGAAGATCCAGTCCGCGAAGCCTGCACAAGCCTTCTGACTGACCGAAGCCTGCACAACCCTTCTGACAGACTTTGAGGCGTCTTGGAGCTCCTACTGGACCTCACTGACCGAAGCCACATAATTATGTAAAAATAATGTCACAGTATAGACAGTAGCCCCTGAAACTCTGTCCGGTGTTCGAAAAGAAAAGCTGGACAGAGGATCAAACAAGTTTCGCAGGAGACTAACCAGATGAGTCAATGTGAACAAGCAGACATCCTACTGGCTACAACCTCTCATACTGCTGAGGTTTCCGGACTGAAGCAGAGTCTGGAGCGGCCCGAGGAAGAGCTCGGCCGCATGAAAAAACAGCTGGAAGACAATCAAGGTATGCAATAATTTTGTCTATTTTCAGGAAGGATGAATGATTTGTGCTGACTAAAGTGCCATGATATGTATTAGGAGCGGTGACCGAGGTGGAGGCCCTCAAGAAGGCGCTGGCCGAGGCCGAGGATAGAGCGCCCAAGGAACAAGAGGCCCGCGAAAAGCATGAGGCCAGGGTCAGTGAGGTCCAGCAGGAGCTCCAAGACGCCGTGAAGAAATGCGAGTCCTTGGAGTGCAACCTTGCGGATATGGAGTCCGAACTTGCCAAGGCCCGCCAAAGCACACACGATGCTTGGGTTGAAGCCCGGGGTGCCCTCCAGGAATTCCAGGAGTCCAGAAAAATCGCAGCGGGTATGGTCTTTATTATGTAGAGAAAATATGTGAAGAAAAGGTTCCTCTTACTGACCCGGATTTGGAGTTCTCCAGGGGCGTTTGCGGATCTGCCGTGCAGCGTTTCAGACGCTGCGGAGTTCTTTTGAGCCAAAGGGGAGCTCCACGGAGAAGCTGTTTTGGTCGCAATATCTTGCGCTAGAACATCCGGTGCTCTTTAGCAATCAGCTAAAGCAGCTGGTCAAACTGCATAGGGTGGCCGAACTAACCATGAAGGATTTAATAATCCGCTATGGTCTGCCAAAGTCATACCCAGCAGCTACATCGGACTCATGAAGCGGCTGGTCAATGCCTGCCCTCGGGTTGATTCCATCAAGCGGTCGGTCTGCATCGAAGGCACACGAATGGCCTTTGCCTGAGTCAAGATGCATTGGGTGAAGATGGACACAGTGAAGCTTGTGACCGAGGGACCGCCCGCGGGCACGGAGCACCTCACGCCCGAGCTGTATTTTGACAATGTCTTGGAGGGATCCTGCATTGTGCTGGGCTGTGTTCAAAACACGTTATTTTTGAATGAAGTCATTAATATTGTCCCTTCCTGTACTATGAAATAGAGCCGTTATGTAATATAATGCTTGTTATTTAAATTTTTACCTCCGTTGCGGCCGTTTTGTTAAATCTGAGAGTTGGCCAGTCATCGGCTTCCACCCCCACGTAGGTAGTACGGGGGTGTTCGGGATAAATCTAAACACTCTTGATCCAGAAGTTTGGTCCTTAAAGGAGGTGTTTAGCGTAACGAACTAGGCAATTGGACTATGTGGCTTTATCACCCTCACTTAGCCAAAGGAGTTTGATAATAGAAATTTAGGCGCAACCACTAGTGTTTGTAAGTCGAACTTGGGGTGCTGTGAACAACTGATCGGACAAAACCGATTCATTGCACAATAAGAAAAAATCGCTAAAGATTTGTAACCTCTCGAACAGCTGACCGGCTCACGCCGCATCATGACAGTCAGTTTTCGACTTTCCATACTGAGGTGCTCATCCGTATGAACCAGGACACAATTGCAGTAGTTCTCCCTTTACTACCGTAGCCGATATAGCGAAACGTAAGGTAGTAAGCACAGGAGCCGGGCAACCCAACTATTGACCAAAGACATGATTCGGAGCCGATGCATATAATGCTATAAGTTCGGGGTGCCAAACTATACAGTAAAATAGTGTTCGGACTTTGTTGCCGTATTATGGGGCGTAATGAAGCCTCTAGCGAATTAAGGCGTACCAGAGTGTATGGGTGCAACTGATAATAATATCAAAAAGAAAATGAAGTAATAGGCTAATACCGCAGAAATTGGGCCACTAACTATTTTCCATTATAGTTTGATTAATACATCAAAACGTATTTGTACAAGTAGTGCGATAAGCAATAGGGCTATTTAACATGCCATGACCAAGGGATAGCTGCATACGGGTCCTTAAATTAGGCATAATGATTGTTTAAGGAGACCACCTGGGAGTTCCCTTATACGTCAATGCTTCTTGCCGTCTTGGTGTATTCGTCCTTTGATAGGTCCGATAATCAGGCCACCAGGAAAGGCCTGGGAAAAAAAAGGAAACCTGAAAAGAAAAAGAAAAAGTGAAAGTATGCGGGTCCGGGAGAGGTTGACCCGTATTATGGACCACGATCTAGCTGCGCCTCCGTCTATGCCCATGGTATTTTGAGTGCGTAGTTATGTACGCGCGGTACGAATGCCGCCATTTGGTCAGGACTGAGACGGAGGCCGAATTGCAAGTCAAGCTCTTAACGAGCTGGACTATCCTGCTGTAGAGTAGTTCGGACTTGTTTGACAGTGTCCGGGAGCTTGGCCGCCGAATTAAGGTTCTTCTTGAAAAGGGTGCTCTGTGCTTCTGCTGCGAGGGCAGTGGTGTGCTCCTCGGTACGGAGGGAGCGTTCCGTGTTTCCATTGACTGTTATGACACCGTGTCGTTCGGGCATCTTGAGGTTGAGATAAGCATAGTGCGGCACCGCGTTGAATCGAGCGAATGCGGTTCGTCCGAGCAGTGTGTGATAGCCACTGCAGAAGGGAACGATATCAAAGATCAACTCTTCACTTTGGAAGTTGTCCGGGGATCCGAAGGCCACCTCCAGTGTGATTGAGCCCATACAGCGGGCCTCTACACCTAGTATGACACCTTTAATGGTGGTTTTTGTGGGCTTGATCCTTGAGGGATCAATACCCATTTTGCGCACTATATTTTGATAGAGCAGGTTCAGGCTGCTGCCACCGTCCATGAGGACTCGTGTAAGATGGAATCCATCTATGATTGGGTCAAGGACCAGTGCGGCTGAACCGCCATGACAGATACTGGTCGGATGGTCCCTGCGATTGAAGGTGATCGGGAAGGACGGCCATGGGCCGAATTTTGGGGCGACTGGCTCCATCGATTAGACGTCCCTGAGCATCGCTTGCGCTCCCTTTTGGGGATATGGGTAGCGTATATCATGTTCACCATTTTACCTTGGGGGGGGGGACTTCTTATGTCCCCCTGTGTTTGGTGGACGGGACTCCTCGTCATCGTCCTTTCTTTGCGACGCCTTCTCCTTGTTATCGACATTTAACTTGCCAACCTGTTTAAAAACCCAACAGTCTCTGTTGGTATGATTGGCTGGTTTATCAGGAGTACCATGGATTTGAGATGGATGATCGAGTATGTGGTCCAAGCTGGACGAGCCTGGATTGTTTCTTTTATATGGCTTTTTCCGCTGACTGAACTCAAAGCCACTAAATCCGGCGTTGACCACCATGTCTTCGATGTTGTCACTGTTGCTTCGACGCTTGTGTCTGTTGCATTTGGGCTTGCCGTTGCTATTTCTGGCTTCAGAAGTGCTAGGTTCGCTTGTATTGTTATTACTTCGGGCTAGCGAGCTATCCTCGCCCGCGCAGAAGCTGGTCATATGTGTCGTGAGGGCTGCCATGGACTTCATCTTTTCTTGGCTGAGGTGTCGGGCGAGCCATTCGTCAGGGATGCTATGTTTAAAGGCCGCTAGGGCTTCGGCATCCAGACAGTCGACGATCTGGTTCTTTTTAGTTAAGAACCTAGTCCAAAATTTCCTGGTTGACTCTCCAGGCTGTTGAACTATGTGACTTAAGTCAGCGGCATCCAGTGGTCGGACATATGTACCCTGGAAGTTGTCGAGGAAGGCGTCCTCCAAGTCTTCCCAGCTGCCGATTGAGTTTTAGGGCAAACTGTTCAAACAGTGCCGAGCAGGTCCCTTGAGTTTCAGCAGGAGGTATTTGATGGCCTGAAGATCATCACCGCGGGCAATATGAATATGGAGGAGAAAATCCTCAATCCATACCGCGGGGTCTGTTGTCCCATCATATGATTCGGTGTTCATGGGTTTAAACCCTTCTGGGAATTCATGTTCCATTACTTCATCAGTGAAGCAAAGGGGGTGTGTGGCGCCTCTATATCAAGCGAAGTCGCAACGTAGCTCAGATGGGGTTCGTCTGCGGTCTTCGGTCGAAGCGTGGTTATGTTTGTCACGTCCGGCCGGATGGCCATCATCGCGCATCGGGGCACGCCCCCACGATCCATAGATCGATCTGGTCTGACCTGCTCTGTTTTCCAGGTCATGCCGCAGGTCATATGTGTATCCCCGAGCTGTTGTGTCTCTATTTTTATGGCGAGGTATTGCGGGCTGGTGTTCGGATCGAGTTGCCGCTTTGTTACAGCGAGTGGTGGTCGGTTAGCCGCATTATTCGCTGGTAGGACGGGCTCCAGCGCCTCGTCATCGAATTGGGGTAACAATTTGCGCTTCGGCTAGCTTTTCATTGGGCGCTCGAGGCCGTATTCCTCGGCTGCCAGGACATTAGTCCATCTGTCATTGAGTAGATCTTGATCAGCTTGAAGCTGCTGCTGCTGCTGCTTCTTTTTCAGGCTCCTTACAGTGGCTATTAGCCGGCGCTTAAAGCGCTCCTGATCGACAGGCTCCTCAGGCACGATAAAGTCTTCGTCACCGAGGCTCGCCTCATCCTCGGGGAGTGGAAGGTAATTACTATCCTCTGAATCTTCATTAAGGGCATGTTCATTAGGGCAGACTTGCCCATCCTCTCATTCACCCTGTTTGGAAGTTGGCTCAATGGGGTCTTCATTGTCTTCGGCATCGTCCGAAGTATTATTTTCTCCTGTGCCGGTATTGTTGTTTTTTCCATGGCGTGGTTTAGAGCAGCGCTGCTGATGTTGGCGCCTTGGCTATATCTAAGGAGTCTTATCCTCGACTGGATCCTTTTCATTGTCGCCATTGTTCTCTTTGGGTGTATCCACCATGTATACGTCATACGAGGAGGTGGCTGTCCAGCGCCCTGTAATTAGTGGTTTTTGTGCCTGCTCCTCTCCAGCATCGTCGTCCATACGGTCGATGTCTTTGGAGTCGTAATCGAGCATGTCGGTTAAGTCTTCGACAATGGCTATGAAGTGGGTGGTGGGTGGGAAGCGGAATTCTCCGTCAGCAGCTTCCAATCCAAACTGGATATAGTTCGGCTGAGAGTCCCCTGATAAGGAGAGGGCTTTTAATGAGTTTAGCACATCGCCTAAAGGTGAGTGCCGGAAGATGTCCGCGGAGCTGAACTCAATGATCCGCGCCTGATCAGGTTCGATGGGCGGGGATGCACACGGTTTGAAACCTATAGCCAGAGATAAATCCGCGGTTCCGATGACACAGACCCCGCTCGAGGTTGGATCTGTGTGCAGCTCTAACGCCGCTGAGTCTGCGCCTTCTGTGGCGGGGTTGAGCTTCCCGTCCTCGGATGGCGCAATCTGCTCCGGATATAGGGCCAGAGCAGTTACAGGTGCTATCTCATGGGCACGGTCCGATGACAGATTTAGGTCATGTTCATCGTGTTGGCAGGGAGCGGCTGTCATGGGCTTGAATCTGTCAAAGATCAAGTCTCCACGGATATCGGCGACGTAATTCAAGCTTCCAAACCTGACTTGATGGCCGGGGGCATAGCTGTCGATCTGCTCTAGATGGCCAAACGAGTTGACCCACAGTGTGATGCTGCCGATTACGAAGATCTGTCCGGGGAGGAAAGACTCCCCTGGACTGCATTGTTGTAGATGATTGAGGGAGCCATCAAACCTTTTGGTGATGACGCAACAGAACTCTCAATGAAAGCACCAATGTCGGTGTCAAAACCAACGGATCTCGGGTAGGGGGCCCGAATTGTGCATCTAAGGTTGATGGTAACAAGAGGCTTGATTGATCTACCCTGAGATCGTGATGGCTAAAACCCTAGAAGTCTAGCCTATATGATTATGATTGCCTCTACGGACTAAGCTTTCCGATTTATATAGACACCGGAGGGGACTAGGGTTATACAAAGTCGGTTACAGAGAAATGAATCTACATATCCGAATGACAAGCTTGCCATCCACACAAAGGAGAGTCCCATCCGGACACGGGAACAAGTCTTCTGTCTTGTATCTTCATAGCCCAATAGTCCGGCCCAAGCTACATGGTCCGGCCGTCCGAGGACCCCTTAATTGAGAACTCCTTCAGTCTCCATGGGGGTTGCGCCCCTCATGTTCTTGGCGGCCAAGGCATCATCCTTCGGCACCGTCTTCGTCGCCTCCCGTACTTCTCCGGAGCCCGGAGAAACCATTTGGGGCGACAGCTTGCTATCGTCCGCTCTAGGAGGCGGGGAAGCTTGTGGAGGTGTCTTGCTCTCCATCTTCTTCGGCGAAAGATCCCCCGATGACGATGATTCTTGAGAAATGTCATGGGCCAGACTGGAACATGAAATTTGATATTATTCTTATAATCTATAAAAAAGATTAGATGTATATAAGGCATCTTAAGGTACTAATGATTCGGCAAGGGTCTTGGCTCGGGGACAGCTTCGGTGCCCGAATCCGAATCATCCGAGAGGGATATATTTCCCCTCTTGGAAGCTCCCTCCTCCTGATCTATGGAGGCCGCCCTCTTTTTCCCTTTGGGGGAGTGTTCTCTTCTTCTTCATCCTCCTCCTCCTCCTCATCTTCCTCGTGAGAGGAAGGAGCCTCGGTTCCTCCGGACACGGCGGCCGAAGTTTTTTCGTGATGGAGGCCACCTTCGGCCTCCTTGCTCTTCTTCTTCTTGTCCTTCTTTGTCGGCGCCTGCTAGGGCGCCGGGACTAGCATCTTCATCAACAGAGGCTCGGCTGGGTTTTCTAGGAGCAGGGCCAGACACTTAATCCGCTCTGCCTTATTTATCCAGTCCTATTCAGGAGATGGAATTTTTAGATTCCCTCCCTAGGATTGACAAGCTAAGTAATGTTTGCAAATATGATACTTACGGGAGAAGCCTGATTGTTGCAGTCAAGGCCGGTGTCGTCAGATGTCCTTGGCCACATCTTCTGTTTCTTGAAGAGCAGCTTCCAGATCCCTTTGTGTGTCGTGCCAAAGAATTGCCGCAGGGTCCATGGCCCCTCCGGATTAACATCCCACATTTTGAGAGGCCGTCGTTGGCAAGGGAGAGCTCGGCGGATGAGCATCACCTGAATCACATCAGCAAGGGTGATGTCATTTTTTTATCATACTCTTGATATGCTTTTGCAGCGTTGACACTTCGTCAGGGGATCCCCAATCCAGGCCCTTGTTGGTCCAGGATGCGAGCCGCAGCGAAGGTCTAGATCTGAAAGCAGGAGCATCAACCCACTTGGTGCCGCGGGGTTCGGTGATGTAGAACCACTCGTGCTGCCACACCTTGACAGTATCCACAAATTTCCCTTTGGGCCAGGTAACATGGTTGAGCTTCCTCACCATGGCGCTGCCGTACTCGGCGTGTTGGCCTTCAACCACCTTCGGCTTCACATTAAAAACCTTGAGCCATAAGCCGAAGTTGGGGGATGCGGAGGAATGCCTCACACACGATGATAAACGCCGAGATGTGGAGGAAGGAATTCGGGGCCAGATCATGGAAATTCAGCCTGTAGTATTACATGAGACCTCGGACAAAAGGATGGAGGGAGAACTCGAGTCCTCGGAGGAAGTGGGGAACAAAAACCACCCTCTCACCAGGCTCCGATGTGGGGATGATCTGCCTCAGGGCCGGAAGCCTGTGTTTTATCTTCGCTGTCATGTACCTCACTTCACGTACATCTTCGATGTCCTTCTCCGTTATGGAGGAGGCAATCCACTTGCCCTGGGAGCCGGACCCGGCCATTGCTGGAGAAGTTGGGGCAAAGGGAAAGTTCAGAACTTGGGCGCTGGAGCTCGGGGATGGAAAGGCAGAGGAAGAAGAAGGCGTGAGGTGAACAGATGGGTCCTTGTCCTCTTATAGAGGTAGTGAATATCAAGCGCCCCCTCATAAGCCTTAAACCTCGCCTATTCCCAAGGAGACGTGCAAACGGCACAGTTGGATTATCCAAACCTTGATAATCCCGTGATAAGGGGGCATGATCTCTGCTTTGACAAGACGTGTCAATGGTCGTGCCTCAAAACGCGAAGCGGGGGTTGTAAAATGGTACGGAATAATAATAAGAACAGAACATGACATCTCGCTAAAAAAGTTGCCCGCGGACGTGACTTATTTTCAGTATCGTTGCCTTTTACAGCTTAGGGTTGTACATGTTAAGCAGGGCCGGATACAGCTCTTATGTGCGGAAGAATGCTTTGGAGTATTCGAAGGAGGAACCCCCCTTGCAATGTCGAAGACAATCTGCACGCCGGATACATCATCATTGAAGCCTGGTTCAGGGGCTACTGAGGGAGTCCTGGACTAAGGGGTCCTCGGGCATTTGGGCTATGTGATATGGGCCGGACTAATGGGCCGTGAAGATATGAGATTAAAGACCTTTCCCCTTGTCCTGATGGGAATCTCCTTTGCGTGGATGGCAAGCTTGGCGTTCGGATGCATCTTCCTGTAAACCGACTCTGTACAACCCTAGATCCCTCTGGTGCCTATATAAACCGGAGGGTTTAGTCCATAGGTCAACAAGAATGATACAGGCTAGACATCTAGGGTTTAGCCATTATGATCTCGAGGTAGATCAACTCTTGTAACCCCTATACTCATCAAAGTCAATCAAGTAGGAAGTAGGGTATTACCTCCATTAAGAGGGCCCGAACCTGGGTAAACATCATGTCCCATGCCTCCTGTTACCTTTGATCCTCAGACGCACAGTTTGGGACCCCCTACCCGAGATCTACCGGTTTTGACACTGACAGGGGGACTATCATTTTAAGCACAAGAGGAAGGAGTTCATCATCAACACACCATCTATTACCATTTGGAGAGTGGTGTCTCCTAGATTGGTTAGGTGTCACTTGGGAGCCTCTGACATGATGTGCAGTTGAACCAAGAAGCTTGTAAGGGCAAGGAGATCACCTACTTCGTAAGATCTACCCGAGTGAAACAATCCTTCATGGACGATGGCCATGGTGTGATAGACAAGGTTGCTTATTCATGGACCCTTCATGGGTGGAACCCTCCGTGGACTCGCGCAGCCGTTACCCTTCATGGGTTGAAATCTCGTCAACATGGATGTACGGTAGCATCACCTATCGGAACCACGCCCAAAATTCTCCGCGTCTCCATTGCATTTGCACTCTCCAATTCCCATCCCTTTACATTCTTGCACTTGCATGCTTTACTTCTTCCGCTGCCCATGCTCTTGCTATGCTTGTGTAAAATTTATTGTGTGCCCATTAACATGTGCTAAACTGAAGCTTAACTTGAAGAAGCTAGAAAATGCCACTTTTGCTTGTTAAGGGTCTAATACGCCTCCCTCTAGACCCCTCTTCTCAGTCTTTTAATTAGTATCAGAGCTTTGGTCTCCATTGCATTGGTTTAATCACCATTGGAGGAAGATGGATGAGTCTACGTTCGGGAGTTTTAGACATAGAATGCCTATTCTTGACGGGGAGTTTTATGGTTCTTGGAAAACTGAAATGCTTGAGATCTTCAATGAATATAGTTTGAGCAAGTATATTCTTAGCCCGTATGTGCCTCCTATTGATCCTTTGCATCCTACCCCTGGTGAGTATCTTGTCATGGTTCGCAATCTTAGAACGGTTAATGTTATCATTGTAGGATTGCCTAGAAATGTGCTTGTTTGCTTGAAAAACTTTGAATGCACATACAATATAAGGAATTATCTTGAGGAACGCTTTCCAAATTATTCCTTGAAAAATCTGAATGAAAGTCTTCGTAGGTCCATTGCTTTCTATAAAATGGAGCCTAGTGATCCTAAGTTTGATGAATGTCTATTTGAGCTCTGTGACCTTATGCGTGCTAAGGGTGATGTTGGAACCATTAGCAACATCATCACAGACACAATTAGAATTCATAAACTTGCACTTTTTCATGGCCATAAATTTGACGAATCACTTGAACTAGGAGATGATTACACACATGATGATGATGATGATGATGATGATGATGATGATGATGATGATGATGATGATGATATTGAGCATAGCTATTATGATGAGGATGAAGAATTTGATATCGAATGTGAGAAGACTACGAGGAATCCTAGTCTCATGGAAAATCTTCAAAACTATATATCTGGAGGAAAAGAGTGGATTCTTGATAATGGATGTACCGATCACATGACCGGAGATAAAGAGATGTTCCGTGAGCTTGGCAAAAATGATGGTCCACGCAAGTATGTGACTTTTGGAGATAACTCCAAGGGTAAGGTACTTAGCCTTGGTAAGGTGGCCATATCCAATGATAGCTCTATCCAAAATTTTATTCTCGTTGAATCTCTTGGTTACAATCTTCTTTTTGTATCTAGTCTAGCTGACTTTGGTTTCAGTGTTCTATTTATCGAAGTAGATTGCCAAGTGTCTCGTCGTGATAACCATAATATGGTCTTTACCGGCATTCATAGAGGTGATCTATACACTATTGATTTCACTAAGAGAGCCCAACCTCGTACTTGTTTAATTGCAAAATCTTCTAAAGGTTGGTTATGGCATAGAAGGTTAGGACATGTTCACATGCGAGATCTTGCTAAACTCATTAAAGGTGATCATATCCTTGGTGTTAATGTTGTTATATTTGACAAGGATAGACTTTGTAGTGCTTGCCAAGAAGGAAAACAAGTTGGAGGAAGTCATCCCATGGAGAACATCATGACCACGAGAAGACCACTTGAGCTACTTCACATGGATCTTTTTGGTCCCAATACTTATAAGAGCCTTGGTGGTAACTCTTGTTGTTTGGTCATTGTTGATGATTTTTCCAGATTGACGTGGGTGTTCTTTCTTGATGACAAGTCACAGGTTCAAAAGATCATCAAGAACTTCGCTAGGAATGCCTGAAATCAATTGAAGGCAAGATCAAGAAGGTTCAGAGCAATAATGGAACGGAGTTCAATAACGCAAATGTGGATACCTTTCTTGACAAAGAATGCATTTCACATGAGTTCTCGGCTACGTACACACCTCAACAAAATGGAGATGTTGAGAGGCAGAACCAGACTCTTATTGGGATGGCAAGAATGATGCTGGATGAATACAAGACAACAAGACAATTTTGGGTGGAAGCGGTTGAAACAGCTTGATGCTACGAATAGACTATATATTCACAAGCATCTCGGTAAAATGGCCACAAGCTTCTCGATAAAACGACATACCAGCTACTCACTAGTAACGAACCCCAAGTTGGATACTTTTGAGTATTTGTTTCAAAGTGCTACATTCTTGATAAGCACCGTCGTTCGAAATTAGCTCCTAAATCTCATGAAGGTTTTCTACTCAGTTACGGCTCAAACTCTCACACTTACCGTGTCCTCAACAATTTTCACACTTATCTAACGACTCACAAGTAGAGCAACTCCCAATTGATGTAGGAGACAAAGACCCCTTGGAAGCAATTCATGGTTTGGTCCATTGGCAAGATCTGTCCAATGGAGGTGAAGGAGAGCACTTGGTCCATTCAAGTGGAAGCCTCTACTTCACATCAAGGTGAACCCCAAGTTGACTTGGAGGCATCCACAAGTGGAACACGTCAAGATGAAGGAAATGAGAAAGTACAAAAAGATGATCCACCTCGACCTCCTTCTCCACCTCCACAAACGAACAATGACGCCACCAACAATGAATAAGAAGAATATGACACAACAAAAAAGACACATCCGTGACATTTCGGCCCAAACGCATTTTTTCCTGGCATGGTTATGACACTTCTATGATGGTAATTGTGAGAAAATCACATATGATCATAGATGTGGTGTGCTCCTACTTCTATGACAAAAAATCATGACATAAAATGGGCTTTTCTTCTTGAGCAGGCCGGGTACGCACCAGCATGACATTCTTTGGGCCGTCCATGACATAAAAAATCATGGTAGAAGTGAGGGCGAGGAAATTTTTGTGGAGTTCCCAGTTATGGTGGGTGGTCGAGGCCAAGCAATGCACTATGGTTTGCGCGTTTCTCTTGTACGTAGGCGCATGTGTGTGCGAGGCGTTCGCTCTAACTGAACTTCAGGGAGAGGCATTGACTTACTGAACTCGAGTGATTGCACTAGCTACATTACTGAACCGTAGCGATCGATCCCTTAGCTGTTAACTGAACCCAATTGATTCCTTCGCTGCTGACTTAGCCCGAGCGATTCCTTCGCTGCTACTGCTAATTGAACCCAAGCGATCGATCGCTGCTGCTGCTTACTAAAGCTGATCGAGCCCCCATGCAAGATGCAGCCAGCCAGTGTGTTGGGTTGCCTCTCGATGAACAGCGAATGTTGCTACCGCACGCGCGATATGTAGAACAAGCCGAGACATGGAGAGTTGAGCCGGTTGGTTGGCTATGGATGAATAGTTCCTCATGTGGGTTGGATGAACAAGACCCTATTTGTAGTAGGCGGTTGCCGCAGGATGAACAGGACCTCGAGGAGGCCGCCACACCCCAGCCGGTTGGGGGTGGATGAATAGGACCCCGTGGAGGCTGGACGAACAGTAGCTGGTGGAGGCTAGAGAGAGGCAGTAGACGATGGATGGACATGACCCCGTATCGACTGTAGGAGCTCGGACAGAAGTCTGTTTCCTCTGTTTGGCAGTCTTCCACACCCCTGCCAATCAACACGACCCCGTTTTGACTATAGGCACTCAAACAAAAGTCTGTTTCCTCCGTTTTGTGGTACTCCAGATCCTTCCCAATGAACAGGACCTTGTTTCAACCGTACACCATCGAATAGAAGGTTGTTTCCTCTGTACTGCTGTCAGATTTCGGGTTCCGGCAGACCCTTGAGGTTCGAACACTGGGGTGCGCGCGGAGATTTCGCCCTCTACCTACCTGCTCCTCGCCGACTCGCTAGGATCTAAACTACAGAAGGAACAACACAAGAGACACAGGGTTTATACTGGTTCAGGCCACCATTGCGGTGTAATACCCTACTCCAGTGTGTGGTGTCGTGGATTGCCTCTTGGGCTGTTCATGAACAATACAAGGAAGAACAGCCTCGTGAGGGTCTGTTCTTGGCTGGTGCGATGAACTGCTAGAAGGAGTTCAGTCGCTCTCTCTACTGGTTTTCTGGTGAGGATTCTCGATGCCAGATGCCTCTATCCTGGGGGTGGCTAGTCCTATTTATAGGCAAAGGCCCTGGGCCTCTTCCCAAATATTGAGCGGGAAGGGCGCCAACAATTGGCCATTTTGAAGGGGAACATCGGGTACACTTATCCTGACTAAAGTTGGTCCTCGCCTGTCAAAGGCTCTGGTGAGACGCCTGCTTGGGCTCCACAATGACTTCCTTCCTGCCGTTGGGCTGGTCTTGGTCTTGTTGCACCGAAATGGATGCCTTTGCTTGATGCTCTCGCCTGCGCTTGCTCCCTTTGCACCAAAGAAGAAAGGAGGACACTGCGCGGGCTGGCGCCCGACTGGCACCCTTGGTCATCATGGCTTGCGTCATGGGCACCTCGCGAGGTACCCCGCCTTGATCTCTCCGCCTCCTTGCGAGCTAGCCTGATGAGGCCGTGCCTGAGGAAGCTCCTGGTCGTTCGCCCCATGAGGCTTGGCCCCTTGCGAGGGTCTTCAGCTTGTGTTGATGAAGATGGGCCATGCTGGGCCCCCCTTTGAGCCACGCCGCAGGCTGCAGGCAGGCAAGTCTAGGGACCCCGTTCCCATAACGCCGACAGTAGCCCCGGGGCCCAAGGCGCCCCCGGACTTGGCCGAGCAGAGAGGCGAAAGGGCAAGTGTGAAGCGCCGCAGGCCCTAATAGCCTGCGGCCTTGGGCGCCGCGTGGCGGTTGATTGGAAGTGGGCGTCTCCACTTCCCGACGACGCCTCGGCAACTGCATGAATTGAAAAGTCCCTGCATGCAAAGCGAGTCATGATTACCTGCGATCATGGAGGTCGGCGGTTGGCCTCCTCTAGCTCTAAGTACGGCACGGCGCGTGCCCTTCCAGCCTATCTCTTCTTGCTTCTACTTCTTCCCGGTCCTTGCTCCGTCTTGCTGCAATGGTTCCGATCCGCCGGTTCTCTGCGGTAGAGAAGGGAAAGGCTCCCCGAAAGGATCCTGACCCTCTTCCACCGAAGAAATGGCTAGCCCTCCCACCAGGAAGTGTCGAGGCCCTGGTGTGAGCGGCCACCACCAGGGTTCCTGCTTCCCTTGTACGTGCACATCGAGGGCTCTGAAGGAGTCGATGCCGAACGCCACGGGCGGCACCGCCGTCGGCGCCGGCGGGTCACAAAGGTGTGCGTCTTTCCCCCTGGAGTCCACGCCGAGGGCTCCTCCCGAGAGTTCGTGCTTCACACCGCCATGCCTCCCCAGTCTTGGATTCGCCTTCCTCGCTTCTTCGCCTCTGTCATCCCGCAGGGGGAACTCCTAGGGCTCTGGCTGCAGCACGCCGGCTGCAGCACCCTTGCGACCAGGGCAGAGGTCGTGGTCGTTGCCCCAGGTGAGGTCTTCATGACTCGAGGCTGGGGCGAGATCGCCTGGGTCTGCAGGACAAGGGGCGCCCTCGCGATCCACCTGGAGTTCGACGGTGCTTCGGTGATGTTCTTCAAGGTCTTCGTTGCGGAGGGTCACCGGCTGGAGTGCTGCCCCGGGAGAGGCGGTTGGGACCCCGCTACGGCGAGGCAGAGGCCGGCTAACCGCTCCCTTGGCAGCTCCTGAGGCGATGGAGGCGCTGGAGGATCCAGCGACTACACCGAGCTCTTCGCGACCCCGGAGACGAGCAACGACAGCTACGAGCCCCCGAGCCTGCGCCGCTCCTGGAGTAGGGCGGGCTCGTCAGGCCGTCGCCGCCTCTGGTCTGGATGGGGTTGGCGCCGGTGCCGGACGACCCACTATTGATGATGGCGTCTTTTGCAGGGGCGCGCATAGTTAGCGTTCCTTAGGATCTGTTCCCTGCGAGGAATCAAGAATGCGCCCCGTGGGGGCTTGTAAGGTGCCTGCGGGCCTATCTATTAATATAATCCTTGCCATGGAGTAGCGCGAGTTGCTCATTCCGTCTTAGCTCAGTTCTTCCTTTCGAACCTCGTGAGGGCTTGATGCTCTGCGCCGACAGGTCCCAGTCCCAAGGCGGCTTCAGCCGTCGCTGGTATGCCAGGTCGCGATGCCGTGGTCAAGGCCAGGAGGTGAGCGGCCCGAGGTCTGGTAAGAGCCCCTGAGTCGCGATGCTCAGGAGGTCCCCCTTAGCGCTCAAGCAGCCATAATTCGGTGAGAAAGGAGAGCGATGTTGCTAACACGGGATTGCATTAGGTGCGGGGATGGTGCCATGGTAGCTGGAGCTTCCGGGTGGTGACTTATCTCAAGAATCAGGGACCGCTCCCTGGTGTGTCGCCGGGTCCATGCATCGGCAGGCGAGGGGTCGCTTGGCGAGGTCCTCGCGTGCCTTTCCCCTCTCGCCTTCACTCCCCTTTCTGCTCTACGTCCTCGGGTCCCGGCCCTCGAGCGAGTCTCAGCCGTCGCTGGTATGCCAGGTCGTGATGCCATGGACAAGGCCAGAGGGTGAGGGCTGGAGAGCCGGTAGGAGCCCTGAGTCGCGATGCTCAGGTACCCCCCCTTTAACGTGCAAGCGGTTTGCGCGGACGAGAATGAAGAAGACACCGTGAGGGCCTCGCCTGACGCTGCTCCTTGAAGAGATCCTGCAGGCTCATCACAGAAAGAATGAGAGTTCGCCGTGACAATCAACAGTCAGCCGTTGGTTGCTCTGGAGAGGTGGTGAGGCACTAAGGGCTCGACGAGGTGGCGCTATGCGGGGCTGCCGCGGCCAGAGCTCAGCCATTCAGGTTTGTCGGCGTTGCAGGGATGGACCCATGCGCAAGCGTCATGCCGTTTAGGAGCAGCTCCATCAGTTCGTGTCAGTTGAGCTGGCAACTAGGTCAAGCATGTTAATCGCGGAGGGGTGAATTCATTCAAATAGATGTTGGGAAGGCGGACATCGCTGGGTCTGGCCCGAGCGACTTGGGGATGACGCAGGCCATGGGGTGCCCCCAACAAAGTAAGCTAAAAACACGAGCAAAAGGGATACACGCCGCAGGGACGGACCCACGTGGCCTGGGAATAATGCAGCCCTGGGGGGCGCTCCCAGCTGGAAATGAAACTTGAAAGATGTCACCTGATGATGTTGAAGATGAAGGGGTGTTGGTGTAGCAGAGTCGGTGGGCTGCGGGAGCCGAGGGGCCTCGGGAGGCTCCGGAGGCGCTGGTGGCTCCTCGGGGACCACCTCCATCTCCACTAGGGCTGCGGAACGCCTGGCCTCTTGAGCCTCCAGGATGCCCCTCATGAGGCGCTGGTACGTGGCAGCCGCGCTCGGCAAGCCACAAGGCATGTGAACGTAGCTGTGGGGTGGACCTTCGCAGCGCCCCACTTGCCAGGGCCAGAGGCGCTCCTGAGAGGCGGCTCGGTTGAGCCCTGGTATGTCGATGCAGACGCGCAACCCACCATCCTCGCCTGGATGGGGGGACACAGCAGGTAAGTGGCGGCTGCCTCTCATGACTCTTGACTCCTGTAGCTCCTGAATGGCCTTGCTGATGAACTCCTGAGGGTTTGGCCCTCCTTGCCTTGCTCCTTCTTGAGGGAAACGTGCTTCGAAACACGCCTCCAAGTGGTTCCCAAGCGCCTCCCTCGTGACCTTGGCGAGGTCGGTGGCCCTCCAGGGGAGATCCCCCGAGCCCTGCCTGTGGAGGGCGCCGGGCGCGCTTCCCTATGCGATGGAAGGAGGTTCCCCATGGGCAGGCGCGGGCCCTGAGGGGCCGGGCCGGACGATGTCTTCTTCTTCTTGGGGGCGGCCTCAGGAAGCCTCCTGCTTCCGCGATCCGGGTCTTCCAGTGATGCGGCCTGAAAGGCTCGTTCCAGGGAGCACACCGCGTCTTTCTCTTCGCAGGGCACCGTGATGACTCTACCACTTCCTGGCATCTTGAGGACGTTGTAGCCGTGGTGGGTTACGGCCATGAACTTGGCCAGCGCTAGGTACACGAGGATGGCGTTGTATGGCAGGCGAATGTGGGCGACGTCAAAGTCGATGAGCTCGGTGCGGTAGTTGTCGCGCGCCTCGAAGGTGACAGGGAGGCGGACCTGCCCAATCGGGACCGTGGAGCCGTCAGTGACTCCGGAGAAAGGCTTGGTTGGCTGAAGCTGATGTAGGGCACTTGGAGATTGTTGAATGTTTCCACGGACAGGACGTTGAGCCCTGCCCCGCCATCGATGAGGGTCCTAGTGACTATCACGTTGCTGATGATTGGGGAACAAAGCATTGGGAGGACTCCGGCTGTGGCCGCGCACTTGAGCTGATTCGCTGAGCTGAACGCGATGGTGCACGCCGACCACCTGAAAGGGCGCGTGGCCTCGAGCTTGGGGAGGACTGCATTTACTTCGCGGGCGAACTGCTTGAAGATGCGTTGAGAGGCTGGGGCTTGAGCTCCTCCCAGGATGCAGGCAATCGCACGTGGCTCCTGGAAGCCCCCAGCCCCCTCGTCCTGATGACGGTCCTCATTTCTCCTTGGTTGCGGCGGCAGCGGAGGGAGGCCTGCGTTGCCTTGCGGGCGATCCTCGCGAGGCTAATCCCTCCAGTTTCCCTCGCGAGGCGGGTCCTGCCAGCGATCCTCGCGAGGTTGGTCGCGCCACCCTTGGCGAGGGCCGCGGTCTTCCCAGCATCCTGCATTCCTTCCTCCTCCTTGGCCATAGCCCCGGTCGCTGCGGTCGGGACGTCGGCCGACCCTTCCTTCACGCACGGCTCGAAGCTCTTGGCATTCATTGGTGTTGTGGGTGTGGAGGTCATGGTACACGCAGTACTGGCTACCCTTGGAAGATTCGGGCTGATCTCTGCCCAGCTTGGTGTCTGGTTCTGCTGCGAGCACGGCAGCCCCCTTGGGCTTCACATCCTTAGCCTTGGGTTTCTTCTCTTCTGGGTCTGCGGCAGGCAGCTCGAGGAGGGAGAGACGCCCTTCCTCAGCCCTGGCGCACTTGGTCACGAAGTTGAACAGCTCCAAGGAAGTGCACAAGTCTTCATGCATCGCCAGCTCCTCCTTCATCTTCACGTCGCGCACGCCGTCGGAGAAGGCTGAGATGATGGCCTCCTCAGTCGCCTTGGGAATGTTGAGGCGCGCGTTGTTGAAGCACTGGATGTACTTCTGCAGGGTTTCCCCTGGTTGCTGCTTGATATGGCGCATGTCGCTCACGGCGGGTGGCCGGTCGCGAGTACCCTGGAGGTTGGCGATGAAGCGGGTGCGCATCTCGTCGCAGGAGGAGATCGTGCTTGGAGCCAGGTTCAGGGGCCAGGTGCGGGCCCCGTCCTTGAGCACCATGGGAAACCAGTTCGCCATGACCTTCTCGCCTCCATTGGCAGCTTCGATGCCCAGCTCGTAGAGCTGGAGGAACTCTGCAGGGTCAGCCGTACCGTCGTAGCGAGGAGGCAGGTCTGGCTTGAACTTGCCGGGCCACGCGACGCTGCGCAGCTCGGTGGTGAAGGCGCGGCAGCCCACCGTGGCCACGGGAGGCCTTGGGTGATGAAGAGCTTGGTCCTGCGGGTCCCCATGTGCTGCAGCTGGGAGCAGTGCGGGGTCTTGACGTGCTGGAGCAGGAGTGTGGTCGCGACGAGCTGGAGCAGGGAGCGCTCGAGCAGCTTCTCGCTGGCGAGGGACTTCTTGGCAGCTTTGCTCCTGCCGCGCTGGTGCCTGACGGAGCGGGTTCCGCCCAGGGGCCACGCGCCATGGGGCCAGGGTGCCTTCTTGAGGGGGAGGCTGCTGAGGCGCCCTCGGAGCTTTGTCGCCCGCGCATGGCGGGGTGCGGTGCAGTGGGATGGACGGCGCAGGAGAGCCCCCTGCGGCACGGACGAGCTCGGCGACGCGGTCGAGCCATTCTTCGGAGACATCGTTGACGGGACGGTAGCACAGGACCTCGTTTGCCGCGATGAGCGTAGCTCGAGCCTCCATGGGTGCGCGGAACACGCGAGACGAAGAACCAGCTGGGGTGAGCAAGGGTGTAGCAGTGCGGCCGTCTTGCCTCACGGAGGGATGCTGGGACGATGCTTGCTGCTCGTTCCCCGCCGGGCCGGTGGCGGCGTTGACGGCAGGTGACGGGGAACGACAAGGGCGCCTGCCGACGGGAGCCGTCTGGGCGACACGGGAAGCGAGGGCGGCTCGGCGCTCGGCGCGGGGCCGACGAGCGTCAGACATGGATGCGATGGTCGGAGAAGAACAGCGCGACAGAAGACGAATTCCGGCGCACCCCTACCTGGCGCGCCAAATGTCGGATTTCAGGTTCCGACAGACCCTTGAGGTTCGAACACTGGGGTGCGCGCGGAGATTTCGCCCTCTACCTACCTGCTCCTCGCCGACTCGCTAGGATCTAAACTACGGAAGGAACAACACAAGAGACACTGGGTTTATACTGGTTCAGGCCACCATTGCGGTGTAATACCCTACTCCAGTGTGTGCTGTGGTGGATTGCCTCTTGGGCTGTTGATGAACAACACAAGGAAGAACAGCCTCGCGAGGGTCTGTTCTTGGCTGGTGCGATGAACTGCTAGAAGGATTTCAGTAGCTCTCTCTACTGGTTTTCTGGTGAGGATTCTTGATGCCAGATGCCTCTACCCTAGGGGTGACTAGTCCTATTTATAGGCAAAGGCCCTGGGCCTCTTCCCAAATATTGAGCGGGAAGGGCGCCAACAATTGGCCATTTTGAAGGGGAACATCGGGTACACTTATCCTGACTAAAGTTGGTCCTCGCCTGTCAAAGGCTCTGGTGATGACACCTGCTTGGGCTCCACAATGACTTCCTTCCTGCCATTGGGCTGGTCTTGGTCTTGTTGCACCGAAATGGATGCCTTTGCTTGATGCCCTCGCCTGCGCTTTCTCCCTTTGCACCAAAGAGGAAAGGAAGACACTGCGCGGCTGGCGCCCGACTGGCGCCCTTGGTCGTCATGGCTTGCGTCATGGGCACCTCGCGAGGTACCCCGCCTTGATCTCTCCGCCTCCTCGCGAGCTAGCCTGATGAGGCCGTGCCTGAGGAAGCTCCTAGTCGTCCGCCCCGCGAGGCTTGGCCCCTCCCGAGGGTCTTGAGCTTGTGTTGATGAAGATGGGCCGTGCTAGGCCCCCCTTTGAGCCACGCCGCAGGCGGCAGGCAGGCAAGTCTGGGGACCCCCGTTCCCAGAACGCCGACAACTGCGGTACGCCAGACCTCATTTCGGCAGTTCTGTCCAAGCCTGTTGGCTCTCACTGAACATGACGTATTCCGACCCAGTCGGTTGCCTCCCGAGGAACACGATGTTGTTTCCTCCATTCTGATCCAGCCGGTTGGCTGCCGATGAACATGACGCCATCGATGTACGCTTTTGAGACCCCTTTTGTATGTACATACATAACCGTGTTTACTTTCTTGCAGCGTGGCTATACACACCTGTACACGATATGGACGGGACTGTGTGACATGCAATGTCGGCGGCTCTACTACGACATGTGTTGCACCTTACTCGGCCATGGTTCATCGCTACGGAGATCAACCGACCAGTATGTACATACATGTTCATGACCAGACAAACAACCCTACGTATAGTTTGACCGGGTGAGTCCCAGCTGTCAGGGAGCATAAGGATGCATTTGCTTGCGTGCGAAGATATATCTGGTGGGCCCAGTTGTCAGGCGGAAGAATCATTTTTTTTGCCCGTAATATGGATGCACTTCCTTGCAAGCAAAGATGTAGCTGGTGGGTTCTAGCCGTCAGGGGGAAAACATTTTTTTTCACAAAATACGGTGGCCCTTCCGGTGGGTCCCCGCTGTCAGGTAGAGGAATCATTATTTTGCACGTAATAAGGAGGCAGTTCCTTGCTGCGGCCGTGGACCCAGTTGTCAGCCTCTCCATGTATAGTCCTCTTTCGATGGAAGTCATTCCTTGATCACGTTGACCACGCCGCACTGCGAGCACTAAGGCGTTGGATGATGCGAGGCCTTGGAAGGGAATGACCCAGAGCCGGGGAAGAATCGGCAGTTGTTTCCCACACAGAGGGGAGTACAAGGGTTTACTAGTTCGATTGCAATGTGAGGCTGCCATCACCGAAGAATTATAGGAGGTTTGAGTGAGTACAGGGATGGCCAGGACAGGGATGGGAGTAGGGTGGGGCGGTGAGGCCTGCGCGGCAGCACAGCCGGCCGCGGGATGCAGGAGCAGGCGACACGACCGGCAATGGTTTGGGCGGCTGGAGCAACAAGACCAGAGGTTGAAGAAGCACATCGGTCGTTGGATGGACATCGTACGGTCACTATAGCAAGAATCGTTTATATTGACTAAGTTGACAAATCCTGCATCTACATTAACTTAGTAGGCCCACAAGTCAGCCTCCAAATATGGTGGGTCCCAGCTAGCAGGGGGTATTCATTTTTTAATGCGTAATAAGGAGGCACTTCCTTGCGTGCGAAGATATAGCTATTGGGTCCGATCTGTTAGTGGGAAGAACATTTTTTCACGAAATACAGAGGCCCTTCCGGTGGGTCCCTGCTGACAGGCGGAGGAATCATAATTTTGCGCGTAATGAGGAGGCACTTCCTTGCGTGCGACCATGGACCAAGCTGTCAACCTCTCCATGTACAGTCCTCTTTCAACGGATGTCTTTCACTGACCATGTTGAGCATGCTAGGCCGAGGGCACTAGGGCAGTGGACGACGGTGAGGGCTAGCAAGGGAACGACTCGGAGTGGGAGAAGACCCGATAGTTGTTTCCCACACGAAGGGGAGTACGAGGGTTTACTGGTTCATCTGCCATCACTAGAGAATAACAGGAATTGTGGGTGCGTAGAGGGATGGCCAGGGTAGTGATGGGAGTAGTGTGGAGTGGTTAGGCCTACGCGGCAGCACATCCGGCCACGGGAGGCATGAGCAGGCAGTACGGCTGGCGGTGGTTTGGGCAGCTGGAGCAAGAAGACCAGAGGTTGAAGAAGCAGCACGGCCATTGGATTAACCTCGTACAGTCACTACAGCTAGAATCGTTTATATTGACTATGTTAACAAAGCCCCGCATCCGCGTCAACTTAGTAGGGCCACAAGTCAGCCTCCAAATATGTGGCAGACAACATAGAGCCCATTTGTTTCTTTTTAATAATTTGCATCCCATTTGCTAATTCTTAAGGAATTTATTACAGCCAGGTCCATGGTCAAAAAGTTCAACCTAACGCATATTTCAGTTGAGTCCGAACTGTTTTAATCAAGAAATGATAAACATTTATAAGAACTTTCGATTTTCCAAATAAAATATTGTTTTATTTTTGTAAGCTAATAATATGTGGGACAATTGAGTTAGTTTTAGGGAAAACCAGTGGTAAAAGAATCAGCGCTGGGAGGGAAAACAACAACAAAAAATAAGGATGTAAGATGAAAAGGGAACTTTACGTATTTTCAATATAATAATATATGTATATGAACTAGTAAAACTATAGATAGAGATCAGAAAATGGAAGTATGACATGGCATTTTTAGAGGTAGATGAACTAGGCTATGCGTTTTCTTCAGGAAAAAAGTTGCCCGCGAATGTTATAAGAGAAAACATTACTAAGGCTGGCGGGCCAGAGGCCAGTTGATACCTGCTGGATCTTTATGCCCCATTGTCTTCATGGGCTGGGCCTGTTAAAAACAAAACCAAGCCTAGGCAGTCTATAGCCCAGTTGATAGTTGCTTGACTTGAAAAAACAATATACCTGCTGGATCCCTGTTATCAGTCTGTACTTGTAGAATTCTCTCGTTTATTGACTACGCTGAAAATTTTATGGGTTTCACCGTCTCACCGTCAGCATTATTTTGCATTGTGATAACAAGTGCATGCACTTGCTTGCATAAGACTATGGACCTACTGGTTTCGTACAGTTAGGCTCTGTATGGACAATTGTCTTGTGGTTCCATGGACAAATTTCATGCAAATTGGATGATTTTTAGTGAAATCGGACTGAATTCATTGCATTTTACATATTCCTTTTTATTATCCAATATTTTAGATATTTCATCTGATAATAACTGGCTAGGCCTTTTTTGAGTCCATGGGCGGTGCTTCATGCGATCAAGGTCGTGACACTTAACTATTTTGGAAGGCCCAAATCCATCGCTCCTCTCTTTTAACAATTTGCAGGAAGGCTTGGCATGCCATAGCCCAGTCCCGACGTGTTGCGTCCAACTATCAACCTATAAAACCGGATGGATCCTGTGCGTACTTGAAGATGTAAATTTTTGGAGAACTGGGAATTCGAATGGCAGGTGCTTATGCTACCCTTAAAAAACTCAGGTGCTTGAAAATTCGTACCAAAACAAATGATTCAGCTTTATATCCACGTCAACCCTCGACGTGTGGTTGGAAGAGAATGCCAAGTTCATACCGAAAGATCCTTAACAACAATACAAAGTTGCAGACGTCTAGGTGGAACAAGTACCAATACCAAACTAACTTATAATGTTTTTAGTCCTGGCCCGAGTGTTCGTCTGGTTGAAAATCTTGCAGACGGTCATCTCCCACTCCTTCTCTTGCTCCAGGTCCCCGAGGTGGTACTGGTGCATCACCCAGTTGGTCCTTTGCTGGTCCAAGTTCTTGTTCGTGTGTAGCACCAGAAGCTTTTTACTGCCCGTCTGCCGGCCGTTGACCATCACCTGCAAGTTATTGCTGGTCTTGTGCCACATCGCGTGCATGACACACTCTGACTGTATCTTGCGATACACCCACGTGCACCTTTTGAACGCCCTTGAGTTGCGCTGGAAGAAATGCTTGCTTAGGCCACTCAGTGTGATACCTAAAGTATTGGCAAATACAAGTTTTAGGGTATGTAGTTGGCATTTTCATAACATCTTTGGCATGTTGCAATCACTTGCTTCACTTTTGATTAACTTTCAAATTGTAATTGCTTCACTAGGTCTGCGTCTAAGAAGAAAAATAGAGGTATAAACAAAGGAATATATTTGTGCAAGTTGACCGCCGATCGGTGTCTAACCTGGAAGTTTCTTAGGATGAGTGTAGGATATGGCGTGCTCGCTGTAAATGGTTGGTATGAACAAATCGATGAGAGGGCGAGATCTCGCACTGTCAGCACTCACTTTGGCCTCAAGGTACTCGACCAGCTCCTGATCTATGGGATCGAACTTGATGCCAGCTGGCAGCACCAGCGAATCTGTAACATCCCAAATTTTCAATTTGGAATGTTTTACAATTATTAGCTAAGCATGCATGCATTTTGTTTGATTTGAGTGGCATTTGGAAAATTTATAGGCACTTCATGTTTTAATTAAATTTGGATTCCAATAGGCATTTGGAATTTATTTCAAAACCCCCTGACAAATACTTCCTCGAAAGTTTGAGAGGAGCTAACATGACACTCCAAAAAGTCAAAAGAAAATAATGCCAAAAGTTTTGAGTTCAAATTTGAGTATTATTTGCAGTTGTCAAAAATGTTTTTTATAAACTTTGCCTTTTGCCACTAAAAAATAGTCCACTATTTACGGTTTATTTTTCTGATAATTTTGATACATACATACATACATACATACATACATACATACATACATACATACATACATACATATATACCCTTCGAAAACCCTCTCTAAAAACCTCCACAGCCGCTGCCATATCCGTTCCTATCTCACCTCAGCCATCGCAGTTTACCGCCATTTTCATCGCCAGTAAGCCCCTCCGCGACCCCTTCTTTCGTCAAATCGCTTGGCCTCGCCATGGCCCCTTGTTTTGACAAGGTTCTGTTCTTGTTTATTTACTCCAGCTTCGTCAACAAGCTCATCCGCCTCGCCGAAGCACGGGAAGACCAATGGAGGTTCTAGAGCTTGTTGTGCTCGCGGTAGCCACCACCAACGCTCGCCAACACCACCCCGATGACCCCCTCGTGCCACCGCATCTCACTGACCTCTCCTGTGACGCCTGCGCCCCCGGACTCGCCGCCTCACTCGCTCCGACCGCCGCGCTGCCGCCTCTATATCTCACCATAGTCGCTGTAAGCTCCCCTCCCTCATGTCTATTAGATGCTAGATCAACGATGTGGATTAGATAGAGTATGGTTAGGGTTTTTTATTAAATCGGTTTCTTTCTGGTTAATCTCGGTTAGATCGAACCGGTTCACCGGTCTTCTATAATAAAATGTACGCGCACGCTTGATGCTAATCTTCGGTCGAGCGTGGTATAATCAAAGATCAACCATCCCTTAGCCCTGTAGCAACAGGCCACGTTGCCCGTATTTTTTTAGTTTTGTTTATAAAAACGGAAAATTTTCCTTCTTATAAATTTAATATCTCCTAGATTAGTTAATATCTTAATTTGATTCCTTTTGCTCTAGATTGGAAATTTCTTAAAGTTTCTGTAGATATCAAATTTGACCATGTTTGAAATTATGAAATTTGATTTACATGAATTTTGTTCACATCACTATTTTTTAATATCTCGAGCTAGGATTAATATTTTTTAGTGTTCCTTTTTGCTACTGGTTTCTTATGACTTTGTCTATTAGTAGGCTCAATTTGGAGAATTCAAAATTAGTTAAAATTAGTTTATCACAAAAACAATATTGTTTCGATATTTTGTACCTTTTGTGCTATTTCTTTTATTTTTAATGATTATAAATTATTTTCTTTTGTTATTTTTGTTTTGTTCTTATTAGTGTCTATAGATTAACAGTAGCAATTTTATTGGATGTAAAAAAAAATATTTTTGTAGTTTATTTTTTCTTTTGTTTTGCAAGGAATATTGTTTTAGGCATAATAGGAGTTTTATAAAAGGTTTTAAAATGATTCTTTTTGCATAAAATTTTATTTATGTTTTTCTTTCTGTTAGTTAGCAAAAACCTTATTTTTGTTCTGTTAAAGAAAAGTTTAGTAGTAGAAAAGTATTTTATTAGCTTGTTCTACTTGTAGTAAAAATTTAAATTGAGTTTGTTGTTTTCTTTGATTTTTTTGTTTTTCCTTTGTGTGTTTTGATGATTGTGTGATAATTAGTTTTACTTGTTGTTACGTTATTATATTTGTATGATGGTATGTTACTATTCTTTTTTTGTTTCGATAGAGTACCCGGAGTGTGAGGCTTGTTACTACGAGTCATTAGCGTTCGAAGATCGTCAACAAGGCAAGTCTTGATCATGGGTTTTATTACCTATGTATTATTGCATTAGTTGATATCATCCCTACCATGCATGCAAGTAGGAAACTAAATCAAGTTCTTGAGTAGTATCATGTGGTAGGATAACACAAATCCCTATGTTACCACTTCCAGGGACGCTATACTATTTATGCTATGCTTCGTAGATGGGGTTGGTTGAGTGATTCACATGGGATATGTGAGAGTAAAGATGATGACAACCTCAAGAATGCAAGATACTCAAGATGAACTTCCATTCACTACTACGTGGAGGACGGATGGGCGGGCACCCTGGAGCACCAAGTGGTTCACCCAGGGATGCTTGGAGAAGCGCCATGACATCTTGCGGAAAGCTTCACCCAGCCATGAAGAGACAGATGGATACACCATGTCGGGAATCTTACCTGTGCAGCTGCAAGCCATTATGGGCTCTGGCTTGATCGACCCTAGGCATGACTCTGGATGGACGGTGCCAGTAGATGTAGAAGAACGGTAGGAAATGGATAGCACCAATAGTGGCCCAGTGAAACTCTACGGAAGACCATGTTTCGTTCGACGTATCTTCAAACTCCAGGCAGTGCGAGGTAATGAATGAGGGAATGATTCTTGCAGGTAAAGTGCACAAGACTCTACAGAGTGGGAAATCTAATCGCTTAGCCGTGTCCCCTGTTATGGACAACTGAGCTTCTGGAATTGGAGTTATACGGAAATCTCAACACCGGACATAACTAATTAAATGATGGTCATTAATGATTTTGGGTATGAGACACTGGTTGGCGGAAACATCTCAATAAAAACCAGTATTTTGTAGTGTCACATCCCTAGTTCTGGTCTGCTCTGGGTTAGCTAGTCTTGTGTTGCATCATGTTTAAATTTCAGTTAAACCTAAAATGGGAATTGCCTAAACCCTAGCATAAAAGGAATCCACTAGGTTCAACTAAAATATTCTCAGTGTTTCCAAATGGCTTTCAAAAATGTTCATCATTTCTGAAAATGCTGGAGGCATAACCAGGGGTGTTGCACATTTTTTCATGACATATTGGGGCTCTGAATTAAATCTTATAATATTTGCATTTGGGCATTTAAATGCTATTAAATATTTTAAATGCTCAAATAATCATAAACTAAAATGTTTACTGTTGGATATATTCCAAACAGTAGTCATGATTAGTTTCATGATTTTTGGTAATGCCCTGACATTATAATAAAGCCCTCAAGATTACAGAAAATAGAAAACATTAACAAAAGAGAGAGAGAATACCTGGCGCTTACCTAGCCGGCCTGGCACTGTAGCAGCCCACCAGGAAGATCTGCCAGTCATCCCCCACCTCGTGCCAGAAGGACGCGAGGTGTGTGTTCGCCGCACGCCGGCACGCGCCCATGCCACCTCCTGCTTCCTGTCGCTCCCCCCTCGTCGCCCTGGGCCTCCCTCGCGACGCCACGCAGCCCCGACCGCTCTCTCACTCTCTGTCGTGCTCCCCCCCCTCTGTTTCTCTCGCGCATAGCCACTCGAACGCGTCGTCGTGCCGCTCGCCGTTCCCGCGGCCACAGCCACCGCCTCGCCTCGCCGAAGCGCTCAGAAGCTCTGCCTTGACCCCTTCTTCCTCCCCACCGAGCCACGCCCTGCCAGAAGCCCTGCAACGCCGTCCTCGACGCCATCTTCGTCCTCTGCACCGACGGCCGCTGTTGCTCGATTCGCCGCCCATAGAGCGTCCCCGGCCTTTCCCTCGCGCTCGTTGGACTCGCGGTGAGCCGCTGACCCGTTCCCCTCTTCTTCCCATGCCGTTTGGCCACTCTAGCCGCTGTTTCCGCCGGACCCGAGAGCTCACCGCCACCCAGCCATGTCGCCGCCGTGGCCACCGTCACCTATAGCCACAACCGAGCGCTTCACCGCACTCGCCGTGTCCCTAGGAGCCGCAGCACCGCTCTGCACCTCCTGCCGTGCCTCCTAGCAACGAGGCCGAGCTCGCCCGAGCTCCGGCCGCCGCCGAGGTCGACGCCGTGCTCAACTCTGGCCACCTCGCGGCCTCCTGTCCGTTCCTTTGGATGCGGACGAGCAAGAGCTCCTCCCTAGTGCCCCCAGCGCGCCAAACCATCGCCCGTAGCGCAATCCTGAGCTGCGCCGCCGTCGTTTTGCTCGCCGCCAGCGAAACTCCAGTGACTGCCGACGTGTCTGTCGTTAGGATTAAACCCCCACCTAATTACCACCTCATTGCCACTGACATGTGGGCCTATGCCCCACTGACACTTTTAGTTAGGATTAAATTAGCACTAACAGTCTTTGTTAATTAGCCTAGTCACTGACCAGTGGGTCCCAGCGTCAGGTTTGACCTGGGCTGACGCTGTTGACCTGATGATGTCATTCTGACGTCATGCTGACGCAGTAATGCTTTTCTGGATTTTAAATAAATCTATTTGGTTTATTTATTTTCAGAAAATGTTCTAAACTTCTAAAAATCATAGAAATTCAACCGTAACTCCAAATGAGATAATTTATATATGAAAAATTATCAGAAAAATCCAATCTATCCATCTGTACCATTTTCATGCATGTTAGAACAACTTATGACTACTGTTTAGGACAATTCAATTAAATGGCATTTGAATAATCACATATGGAGTTTGAATTTGAATCTTGTATTCAAACCAACTTCATTTAATCTGTTCTAAGTTGCATTTAACACACTCATTTTGCCATGTCATATTCATGCATCATATTGTTGCATTGCATTGATTGTGTTTTCTCTGTGTTGCCGGTATTTGTCCCCTCTCGATAGACTTGGTTCCGACGATGAGTTCGATGACACCAATGAAGAACTATATTATCTTCAGAAGTGCCAGGCAAGCAAAACCCCCTTGTTCATTCCGATACAATCCCACTCTCTCGCTCCTGCTCTATTTTACTACATTAGGACAACAACGATACAACTGTTACTTGTTGCGATAGTTGAACCCCTTTATCCTCTGCATGACCTGTCATTGCCACAGTAAATAGATGAAACCCACTAGCATGAGTAGGAGTTGTTTGAGCCCTGATGTGCCCACTCATTCATGCTTGTTTGTCATGCCTGCTATTGCTTAGAGTTGTGTCAGGTCTGATTCATCGGGGATGAATTGGAGGTGTGTGAACATGTGCTACTGTTGAGAGCTAAGTGTGTGAACATGATTTGGTAAAGGTAGCGGTGAGAGGCCATGTAGGAGTACATGGTGGGTTGTCTCATTGAAGCCATCCTTAGGAACTGAGTTCTGTGTTTGTGATCCATGAACATCTACTACCACACATTGGGATCCTTAATTGACTCTCTCGACTTATTAATCAACCTGATCTCTGTCCAGGAGTTGCAACTATTTTCTGGTGTTTGTAGGTAGTGTTAGTAGTCTACCAAGTGGCACCCGATACAGGTGGGCTTGGGACAGACTAGGCACAGTGGCCCGGTGTACCAAGTGGCACCCGGATGGTGGGCTTGCGAACCCTGCACACATCGTTCGGGGCCGTGAGCGACACCCCGGCCGGATCTCCTTGCGGATGGAACCCGAATAGGCGATAAACCTGGACTAGAGACTTGTATGGCTAGTCAGGTCGTGGTCGACACCCTCGCCAGGCTTCCGCTTGAAGGTTGCCGAGATACATGACGTGTACATGGCGGTAAGTGGCGAGAGCGTGTGTGAAGAAGTACACCCCTGTAGGGTTAATATGATCTATTCGAATAGCCGTGTCCGTGGTAAAGGACTTCTGGGTTGCCTGTACAGTTCATAGACAAGTGAAAGTGGATACTCTAAAATGCGCAAGATAAGCGTGAGTGCTATGGATGGCGTTCTCGTAGGGAGACGGGAGCGGATCCATAGTGGTGTATTGACATGGTGAATATGTGGACTCGTGTGCGCCACCTCAAAGAGTTATATTGCAGCCGTAGTTCAGGATAGCCACTGAGTCAAAGCTGGCTTGCCACAGTTAAACCCCACCATCCCCTTTGTTGATAATGATGCATATGTAGTTAGTTCTGATGTAAGTCTTGCTGGGTCCATTTGTATTCACGTTTGCATATTTGATGTTTTTGCAAAGAGACTTCAGTCTCACTAGTAGTTCCGCGTGAACTTCGACGGTTAGCTTGTTACCTCAGCTACGATCTTGTGCCCTCGGCAGGATCTGGTAGTTAGTCAGGCTTCTCAGCCTTTTTCATTTGTAGTTGTCTGTACTCAGACATGTTAAGATTCCGCTTGTGCTTTGACTTGTATGCTCCGAATGCTGGGTCGAGAGACCCATGTTTGTAATATCTCGCTCCTCGAAGCCTATTGAATAAAATACTTGAGTTGTAGAGTCATGTTGTGACCCCATGTTGTATTTGCACATATCGAGCATATTGTGTGTATGTTATTGAAATGCTTGGTATGTGTGGGATCTGACTATCTAGTTGTTTATTCTTAGTAGCCTCTCTTACCGGGAAATGTCTCCTAGTGCTTCCATTGAGCCATGGTAGCTTGCTACTGCTCCGGAACACTTAGGCTTTCCGGCTTGTGTCCTTCTTCGTTCCTATGTCTGTCCCTTCGGGGAAATGTCACGTGATGAATACCAGAGTCCTATTAGCCCGCTACAGCCCGGTTCACCGGAGTCCTGCTAGCCCAGTGCTACAGCCTGGATTCACTCGCTGATGACCGACACGTTCGATGCTGGGTCATGGATGCCTGTCCCTGTAAGTTTGTGCCACTTTGGGTTTACGACTAGCCATGTCAGCCCAGGCTCCTTATCATATGGATGCTAGCGACACTATCATATACGTGTGCCAAAAGGCGCAAACGGTCCCGAGCAAAGGTAAGGCGACACCCGTAGGAATACCATGCGTGAGGCCGCAAAGTGATATGAGGTGTTACATGCTCGATTGATGTGGCATTGAGTCGGGGTCCTGACAGCTTTGGTATCAGAGCTTGACTGCCTGTAGGATTACCAAGCCAAACTGGTCGAAGTTGAGTCTAGAAATGCTTTAGTTATATGTAGGGGAATTGATTGTGGGATGGGAACGTAAGGCTCTTTTAATCCTTTACCTTATGCCTTCTGATCTAAGTCATCCTATCTTTCCTACGGGGTTAAGAAACTAGGTTTTCTCTTCTTTCTATCAAGATCACGTGTTACTAATCCGTAGACTTATAGAATTGTTGGACTTAAGCCTCGGTTCAGTTCCTACTACTTCCGTATGTTAACTGTTGATCTCGAAACCTTGATATTGTGCTTCTGAGTGGCTATGCCACCATTTTTGTAGCATGTCTCCAATCTTTTCGAGCATTTACAGCCGTTATGCTGTCCGAGTCATCCCAGGTTTCTAAATAGTCTGATGCATTTGCAAATCCTTTCTTCCGTTCCCGATGTCCTTTTTGGTCAGAATAAGCACAATAACCGGTGCGTTGAGGTACTCTATTGCCTCGGTATATATGTTGGAGCTACTATTATGAACCTAGGTGTTTTAGGGAGTCACCTAGTAATCTAGCCATGTTTTATGTTCCCAGTGTGAGGATTCTGGCCACCATTCTCGAAAGCATCCCGTGATGTAATTTAGTTAGTAGGTATTCTACTCCTGGGTTTTGAACCCGAGATTCACTCCACCTACTCCATGTTGATAGAGTTTGCTAGTCCCTTTAGGATATTAGTAACCTTGTGATAGCCTCGAGGTTCGTGGTATAACGTTCTTCCAAATACCATGAACTACTTATGGCAGCAGTTCCTCGTTGAACCAAAAGATCACAACCAGAGTGCTCTTGATGAGTTCTTCTCTCTATATTGTGACTCTGCCAGTTCAACCTTTCTGCATGGGTTATTCGGAAGAAATATGTTGAACTCGCTCGACATGCTAGTTCATGCATCCACAACTCGGAAAATCATATGTTCTTTTGAGTTGTCCCTCTTTAGTTGTTTTTTTACCCTCGTCTATCAATTGATAGTCAAGATTATGCAAGCATTCGTTCATCGATGCCTATTACTCTTGTGGTCCGTCAAGCCATTCTATTCTGGAATGACTAGGAGAAACAAACTCCAGTACCTCATCCTTATCTAGGATTGGGTCAAAGAAGTTGTATTCCATAGATCAAATGTATTCCAGCTTCTGGTCTGTTCTACCTTGAAGTATTACCTTCTTTATGTCAGGACTGTCATGAGAATTGCACCACCTCTTATGAATTCTTGATGCAGTGATACTCCTCGCCATCATTATTCATTCCTCGGTTCCGTGTTATTATAACCGGAATGCCGACAAGTGAACTATGATGCGTGAAATCAATACTCCTAGCAACTCCGTTGCTTGGTAGCTAATGGACAATAATTTCATTCTTAGCAATGTTGGTTATTGAATCATCATCCTAAGGTTGATCGTGCTACCTAGTCCACATTTCTTGGTCCACTCTTCGATCAATGAGTTAGGATTGTGTCAATCTCTCGCTCTTTCGATCATATCATCCTGCCTGAAAAGCAACATTGCTCCCGAGCGTAATAACATTTTGGTGGTTCGTGCTTTTTCGAATGTCTTCTCGGAAGTGTTACCATGTTGTCGCCTGACCGCTATGTTGAGCTCGTGATCAAGTTGGTTTTCTTATAAACCACCCCTTCTCCAAGAATCTGTGTTGGATACCCCTGAGCTAGTTGGTCAAGCTAAATAACAACTTGGAGAGTTGGAAGATAAAAGCTTGTCTAACTTAGTCCATTTCCAAAGGGATATCTTGTGTTTGTGTGTGTGTTGAAGAAAGATGATATCTTCACCAATTGGTCCTCGTGATCAGTTGTTGGATCTATTGTCTTATCAAAAATTTGACTTGAGTATGGGCTATCGTCAAGTCATATCAAAACCAACGATGTTCGTAATGTTGTCTTACTCGTGGTTGATCCCTCGAGCATACACCATTACATCTTTTGGTCTGACCAATACTATCACCTTGTTCACATAATGGTGGAAGTCCAGTGATATGGAAATTCCGATGAGTTGCTGTTGAGCCATCAGCGGCATTTTGTCTCCTCCATGATTCATGTTGAACATCCAGCTGGTGTTTGAAACTTGTGTAAGCATTTCTTCATGCCCCGTTCATGAAGTATATGTTTGGTGTGCGAAGTGACTTTCTCTCATTCATGTACATTCGATGCAAGTTCCCGCCGTGAATTTGAGAAAGTTAGTTTTGCTTCCTTCGGAATCGTCCCAAGTCAGTCATGCATGTGCAAAGTATACTATGGTTGGTAGATTAATTACCTCCACTCCATATGTATTCTGTAGCACACCAAGCCACTGATTCACTTGTTCTAGGTAAAGAAGTCCAATTTAAGTGCACAAGACTTCGATATCCCCGATGATGGTTCCCAACCTGAACTCGGTAGTGTTTAATTATAAGACTACTACGTGGTCATGCTTGTCTTGGACAACGTGTTCACATGTATGTAGCAGAAACCAGCTCATGTTTTCGAGCCTACTACCGTAGTTCATTCCCCGAGAATCTTGCAACGTCATCTCGTCGATTTGTGTTGCAAACTTTCATTTTTCTTTCTAGACTTGATGAGTCTGGAATTTCCTGACACCAACCAGATCTGAATCTCAGGCAGTTATGATGGTTGGAACGTTTCCCAAGAACTATAGTATCGGTCTCTCTATAACCCGGTAAAGTGGATGTCGTGGCCAATACATCCAGCTGGAAGACCTATTACTGTAGTATCCTGATTGAGAAAGTTGGCCACCTCCCCATAAGGACCTCGCATGATTTACTCCCTAGCTGTTCCTTATGGATTTTTTGTGTTTCCGAAGTCCGACCTTTTACCTGAAGTTCTATATATCAAACCATATCTATGAATGGATTATGCTTGCACACCAAGGAGAACATTAGAAGCGGAGTGCTAAATGTCTCTCGGTCGATCCTCCAGATTTTGTTTCCTTGGTGTAGTCAAGGTAAAGTCTGAGAAGGTGGTATCTTCCTTTGCATCTGCATCTTCCACCGGTATTCATCATGGTAGTACATTGTGTTGCCAGGATCCTTGACACAGATATTGGTAAAACCTTGATGAATATGGAAATGCCTAAGTTCTTGAGAGCACGCACAAGCGCTAGGTGTTAGCACTGGCACTAACTGGGATCGATCTTAGTTTCCTCGGTTATGCTATAACTTTTCAAATAGTGGACACATTCTCTACTATTGAGCTTCTCCCCAGTTACAAAAAAACATCCCTTGTGTAGTTTGCAACAAGGTAATCCACATCATCCATTCTTGTCCGAGTATGTTAGTCTACCGAACTCCTCCAAATGATCGATTGTGATTTGCCTTAAGCTAGTACAAAGAGTTTAAATGATCTTTGAATCAAAGGTAATTCTTTTTGCCACTTAAGGGATGATCCCACGAGTCACCTCCTCTAAGATGTCTCGATAAGGTATCATGGCAACTCAACTCCTCGCTACGTTGACAACCATTCACCACCTTCTTAGGTGTGAAATTGTTGCCTACCTAGTGAACCCTTGTCATCTGTTCCACTCCATCCCTTTGGATGTGTGCTTCATGTCTCAGCTCGAGAGATGTTTCAATGTCTCATTCCATGAGTTGATCCTGAGTTGTTCGACCTTCGAGAAGATCGATCCTTCCAGAATCTTTCTTTCCCTATCGTTGCCATGTTAGTTGGAGTTCTCAGAGCAAGACATCGAGGCAAGATGATGATCGAATCAAGGTTCTTATGAAGTGCAACCTGGATCATGAAGATTGTGCTAGCTTCGTGTCCCCTCTGTCTTCTTACCTCACGTCTTGAATCTCGGGCCGAGATTCTTGCTTAGTGGGGGTGAGTTGTCACATCCCTAGTTCTGGTCTGCTCTGGGTTAGCTAGTCTTGTGTTGCATCATGTTTAAATTTCAGTTAAACCTGAAATGGGGATTGCCTAAACCCTAGCATAAAAGTAATCCACTAGGTTCAACTAAAATATTCTCAGTGTTTCAAAATGGCTTTCAAAAATGTTCATCATTTCTAAAAATGCTGGAGGCATAACCAGGGGTGTTGCACATTTTTTCATGACATATTTGGGCTCTGAATTAAATCTTATAATATTTGCATTTGGGCATTTAAATGCAATTAAATATTTTAAATGCTCAAATACTCATAAAATAAAATGTTTACTATTGGATATATTCCAAACAGTAGTCATGATTAGTTTCATGATTTTTGGTAATGCCCTAACATTATAATAAAGCCCTAAAGATTACAGAAAATAGAAAACATTAACAAAAGAGAGAGAGAGAGAGAGAATACCTCGCGCTTACCTGGCCGGCCTGGCACTGTAGCAGCCCACCAGGCCCATCTGCCAGTCGTCCCCCACCTCGTGCCAGAAGGACGCGAGGCGTGTGTTCGCCGCACGCCGGCACGCGCCCGTGCCACCTCCTGCTTCCTGCCGCTTCCCCCTCATCGCCCTGGTCCTCCCTCGTGACGCCACGCAGCCCCGACCACTCTCTCACTCTCTCCCGTGCTTCCCCCCCCCTCTGTTTCTCTCGCGCACAGCCACCCGAACGCGTCGTCGCGCCGCTCGCCGTTCCCGCGGCCACAGCCACCGCCTCGCCTCGCCAAAGCGCTCAGAAGCTCTGCCTTGACCCCCTCTTCCTCCCCACCGAGCCATGCCCTGCCGGAAGCCCTGCAACACCATCCTCGAAGCCATCTTCGTCCTCTGCACCGACGGCCGCCATTGCTCGATTTGCCGCCCACAGAGCGTCCCCGGCCGTGCCCTCGCACTCGTTGGACTCGCGGTGAGCCGCTGACCCGTTCCCCTCTTCTTCCCATGCCGTTTGGCCGCTCTAGCCGCTGTTTCCGCCGGACCCAAGAGCTCACCGCCGCCCAGCCATGTCGCCGCCGTGGCCACCGTCACCTATAGCCGCAACCGAGCGCTTCACCGCACTCGCTGTGTCCCCAGGAGCCGCAGCACCGCTCCGCACCTCCTGCCGTGCCTCCTAGCGACGAGCCCGAGCTCGCCCGAGCTCCGGCCGCCGCCGAGGTCGACACCGTGCTCAACTCCGGCCACCTCGCGGCCTCCCGTCCGTTCCTTTGGATGCAGACGAGCAAGAGCTCCTCCCTAGTGCCCCCAGCGCGCCAAACCACCGCCCGTAGCGCAATCCCGAGCCGCGCCGCCGTCGTTTTGCTCGCCGCCGGCGAAACTCCGGCGACAACCGACGTGTCTGTCGTTAGGATTAAACCCCCACCTAATTACCACCTCACTGCCACTGACATGTGGGCCTAGGCCCCACTGACACTTTTAGTTAGGATTAAATTAGCACTAACAGTCTCTGTTAATTAGCCTAGTCACTGACCAGTGGGTCCCAGCGTCAGGTTTGACCTGGGCTGACGCTATTGACCTGATGATGTCATTATGACGTCAGGCTAACGCAGTAATGCTTTTCTGGATTTTAAATAAATCTATTTGATTTATTTATTTTCAGAAAATGTCTTAAACTTCTAAAAATCATAGAAATTCAACCGTAACTCCAAATTAAATAATTTATATATGAAAAATTATCAGAAAAATCCAATCTATCCATCTGTACCATTTTCATGCATGTTAGAACAACTTATGACTACTGTTTAGGACAATTCAATTAAATGGCATTTGAATAATCACATATGGAGTTTGAATTTGAATCTTGTATTCAAACCAACTTCATTTAATCTGTTCTAAGTTGCATTAGCCAAAACACACTCATTTTGCCATGTCATATTCATGCATCATATTGTTGCATTGCATTGATTGTGGTTTCTTTGTGTTGCCGGTATTTGTCCCCTCTCAATAGACTTGGTTCCGACGATGAGTTCGATGACACCAATGAAGAACTATATTATCTTTAGAAGTGCCAGGCAAGCAAAAACCCCTTGTTCATTCCGATACAATCCCACTCTCTCGCTCCTGCTCTATTTTACTGCATTAGGACAAGAACGATACAACTGTTACTTGCTATGATAGTTGAACCCCTTTATCCTCTGCATGACCTGTCATTGCCACAGTAAATAGATGAAACCCACTAGCATGAGTAGGACTTGTTTTGCCCTTATGTGCCTACTCATTCATGCTTGTTTGTCATGCCTGCTATTGCTTAGAGTTGTGTCAGGTCTGATTCTTCGGGGATGAATTGGAGGTGTGTGAACATGTCCTACTGTTGAGAGCTAAGTGTGTGAACACGATTTGGTAAAGGTAGCGGTGAGAGGCCATTTATAAGTACATGGTGGGTTGTCTCATTGAAGCCGTCCTTAGGAACTGAGTTCTGTGTTTGTGATTCTTGAACAGCTACTACCACACATTGGGATCCTTAATTGACTCTCTCGACTTATTAATCAACCTGATCTCTGTCCAGGAGTTGCAACTAGTTTCTGGTGTTTGTAGGTAGTGTTAGTAGTCTACCAAGTGGCACCCGATACAGGTGGGCTTGGGACAGACTAGGCACGGTGGCCCGGTGTACCAAGTGGCACCTGGATGGTGGGCTTGGTAACCCTGCACACATCGTTTGGGGCCATGAGCGACACGCCGGCCGGATCTCCTTGCGGATGGAACCCGAATAGGCGATAAACCTGGACTAGAGACTTGTGTGGTTAGTCAGGTCGTGGCCGACACCCTCGCCAGGCTTCCGCTTGAAGGTTGCCGAGATACATGACGTGTACATGGCGGTAAGTGGCGAGAGCGTGTGTGAAGAAGTACACCCCTGCAAGGTTGATATGATCTATTCGAATAGCCGTGTCCGTGGTAAAGGACTTCTGGGTTGCCTATACAGTTCATAGACAAGTGAAAGTGGATACTCTAAAATGCACAAGATAAGCGTGAGTGCTATGGATGGCGTTCTCGTAGGGAGACGGGAGCGGATCCATAGTGGTGTATTGACATGGTGAATATGTGGACTCGTGTGCGCCACCTCAAAGAGTTACATTGCAGTCGTAGTTCAGGATAGCCACTGAGTCAAAGCTGGCTTGCTGTAGTTAAACCCCACCATCCCCTTTGTTGATAATGATGCATATGTAGTTAGTTCTGATGTAAGTCTTGCTGGGTACATTTGTACTCACGTTTGCCTATTTGATGTTTTTGCAAAGAGACTTCAGTCTCACTAGTTGTTCCGCGTGAACTTCGACGGTTAGCTTGTTACCTCAGCAACGATCTTGTGCCCTCGGCAGGATCTGGTAGTTAGTCAGGCTTCTCAGCCTTTTTCATTTGTAGTTGTCTGTACTCAGACATGTTAAGCTTCCGCTTGTGCTTTGACTTGTATGCTCCGAATGCTGGGTCGAGAGACCCATGTTTGTAATATCTCGCTCCTCGGAGCCTATTGAATAAAATACTTGAGTTGTAGAGTCATGTTGTGACGCCATGTTGTATTTGCACATATCGAGCATATTGTGTGTATGTTATTGAAATGCTTGGTATGTGTGGGATCTGACTATCTAGTTGTTTATCCTTAGTAGCCTCTCTGACCGGGAAATGTCTCCTAGTGCTTCCATTGAGCCATGGTAGCTTGCTACTGCTCCGGAACACTTAAGCTGGCCAGCATGTGTCCTTCTTCATTCCTGTGTCTGTCCCTTCAGGGAAATGTCACGCGATGAATACCAGAGTCCTGTTAGCCCGCTATAGCCCGGTTCACCGGAGTCCGGCTAGCCCAGTGCTACAGCCTGGATTCACTCGCTGATGCCCGACACGTTCGATGCTGGGTCATGGATGCCTGTCCCTGTAAGTTTGTGACACTTTGGGTTTACAACTAGCCATGTCAGCCCGGGCTCCTTATCATATGGATGCTAGCGACACTATCATATATGTCTGCCAAAAGGCGCAAACGGTCCCGGGCAAAGGTAAGGCGACACCCGTGGGAATACCGTGCGTGAGGCCACAAAGTGATATGAGGTGTTACATGCTAGATCGACGTGGCATTGAGTCGGGGTCCTGACATGTAGTAGTTACAAGCAAGTCTTTTTGTTGTAGGGAAAAATTTGATTTTCGCAAAAACTTAAACTTAGAGCCCCATAGCCAAATTGCATATAGTGTTAGTATTTTATTATTATTTTCTCTCTATAACTTGCCGGCATATTCAAAATGCTGACCGGCACGGCTGCAACGTCTTATGTTGGAGCGGATTATTCCGATCAGGAGTGAGGCTACGATCCACACTTGGTGATTGCTCTATGGATTCGGGTGGACTTGCTTATCATCTACGCTTCTGCATTTAGTTTTTCTCATGAGTTGGCCTTCGGCCGAATTTATTATGATGTAATAAAGACATTATAGGAGAATCATGTAATAAATCAGGTGTGATTGAACTTTGAAATTTTCATCAATGTACTGTGTGTGCCAGCATGATCTTAAGATGGTACAGATACACAGAGACTTGACCATTTTCTGGTCAGGTTGCTACAGTGATGGTATTGAGAACACGCTGACCATAGGACGTAACAACTAGCTTCCAAAATCCATAAGAAGAATTACTTCATGTTTTATTTTTCCGTATTTCTCCCCTGTCAATTTCTGAATTCCCTCCTATTTCAACATTCTAGATGGTTGTTGAGTACATCCTAGTTTTGTTGCCATAGTTTTGCCAGCCGGATGAGACGATGCCATTCGGCAAGAAGCTGGTTCAGATCATCAAGAAGTTGAACATTGCTCTGCCCTCCATCACCGGGAAGCCTACCAATGCACTTCCGACAGACACTCGCTATAGGATTCTGGTGCACATTCTAGTGAGGACTTTTGGAAGCTTGTCAGAGCCCATGGACTTTGAGTTTACCGCTCCCACTTGGATCCTCGGGAGAGACATGACTATTCATCATGCACCTGGACATCTCCGAGAAGAGTATAGGTCCGAGCTCGACGCATCAGACCTCTCCATGATTTCTCGCCGAGCTAGAAATGGAGATACCGTGTGCACTCTGGATGACGACAACATTCTCTGATATGTCTAAGACCTGGAGACTCACATCCGGAATCTAGAGGTTCAGACGCGCAGAAGCTCAAAGATATTCAGTAGGTTGATCTTCCATAAGTGGAATTGGAGGATAAAGCTCGTGATGACTTCAACAAGCATGTAGAGGCAGTCAAGGAATTTCTGGAGAGAATCGAGGAGCCTGAAGACTTATGTTGCTGCAATGGAGGTAAAGATGGACCTAGGAGAATACCTCTTTCCAAGTGGTGACAATGGACCCTTAGTGAGCAGTGAAAAGGACTACATGAGAGCTCCACTGAAGGACGCCCCAAGAGGAGATGCACCACGGAGGATGCTGCACCAAAAGACGCACCACTAGAGGACAGAAGGATATCTAAGGAGAACACTTTGTCATGACCGCGATGTTATTTTTATTTTTTCATTGATCGAGTAGGCCGATGTTTTAATTTCATCGTGAGATTTGTATTTCGAGATTGAACTATGTTTGAGTTGAATGAATAAATGATTGGTGTGATAATGATTGTTGCATTTGTTGGGAACGCGGTAATTTCAAAAAATTTGCTACGATCACACAAGATCTATCTAGGAGATGCATAGCAACGAGAGAGTGTTGTCTACGTACCCTCATAGACCGAAAGCGGAAGTGTTATGACAACGCGGTTGATGTAGTCATACGTATTCACAATCCGACTAATCCTAGCACCGAAGGGACGGCACCTTCGCGATCTGCACACGTTCATCTCGATGACGTCCCATGAACTCTAGATCTAGCTAAGGCCGAGGGAGAGTTTCATCAGCACGACGGCATGGTGATGGTGATGATGAATTTACCGGCGCAGGGATTCGCCTAAGCACTACGACGATATGACTGAGGTGGAAATCTGTGGAGGGGGGCACCGCACACGGCTAAACAATCAACTTGTGTGTTCTAGGGTGCACCCTGCCCCCGTATATAAAGGAGCAAGGGGGAGGCCGGCCGGCCCTCCTAGGGCACGCCGAGAGAGGTGAATCCTACTAGGACTTTAATTACTAGTAGGTTTCCACCTAAGGAAGAGGGGGAAGGAGGAAGGAAGAGGGGGAAGGGAAGGAAAGGGGGGGCGCCGCCCCCTTCCCTTGTCCTATTAGGACTCAAGTTGGGTGCGCGGCCAGCCCCTCCTGGCCCTTCCTCTTCTCCCACTAAGGCCCATCTTGGCTCATTAGTTCCGCCGGGGGGTTCCGGTAACCCTCCGGCACTCCGGTTTTATCCGAAACTTTTCTGGAACACTTCCGGTGTCCGAACGTAGTCGTCCAATATATCAATCTTTATGTCTTCACCATTTTGAGACTCCTCGTCATGTCCGTCATCATATCCGGGAATCCAATAACTTTCGGTACATCATATCACATAAACTCATAATACCAATCGTCATCGAACTTTAAGCATGCGGACCCTACGGGTTTGAGAACTCTGTAGACATGACCGAGACACGTCTCCGGTCAATAACCAATAGAAGAACCTGAATGCTCATATTGGTTCCTACATATTCTATGAAGATCTTTATCGGTCAAACCGCATAACAACATACGTTATTCCCTTTGTCATCGGTATGTTACTTGCCCGAGATTCGATCGTCTGTATCATCATACCTAGTTCAATCTCATTACCGGAAAGTCTCTTTACTCGTTCCATAATACTTCATCCTGCAACTAACTCATTAGTCACAATGCTTGGAAGGCTTATAGTGATGAGTATTACCGAGAGGGCTTAGAGATACGTACCTCTCTGAAAAACGGAGTGACAAATCCTAATCTCGATCTATGCCAACCAAACAAACACCTTTGGAGACACCTGTAGAGCACCTTTATAATCACACATTTACACTGTGACGTTTTCTAGCACACAAAGTGTTCCTCCGGTATTCGGGAGTTGCATAATCTCATAGTCTAAGGAACTTGTATAAGTCATGAAGAAAGCAGTAGCAATCAAACTGACACGATCATAATGCTAAGCTAACGGATGGGTAATGTCCATCACATCATTCTCCTAATGATGTGTTCCCGTTCATCAAATGACAACACATGTCTAGGGTTAGGACACATAACCATCTTTGATTAATGAGCTAGTCAAGTAGAGGCATACTAGGGACTTTATATTTTTGTCTATGTATTCACACATGTACTAAGTTTCTGGTTAATACAGTTCTAGCATGAATAATAAACATTTTTCATGAATTAAGGAAATAAATAATAACTTTATTGTTGCCTCTAGGGCATATTTCCTTCTGTCTCCCACTTTCATTAGAGTCAATAATCTAGATTACAAAATAATGATTCTAACACCCATGGAGCTTTGGTACTGAAAATGTTTTGTTTGTGGAAGAGGCTTAGTCAACGGGTCTGCAACATTCAGATCTGTGTGTATCTTGCAAATCTCTATGCCCCCCCCCCTCCGACACTTGATGCCGGATGGAATTGAAGTGTCTCTTGATGTTCTTGGTTCTCTTGTGAAATATGGATTCCTTTGCCAAGGCAATTGCACCAATATTGTCACAAAAGATTTTCATTGGACCCGATGCACTAGGTATGACACCTAGATCGAATATGAACACCTTAATCCAAACTCCTTCATTCGCTGCTTCTGAAGCAGCAATGTACTCTGCTTCACATGCAGATCCCACCACAACGCTTTGCTTGGAACTGCACCAACTGACAGCTCCTCCATTCAATAAAAATACGTATCCAGAATGCAACTTAGAGTCATCCAGATTAGTGTCAAAGCTTGCATCGACATAACCGTTTATGACGAGCTCTTTTTCACCTTCATAAAGGAGAAATATATCCTTAGTCCTTTTCAGGTATTTCAGGATGTTCTTGACCGCTGTCTAGTGCTCCACTCCGGGATTACTCTGGTACCTCCCTGCTATACTTATAGCAAGGCACACATCAGATCTGGTACACAGCATTGCATACATGATAGAACCTATGGCTGAACCATAGGGAATGACTTTCATTTTCTCTCTATCTTCTAAAGTGGTTGGGCATTGAGTCTGACTCAACTTCACACCTTGTAACACAGGGAAGAACCCTTTCTTTGACTGATCCATTTTGAACTTCTTCAAAACTTTATCAAGGTATGTGCTTTGTGAAAGTCCAATTAAGCATCTTGATCTATCTCTATAGATCTTGATGCCCAATATGTAAGCAGATTCTCCAAGGTCTTTCATAGTAAAACTCTTATTCAGGTATCCCTCTATGCTATCTAGAAATTCTATATCATTTCCAATCAACAATATGTCATCTACATATAATATCAGAAATGCTATAGAGCTCCCACTCACTTTCTTGTAAATACAGGCTTCTCCAAAAGTATGTATAAAACCATATGCTTTGATCACACTATCAAAACATTTATTCCAACTCCGAGAGGCTTGCACCAATCCATAAATGGATCGCTGGAGCTTGCACACTTTTCTTAGCAACCTTTGGCTCGACAAAACCTTCTGGTTGCATCATATACAACTCTTCTTCTAGAAATCCACTCAAGAATGTAGTTTTGACATCCATCTGCCAAATTTCATAATCATAAAATGCGGCAATCGCTAACATTATTCAGACAGACTTAAGCATCGCTACGTGTGAGAAAGTCTCATCGTAGTCAACTCCTTGAACTTGTTGAAAACCTTTCGCAATAAGTCAAGCTATGTAAACAGTAACATTACTGTCTGTGTCGGTCTTCTTCTTAAAGATCCATTTGTTTTATATGGCTTGCCGATCATCGGGCAAGTCCACCAAAGTCCACACTTTGTTCTCATACATGGATCCCATCTCAGATTTCATGGCCTCAAGCCATTTCACGGAATTTGGGCTCTTCATCGCTTCGTCATAGTTCGTAGGTTCATCATGGTCTAGTAAAATGACTTCCAGAACAGGATTACCGTACCACTCTAGTGCGGATCTTAATCTGGAAGACATACAAGGTTCTGTAGTAACTTGATCTGAAGCTTCATGGTCATCATCATTAGCTTCCTCACTAATTGGTGTAGGAATCACGGGAACTGATTTCTATGATGAAATACTTTCCAATAAGGGAGAAGGTACAACTACCTCATCAATTTCTACTTTCCTCCCACTCACTTCCTTCGAGAGAAATGCCTTCTCTAGAAAGGATCCATTCTAAGCAACAAAGATTTTGCCTTCGGATCTATGATAGAAGGTGTACCCAATAGTTTCCTTTGGGTATCCTATGAAGACACACTACTCCGATTTGGGTTCGAGCTTATCAGGTTGAACCTTTTTCACATAAGCATCGCAGCCCCAAACTTTAAGAAACGACAACTTTGGTTTCTTGCAAAACCACAGTTCATAAGGCGTCGTCTCAACGGATTTTGATGGTGCCCTATTAAAAGTGAATGCAGCTGTCTCTAAATCATAACCCCCAAATGATAGCGGTAAATCAATAAGAGGCATCATAGATTGTACCATATCCAATAAAGTACGGTTACGATGTTCAGACACACCATTTCGTTGTGGTGTTCCAGGTGGCGTTAATTGTGAAACTATCCCATGTTGTTTCAAATGAAGACCAAACTCGTAACTCAAATATTCTCCTCCACGATCAGATCGTAGAAACTTTATTTTCTTGTTATGATGATTTTCCACTTCACTATGAAATTCTTTGAACTTTTCTAATGTTTCAGACTTATGTTTCATTAAGTAGATATAACCCTATCTTCTCAAATCATCTGTGAAGGTAAGAAAATAATGTTACCCACCACGAGCCTCAATACTCATTGGACCACATACATCGGTATGTATTATTTCCAACAAATCAGTAGATCATTCCATTGTTTCGGCGACCGGAGTTTTAGTCATCTTTCCCAGAAGGCACGGTTTGCGAGCACCAAGTGATTCATAATCAAGTGATTCCAAAAGTCCATCAGCATGGAGTTTCTTCATGCGCTTTACACTGATATGACCCAAACGGCGGTGCCACAAATAAGTTGCATTATCATTATTGAACTTATATCTTTTGTCTTCAATACTGTGAATATGTGTATCACTACTATCAATAAAAACAGACCACTCATCAAGGGTGCATGACCATAAAAGATATTACTCATATAAATAGAACAACCATTATTCTCTGATTTAAATGAATAACCGTCTCGCATCAAACAAGATCCAAATATAATGTTCATGCTCAACGCTGTCACCAAATAACAATTATTCAGGTCTAGAACTAATCCTGAAGGAAGGTGTAGACACTATAAAAAAAAGACACATCCGTGACATTTTGGGCCGAACGATTTTTTTTTTGTCATACATATGACACTTCTATGACGATAATTGTGACAAAACCTGGTATCATCATAGATGTGGTGGGCTCCTACTTCTATGACAAAAAATCATGACAAAAAATGGGCTTTTCGTCTTGGGTGGGCCGGAGACGCAACTGCATGACATTCTTTGGGCTGTCCATGACGGAAAAACCATGGTAGAAGCAAGGGTGACAAAAATTTCGGGGAGTTCCCGGTTACGGTGGGAGGTCGGGGGCCAAGCGATGCGCGTTTCTCTCGTACACGTACGCTCGTGTGTGCGAGGCGTTGGATCTAACTGAACCCGAGCGAGGCGTTGGGCTCTAACTGAACCCGAGCGATTGCACTCCAGGCTACGCGTTACTGAACCCGAGCGGTTGATCGATGGCTATTAACTGAACCCGATCGAGCAATTCCTTCGCTACTGCTGCTAACTGAAGCCGATCGATTGGATGAACAGTGAGCGTTGCGGTCGGGGGGGGGGGGGGTGGATGAATAGTGAGCGGTGGCGTTGCCTCTGGATGAACAGGACCCCGTGGTGTGGAGGGCTGGATGAACAGTAGACGGTGGAGGGGTGCCCGTGGAGGGGTGGTTGAATAGGACCCCATGGTGTGGAGTGCTGGATGAACAGTAGACAGTGGAGGGGTGCCCATGGAGGGGTGGTTGAACAGTAGCCAGTGGAGTAGCGCGCGGTGGAGGCTGGATGAACAGGAGCTCGTGGAGGTTGGAGGAGGTTGACGGTAGCCCGTGGAGGCTGGAGGACGTCGACGGTGGAGATGAACAATATCCCGTGGAGTCCCGTTTTGCGGTACGCCACACCCCTCCCGATGAACAGGACCCCCATTTCGACCGTAGCGCTCCAACACAAGTCCGTTTCGTCTGTTTTGCAGTACGCCACACCCCTCCCGATCAACAGGACCCTCGTTTAGACCGTAGGAGGTCCGTTTCCTCCGTTTTGTGGTACGCCACACCCCTCCCAATCAATAGGACCCCTGTTTCGACCATAGGAGGTCCGTTTCCTCCGTTTTGCGGTACGCCAAACCCCTCTTGATCTACAGGACCCCATTCCGAATGTAGGAGGTCTGTTTCCTCCGTTTTGTGGTACGCTAGGCCTCGTTTCCATCGCCTGTTCCGTCCAAGCCCTCCCGATGAACACGACCACGCATTCCATTCCAACCCAGCCGGTTGGCTCCCACGTGTTCCGTTGCCTCCCGATGAACATGACGCATTTCGTTGCCTCCCCATGAACACGACGCATTCCATTGCCTCCCCATGAACAGGATGACGACGCTGTTTCTCCGTTCCGACCCAGCCATGTACACGAGCCCTCGCCGTACGTATGCGCGAGTAGGCATTCGAAACCTCGCCCGTATGTACACATACGTGGCCGTATTTTCTTTCTTGCACCCTGACCGTTGTACGTACGTGTACATGCTACGTGCACCTCTACTACGATACGTGCGCGCCTCTACGTCGACGAGTATGTATGTACACGTTCGTGACCAGAATGACAATGCTACGTATGCTTCGACCAGGTGGGTCCCGACTATCAACCACTTCCTTGCCTGCGAAGATGTAGCTGGTGGGTCCCAGTAGTCAGGGGGCGAATTGTTTTTTTTTGCCCGGACGCACTTCCTTGCATGCGAAGATGTAGCTGGTGGGTCTCAGCAGTCAGGGGGAAGCATTTTTTCACGAAATACGGTGGCCCGTCCGGTGGGTCCCCGCTGTGAGGTGGAGAAATAATTATTTTGCACGTAATAAGGAGGCACTTCCTTGCTGCGGCCATGGACCCAGCTGTCAGCGTCTCCACGTACAGTCCACGTCCGATGGAAGCCATTCCTTGACCACATTGACCACTCCGCGCCGGGAGCACCAAGTCGGTGGACGACGGCGAGGCCTAGGAAGGGGACGACGCAGAGCCGGGGAAGACACGGCAGTGGATGCCCACACGTAGAGGAGTACGAGGGTTCACTGGTTTGCTCCGCAGAATAACAGGGGGTGTGGGTGAGTAGAGGGATGGCCTGGCCAGCGGTGGGAGTAGTAGGGGACGGTGAGGCCTCCGCCGCATCGCAGCCGGCCACGGGAGGCAGGAGCACGAGGCACGACCGGCGCTGGATTGGGCGGCTGGAGCAAGAAGACCAGAGGTTGAAGAAGCAGTACGACCGTTGGATGGACATCGTACAGTAACTGGAGCTAGAATCGTGCATATTGACTAAGTTGAAAAAGCCCTCCGTCCCTGTCAACTTAGTAGGCCCACAAGTCAGCCTGCCACTATACTGGGTCCCAGCTAACAGGGGGAGTATTCATTTTTTTTGTACGTAATAAGGAGGCACTTCCTTGCGTGCGAAGATATAGCTGGTGGGTCCGAGCTGTCAGCAGCGGTAACGTTTTTTCGTGAAATACAGAGGACCTTTCGGTGGGTCCCTGATGTCAGGTGGAGGAATCATTATTTTGCGCGTAATAAGGAGGCATTTCCTTGCGTGCGGACGTGGACCCAGCTGTCGGCCTCTCCACGTACAGTTCACTTCAGATGCATGTCAGTCGTTGACCATGTTGACCAGGACGTGCCAAGAGCACCAGGGCGGTGGACGACGGCAAGGCCTACGAAGGGAACGACAGGGAGATAGGGAAGACTCGGCAGTTGTTTCCCACGCGGAGGGGAGTACGACTGTATGAGGGTTTACTGGTTCCTCTGCCATCGCCGGAGAATAACAGCAGGTGTGGGTGAGTAGAGGGATGGCTAGGCCAGCGATGGGAGTACGGTGGGGCGGTGAGGCCTACGCGGCAGCACAGCCAGCCGCGGGGAGGAGGGAGCAGGCAGTCCCTGCGGCTCTTGTTTGAGCGACTGGAGCAGGAAGAGCAGAGATTGAAGAAGCACGACGGTCGTTCGATGGACATCCAATAGTCACTGCTTGTGCGTCAACCTTTTTTTAGGAAAGCCTCAAATATGTGGAAAACAGCATACATCCCTGATGTCTACAACACAACCATCTTCTTTTAGACGTTGTTGGGCCTGCAAGTGCACAGGTTTGTAGGACTGTAGCAAATTTCCCTCAAGTGGATGACCTAAGGTTTATCAATCCATAGGAGGCGTAGGATGAAGATGGTCTCTCTCAAGCAACCCTGCAACCAAATAACAAAAAGTCTCTTGTGTCCCCAACACACCCAATATAATGGTAAATTTTATAGGTGCACTAGTTCGGCGAAGAGATGAAGATACAAGTGCAATATGGATGGGAGATATAGGTTTTTGTAATCTGAAATAATAAAAACAGCAAGGTAACTAATGATAAACGTGAGTGTAAACGGTATTGCAATGATAGTAAACAAGGCCTAGGGTTCATACTTTCACTAGTGCAAGTTCTCTCAACAATAATAACATAGATAGATAATATAACAATCCCTCAACATGCAACAAAGAGTCACTCCAAAGCCACTAATAGCGGATAACAAACGTAGAGATTATGGTAGGGTACGAAACCACCTCAAAGCTATTCTTTCGTATCGATCTATAAAAGAGTTCATACTAGAGTAACACCTTAAGACACAAATCAATCAAAACCCTAATGTCACCTAGATACTCCATTGTCACCTCAAGTATCCGTGGGCATGATTATACGATATGCATCACACAATCTCAGATTCATCCAACCAACACAAAGTACTTCAAAGAATGCCCCAAAGTTTCTATCGGAGAGTCAAGAACATGTGCCAACCCCTATGCATAGGTTCCCAATGTCACGAAACCCGCAAGTTGATCACCAAAACATACATCAAGTGGCACATGATATCCCATTGTCACCACAGATAATCACGGAAAGACATACGTCAAGTGTTCTCATAAAAGACTCAATCCGATAAGATAACTTCAAAGGGGAAACTCAATTCATCGCAAGAGAGTAGAGGGGGAAAAACATCATAAGATCCAACTACAATAGCAAAGCTCGGGATACATCAAGATCGTGCCATAGAGGGAACACGAGAGAGAGAGATCAAACACATAGCTACTAGTACATACCCTCAGCCCCGAGGGTGAACTACTCCTTCCTCATCATGGATAGCGCCGGGATGATGAATATGGCCACCGGTGATGGGATCCCCCTCCGGCAGGGCACCGGAACGGGCTCACGAGAGGTTTTTGGTGGCTACAGAGGCTTGCGGCGGCGGAACTCCCGATCTATCTTCTGTTCTGGAAGTTTTAGGGTACGTAGCTATATATGGGTGCAGGGGGTACGTCGGTGGACCTCCGGGTTGCTCACGAGGTAGGGGCGCGCCCCCCACCCTCGTGGGCAGCCTGGGACTCCCCTGACGTGCACTCCAGGCCCATCAGGTTGGTTTCCTTCCAAAATTAACTTCTCCAGTTGATTTCGTTCTGTTTTGACTCCGTCTGATATTCCCTTTCCTCGAAACACTGAAATAGGCATAAAATAGCAATTCTGGGCTGGGCCTCCGGTTAATAGGTTAGTCCCAAAAATAATATAGAAGTGGATAATAAAGCCCAATATTGCCTAAAACAGTAGATAAAGTAGCATGGAGAAATCAAAAATTATAGATACGTTGGAGACGTATCAAGCATCCCCAAGCTTAATTCCTGCTCGTCCTCGAGTAGGTAAATGATAAAAAAGAATTTTTGATGCGGAGTGATACTTTGGCATAATTTCAATGTAATTCTTCTTAATTGTGATATGAATATTCAGATCCGAAAGATTCAAGGCAAAAGTTCATATTGACACAAAAATAATAATACTTCAAGCATACTAATCAAAGCAATCATGTCTTCTTAAAATAACATGGCAAAAGAAAGTTCATCCCTACAAAATCATATAGTTAGGCTATGCTTCATTTTCGTCACACAAAGATGTTCCCAACTTCTATACCCACGATGTCAAGCCAAGCAATTGTTTCATACTTAAATAATCTCAAACTTTTTCAACCTTCACGCAATACATGAGCGTGAGCCATGGATATAACACTATGGGTGGAATAGAATATGATGATGGGGATTGTGTGGAGAAGACAAAAAAGGAGAAAGTCTCACATTGACGAGGATAATCAACGGGCTATGGAGATGCCCATCAATTGATGTCAACATGAGGAGTAGGGATTGCCATGCAATGGATGCTAGATCTATGAATGCTCAACAAAAGAAAACTAGTGGGTGTGCATCCAACTCGCTTGCTCATGAAGACCTAGGGCATTTGAGGAAGCCCATCATAGGAATATACAAGCCAAGTTCTATAATGAAAAGTTCCCACTAGTATAAAAAGACAACTTAGGAGACTCACTACATGAAGAACAAGGTGCTACTTTGAAGCACAATATATGAGACTCACTACATGAAGAACAAGGTGCTACTTTGAAGCACAATATATGAGACTCACTACATGAAGAACAAGGTGCTACTTTGAAGCACAAGTGTGGAAAAAGAGATAGTAGCATTGCCCTTTTTATTTTCCTTTTTTTATTTTCTTTTTTTGGGCCTTTCTTTTTTTTGGCCTTTCTATTTTTTTATTTGGGCAATGCTCTAATAGTGATGATCATCACACTTCTATTGATTACAACATAAGGATTACAACTCGAAACTTAGAACAAGATATGACTCTATATGAATGCCTCCGGCGGTGTACCGGGATGGTGCAATGAATCAAGAGTGACATGTATGGAGAATAATGCATGTTGGCTTTGCCACAAATACGATGTCAACTACAAGATCATGCAATGGCAATATGACAAAAGTAATGTATGTCATGATGATGATGATGGAAGTTGCATGGCAATATATCTCGGAATGGCTATGGAAATGCCATGATAGGTAGGTATGGTGGCTGTTTTGAGGAAGATATAAGGAGGTTTATGTGTGATAGAGCGTATCGTATCACGGGGTTTGGATGCACCGGCGAAGTTTGCACCAACTCTCAAGGTGAGAAAGGGCAATGCACGGTACCGAAGAGGCTAGCAAAGGCGGAAAGGTGAGAGTGCGTATAATCCATGGACACAACATTAGTCAAAAGAACTCATATACTTATTGCAAAAATTTAGAAGTCATCAAAAATTGAGTACTACGCGCATGCTCCTAGGGGATAGATTGGTAGGAAAAGACCATCGCTCGTCCCCGACCGCCACTCATAAGGATGCACAAGCCAGGTACACTTCATGTTTCAAATTTGTTACACAACTTTAACCATACGTGCATGCTACGGGACTTGCTAACTTCAACACAAGCATTCTTTGAATTCATAATCACCCAACTAGCATGACTTTAATATCACTATCTCCATATCTCAAAACAATTATCAAGTATCAAACTTTTCTTAGTATTCAACACACTCATAAGAAAGTTTCACATATCTTGAATACCAAGTATATTAATATTGAGAAAATTACCATGCTATTAACGACTCTCAAAATAATCTAAGTGAAGTATGAGAGTTCATCTATTTCTTCAAAATAAAACTACCACCATGCTCTAAAAGGTATAAGTGATGCACTAGAGCAAATGACAAACTACTTCGAAAGATATAAGTGAAGGTCAATGAGTAGCTAAATAATTGTGCAGCTATGCGAAGACTCTCTCTGATTTAATAATTTAAGATCTTGATACTTTATTCAAACAGCAAGCAAAGGTAAACAAAACTACATTGCAAGGATAGCACAACTCATGTGAATAAGCAAAAACTTAGGCTCAACCGATACTAACCGATAGTTGTTGAAGAAGAAAGGTGGGATGCCTACCCGGGCATCCCCAAGCTTAGATGCTTGAGACTTCTTGAAATATTATCTTGGGGTGCCTTGGGCATCCCCAAGCTTGAGCTTTTGTGTCTCCTTAATTCCTCTCATATCATCGTTTCTCTTTTTATCAAAAACTTCATTCACAACAAACTCAACAAGAACTCGTGAGATAGGTTAGTATAAACCAATGCAAAACCTTATCATTTTCTACTGTAACAAATCACTAAAATTATTATTCAACATTGCATACTAAATGCATCTGCATATTTAATACTCCTATCAAAACACATATCATCACTAAAATTATTATTCAACATTGCTGGGCCTCCGGTTAATAGGTTAGTCCCAAAAATAATATAAAAGTGGATAATAAAGCCCAATATTGCCTAAAACAGTAGATAAAGTAGCATGGAGCAATAAAAAATTATAGATACATTGGAGACGTATCAATCCCATCTGCCATTATTTATAATAATGTATAGCCCATTTGCTAATTCTTAAGGTTTTTTTGGAGCCCATATTCTTTTTGTTAGCATTACAGCCCATATTGTGGCCACGGTTAAAAAATTATACGAAATTTTGCATATTTCGGTGCGGTCCGAACTGTTTTTAATCCCGAAATTTCGAATCACATTCAAACTGATTTTAAAAATAAATGTATATCAATCTAAAATCCAACAAATTCTCCACGCATAAAAAATAATTTAATTTAAAATCTTGAAATGAACAAAAGATATTTGAAACTAATTGTCGGTTTGATGTGTTTTAAAAATATACAACCCATTTCTCATTACTGATAGGCCATTTTCTCGGCTAGCCGACTGAAGCTCTCCTCGTCTTGAAAGATTTGCAGCCCAACAGGCCTGACAAAGCGACTTACTTGGCAAATCACAAAAAAAACTGGGCTATGGCCGTGGACCCAGTTGCCAGCCTCTCCATGTACAGTACTCTTCCGATGGAAGTTGGTCGTTGACCACATTGACCACGCCGCACCGAGAGCACCAAGGCGGTGGATGACGGCGAGGCCTAGGAAGGGGACGACGCGGACCCGGGGAAGACGCGACAGTGGATGCCCACGCGGAGAGGAGTACGAGGGTTCACTGGTTCGGCTACGGCGTGAGGTTGCCATCGCCGCAGAATAACAGGGGGTGTGGGTGAGTAGAGGGATACCCTGGGCCAGCGGTGGGAGTAGTAGGGGGCGGTGAGGCCTCCGTGGCATCACAGCCGGCCACGAGAGGTAGGAGAATGCAGCACGACCAGTGCTGCTTTGGGCGGCTGGAGTAAGAAGACCAGAGGTTGAAGAAGCACTATGGCCGTTGGATGGACATCGTACGGTCACTGGAGCTAGAATCGTTCATATTGACTAAGTTGAGAAAGCCCTCCGTCCTCGTCAACTTAGTAGGCCCACAAGTCAGCCACCCACTATGGTGGGTCCCAGCTAGCAGGGGGTATTCATTTTTTGGTGCATAATAAGGAGGCACTTCCTTGCGTGCGAAGATATAGCTGGTGGGTCCGACCTGTCACTGGGGGGATCGTTTTTTCGCGAAATACAGAAGCCCTTCCCACGTACTCCCTCCGTCCAGAAATACTTTTCATCAAAATGGATAAAAGAGGATGTATCTAGACGTATTTTAGTTCGAGATACATCACCTTTTATCCATTTTGATGACAAGGATTTTCGGACGGAGGGAGTACAGTGCACGTACAGTGCGTAATAAGGAGGAAATTTCCTTGCGTGCGACCATGGACCTCGTGGGTCCCAGCCGTCAGGCTCTCCATGTACAGTCCTCTTCCGATGACTCTCGTATGTTGACCACTCCGCGCCGAGCGCACCGAGGCGGTGGACGACGGCGAGGCCCCAGACTGGAATGACCCGGAGATGGGGAAGACGCGGCAGTGGAGTCGCAGACGGAGAGGAGTGGGAAACTTGACTGGTTCGGGTGCGGGGTGGGCCAACACTCGGCAGAGAATAATAGGAGGTGCGGAGTGGAAGGATGGCCTAGCCGTCGGCAGGGTAGCGTTTCGCTGAGGAGCGCAAAACAACGCCGCTGGATGCCAAAGGCTGGAGCAGGCAGTTCCGGCAGTGCTGGGGGAAGAAGATGAGAGATTGAAGAAGAATGCCGGCCGTTGGATGTAAATCCAACGCCTTCTTAGGATTCTACCTACTGGCCCACATGTCAGCCAGTCCATTTGTTTTTTTAGTCCATTTGGTGGGCTGGGTGAAACAATGATGTAGCATCTATGCAGCCTGTTTAAATCCCATTTGCATTTTTCTCGAAATCCGTGGTCTTGCTGGGCTGGGTGAAAATATCATGTTGGGCTAGACGGAGAAATGTTATAAAAACATAAACACATGATTGCACGTCAGTAAAATCTTTGCAAGCTTATGTACGCAATCACTAGGAGTTAACTTGCCAAGTTATATATAAACAATTATTATTATTATTTTGTAAGAACTTTCAACTTACGAAATAAAATATCATTTTAATTTGATGAGTTAATAGTACGTGGGGTATTAATATTTTTTAGGCTAGACATGGGACAGTTGAGTTGGTTCTAGGGGAAAGTACTGGGAGAAAACTCAGTTTACATCGAAAAAGAAAGTGGGAGAAAATTCAGAGACCAGCTGGGTCCACCTGAGGAGGGGAATATGTTGGGAGGAAGGAGATTCAAAGCACAGCAGCCGAGTGAACTAGTTTTTTTGCGGACAAGTGAATTAGTTTACATACATAAGCAAATAGCCACTAAAAAAAGCAATCAGGTTAATGGGTTCTTAAAAGAAATATTTCGGACAAAACAGATAATTATGACACATAGGCTAATGCATGAAACACTCAGATGATAAAGGTGCTTATAAACAGATAAAGTACAACATCTAGAACTTCTTGGCACACTTGATCATGACGTTGCGGCTCTCCATGTACTCGTCGGTTACGGGAAGCAGACACACCCTCATGTCCAAGATCTGCCTGTACATGTTGTAGCATGCGTATGCGTCCTTTGCCGCATAGGTTATGTAGGCTAGATTCAGAGGTACCTCCCACGTGTTTAGGTTGTCTTCTTTCATGTTGGCATATCAGGGGTCGATGATGGTCTCAGCAAGGTCAACCACGGAGTCCTTCTCCTGCCCGTTGCTGATGATCTTGTATTGCTTCTGGATGTCGACAAGCTTGTTGCACCAGATGGCTGAATCGTCGCGTTCTTACTTCTCTCCACTGTAGCGAAGGTGCAGTCGGCACTGCCGATGAAACGGGCGAATGCTCCAGAACCTGGTGCAACCATAGGACTGAGGCGAGGCAGAGCTTCACCGAGTTCGTATCAATGGTGTACATCACATTCAACTTGGTGTAGCCATAGGACTGAACGGCTAACTCAAAGGGGAACTCCTTGCTGAAGTCCATATCCAATAGGCTCACTCCTCGGATCGCCATTGGAGTCTTTTTGAGTGAACGAGTGTGTAGGCGGCGGCAGCAGTTCATTTTTCAGCTCTTGGGGAACTGGATTCAGCAGTAAGCTGAGTGTGTACACGCAACAACAGTTACTACCCCTCCCTCGTCCGCTGCACGCCCGGCAGAAGATGCACCCTCGGCGCATTCAAACGCCTCCATTAAGAAACCTACTCCGGCCACATATCGGTTCACGAGCGGGTCTGTATTGGTACTATAATAACAGGAGTTAGTAGTCACTTTACTTAAATTTAATTAGCTTTAATAGAAATTTATACTTAAAACAAGCCATGCATTCGCTCGTTCTATCAGTGCCACAGGATCAACATGCACAACAATTAGAATTATTATTCTCAGGACGCACACGATCAGCACATTTGTCGCACTTTCACAAAGGTAATACTACCAAGTTTGAACTTTTTGTTATGGTTGTTGTCCTCTGCATCATCATGCCGTGTTTCCCAGCTTGCAAGATTCAGAACCAACAAATAAGATCCAAATAATAAGTACAACAAAGATGCCTACACATCTCATTGATTCCCAGCTTGCAAGATTCAGAACCAACAAATAAGATCCAAATAATAAGTACAACAAAGATGCCTACACATCTCATTGATTCCCAGCTTGCAAGATTCAGAACCAACAAATAAGATCCAAATAATAAGCACAACAAAGATGCCTACACATGTCCCTGATTCCCAGCTTGCAAGATTCAGAACCAACCCATTAGAGCCTTTTGATAAAGTGAATATCTGGATTAAATCCATCTTGGCTAGCCATGTCATACAATCGAAGAACTTGGCAAATGCTCTTGACCGTCACAACATCTGTAGTTGAGTATTCCTGTTTGCACAACACAAACAAGGAGACAGGAGAGCATGATTTTGCTTTAATAGCGGCCTCCTTGAACTCAACCTACAGCTCTACTTGGATGAGGTCTGCCTGGAGTTCCATGATTCAATTCATGCGCCTTTTTCTGCAGTTCACGTGAAATGAAGCAAAGATTGCATCATTCAGCTAGCAAGAAGTACTTGCTCTTGTGAGCTGGCAGGTTCTTCTTTAGTAGTTGCACTAAAATTGAGGAACATTAAGGTTGGCTGTCCGGCTCATGTAAGGTGCAACTATAATTTTCTTATCCTTCTGTGCAGTTCCACTAAAATAAAGTGCCATTGTGGTGACAGTGACGGCTCCATCTTGCAAAGGCTACTAAAATGTTGCATGAGATTACCAGCAGAACTTGACGGAGATTTTGGAAACTCCAATCACCATTTTGTGCAGTTCCACCAAAATTGAGAGATGTTGCCCACGTGAAATTTTAGTTGAACTTCACAAGGCACTCATTCCAAAAAAAAGTGTTTTGTGCAGTTCACCAAAAGGTCAAAATAGCAACAAGGTGAAATGGATATCCCTATCTGCACAAAAAGATAGAAAGTAAATAGTTGCTGGTCAATAAGAATATACGAAACATATATGAAATGAAAAGAAACATCTTAATTATGTTCATGGCAATCACACAAGGACGGTAGAAATTTTAAAACGTCAGCAATGCTTCATGTTACCAGAAGCATTACGATCAACAATGAGATTCCTCAAATATGGGATTACTTTAATGGTGGCATTGCTTGTTTACCAGACACAGTAAATCAACAGCAGCTAAAGAGTTGGTTTAAGGGCATGGGACCGTGGGGACACCAGGACACTCAGTAGCGTAAAGGAGCAACTTACTTATCATACTAGGGAAAACAGCAGGAGTGCCATTTGTAACACAGTTTAATTGCATCTTATCACTGGAGGCATTAGATTAATAATAACACTGGTTAGACATGTCCCTAAGGTAATAGTATGATCGCTTCATTTTACATGCACCCTTACATTAACAACAGCAAAAGGTTGGTATAAGGACATGCAATAGTGGACGCATCAGCACAATGTACCTACAAGGAGGCATAAAGTGGTGATGCCAAGTTTGTTCATGCTATGTGAGGGCAGCAAACCTAATCCTGGAGACCTTGTACTATGTGAGGGCAGCAAATCTAATCCTGGAGACATTTTACTATGTGAGGGCAGCAAATCTAATCCTGGAGACCTTTTACTATGTGAGGGCAGCAAATCTAATCCTGGAGACCTTTTACTATGTGAGGGCAGCAAATCTAATCCTGAGACCTTTTACTATGTGAGGGCAGCAAATCTAATCCTGGAGACCTTTTACTATGTGATGGCAGCAAATCTAATCCTGGACATACTCTGTTGACTTGTCCACCAGCCGCCACTTTCTATCCTTTTTTCAACCAATAAAAGATCTGCTCCTTATCTAGTTTGTACTGCATTTCCCATTATTTCCATTTTCAACCAAGAGACCGGTTGGGTATCCGGTCTCTACTACTTTCACCATATTATTTCCTCTTTGAATCAAGTCCTAGATTCACGCTACAACTTTCCCCCCTTTTCTTCATTGTTTGAACAAAGCCCTAGATTCGAATGCATGAAGTAGCTTTACCTCTAATAATACTAAAAATTTAGGTGGCTTTGGAAGAGCTGATGGGAGTAGAAAAAGATGCACATGCAGACACGCGGGGAGCTGGGGCAGTAGAGCAAGGCCGCTTTCGAAGAACTTATACCTGAGGGTCGCCGGGATGTCGGCGGCGGCAGGTCGGATCTGCGGACAATTCGACAGGGAGGAAGAAGGGTCGGAGGACCTCCCGAGCCGGTGCTATGTCGGAGAGAACGACACGGGCAGAGGATCGGGCCCTTCCGGCGGCTGTGGGTTTCCTCCCTCGGCGGTGATGACCGCGTGAATGATGCACCTTTTAGTCCTCTACACACACCGGCCGAAGGGATCCGGCCGGATCTATGACCAGCGGTGAGCAGAGAGAAAATGTTGCTACCGCTGTATTGTTTATATCTGGAGAGGATGAGGGAATGAAAAGAGCAACCCTAGTAAAGCAAGCGCTTAGGCCCCTGCATCCATATATAGTGGAGTGATTATCTCTTTTCTCTCCACAACAAGCGTTTCAATTTGTGTACGTGGCATTAAAGAAAAGAAACTCTCTATTTAAGGTGACTATTGTACGACTCCTACTTACTACTAGTAGTACTACAGTATTGTTCACTTGTGCTCCCCACCCCTCCATTCATTGACCAACCCCACGGGTGAATAAACATACATTAAGTACTATATTTATATAGAACGAACAAGCTCGAACTATTTGCGCGTAGTTAAAAGTTGAGGGACGGGCTTTTCCCGGGCAGTACGCGTGGTAGTTTTCGGGTAGGCGGTTTGACACAGAGGCGAGGAGGGTGAGCGAGTGGGGCTGTGCGATTTGACGGCGCGTTACTGCTGGAAAGACTTGTGATATGACCACTCACTATAGTCATGAATTACTGGCGCTCCGACCGGGGTGATGCCCCCCTTTCATTCTGCGCTCTAATCTGGTGCGTGACACGTCGACCCGGATGCTGGCTGTCCCACATGTTAGAGTAGTAAGAAGGAGGAAAGAATGATGCGGTATATACTAGTACTATACTACTCCCTCCATTCCTAAATATAAGTCATTGGAGAGATTTCACTATGGACCACATACGGAGAAAAGTGAGTGAATCTACACATAAAATGCATCTATATACATCCGTATGTGGTCCACAGTGAAATATCTACGAAGACTTATATTTAGGAATGGAGGGAGTACTACTCAGGTCGGAGGAGTGCGAACCACGGCAGCCCAGTGAACCAGCAGTGCGAACCACGGTAGCCCAGTGAACCAGCAGTAGAAAACAATGTGGTGATATGGCCATAAAAAACAATGTGCTACGGTCCACAGTGTAGCATGTACAGTAACACTCCTCTTTGTTTGGATCCCTAAGTTAGAGCTAGTTTGGGTTGAAATAGCCTCAAATTATCGAAACAAGAGGTGTTAGTTTGATCTAGTTTTCTCTAGCCCAGCTAAAAAAACTAGCCCGGTGGAGAGGTTCTAATTGGGTTAGTTATCCTCGGGCCCACTAAAAGAGAACTAAAAAAATCCCCCCTGCCCGCACCAGATCGCTCCCCCCTCTCGCACGACTCCTCTCTGTTCCCCATAGGGCCGCCCACCCAAGCACCGCTCGCCCTCTCTCTCCTCCGACCGCCCTCTCCTTCCGGCCTCCGCCACCCTACTCCGGCCGCCCTCTCCCTCCGGCCTTCGAAGGTCGCCCCGCTCCCCCTTCACCAGTCGTTTTTCTCCCTCTGTCGTGCGCGGCGGCGGCACATCTGCCAGGGAGGTCGTGAGAGGGGTGTGTTTGTTCGTTCCTTCTCTGTCTCACGGCCATATCATTGATCTTGCTTGCTCTAGCGCTAATTCTGATTAGGAAAAGTAGATCCTAACTTGGTATAGATTTTTGGTGCACGTATGGAATTAGTTGATGCTGCTTGAGGAGTTAATAAATCTTTCTAGAGGCCCAAAGATTCAGGTCACCTTTCTAGGTATTTCAATTTCAGGCTTGCATTATTTCTAGAGGCCCAAAGATTTAGTTCACCTTTCTAGGTATTTCAATTTCAGGCTTGCATTATTTCTAGAGGCCCAAAGATTCAGTTCACCTTTCTAGGTATTTCAGTTTCAGGCTTGCATTATTTCTAGAGGCCCAAAGATTCAATTCACCTTTCTAGGTATTTCACTTTCAGGCTTGCATTATTTCTAGACGCCCAAAGATTCAGTTCACCTTTCTAGGTATTTCAGTTTCATGCTTGCATTATTTCTAGAGGCCCAAAGATTCAGTTCACCTTTCTAGGTATTTTAGTTACAGGCTTGCATTATTTCTAGAGGCCCAAAGATTAAGTTACCAGTCGGCGGCAAGCGGCCCTGCTACCCATGCCGGTGTCAACCTCAACTCGCAAGGGCCGGCGTCGGAGGGGTTCTCGGGGCTTGGGCTCTACAGAGCCTTCCTCCAGAGCGACGATGGCAAGCTACTCCCTCGGTGCGTGAGGGGCTCCAGGCTCCCTCCCTATTGTGAATGACTTCCGTGATGAGTTAGCTCATTCTTTGTTTCATGAAGTGTTTTTTTTTATTTTGTGAAGCTTGATTGACGACTTGTATGTTTAAGTGGGATATCTCGTTTGTATGGACAAAGTAAAAATTATCATGTTTTGCATGCTTGATTTGTATAGATGGTTCGTTTATGTCAATTGTGAGCGGGAGGAGGACACAGAAGAGCCGGCCACACCAAGAGGGTGCTTGGATCCAAGGGACTTATTTTAGTCTGACTAAAAATAGTCTCTTTAAGAGGCTAAAGTTCCAAGCACCCCTGACTAAAGATGGGCTAAAACTAGTCTTGAGACTAAAAATTTTTAGTCAGGGGTACCCCTACTAAAATGTGGATCAGTCCTCTCTCTCGTCATTTAACTCCTCTCCTTTAACACAGGCGAGTTATGGATTGGAGGGTTTGGAGGATAATAAATGCTCATTAACTTGATTTTAGTCTCTTTAGTATTTGGATCCAAGCATGGGTGAGGCTAGCAAGTTTTAGTCCCACTACTTTTAGTCATGGAACTAAAACGTATCCAAGCACCCTCCAAATCCGGCAGGAAATAGGGTCCAAAGTAGTCAAATGATTGAGATAGAGCATTTATTCTCGATCTAACCCTGCCATCCATACACCTCTTTGGTTTAGAGTTAGTTCAGGTGATTCTAACCTCCAACTGAGTTAGAGTTCTCCTCGTCTCGATTCATCGCCATCATACTTTCCCCATTCCTGTGTTTTCAGTATCCTGCGAATCAAAGAGGCCTTTTTTTGCGGGAAAAATCAAAGAGGCCCTTAGACTGGTTTAGGTCCGGTCATTTTTTATAAAACGTGTTATGTCCAAAATTTAATGAACGTGCTCCAGTTTTCATGAAAATAATCCGGTTTCATGTAGTAATTCATTTATTTATTTATTCTTCTGCAGGGGGTTTGCATGTAATTCGTGATGTCTGAAATGTAAAGTACCCCGGCATATGCTCCGAGTCGTGCATGCACTATGACCCAGATGCTCTATGTCCCACATGTCGGCGAATGGGAGCACGTGGAAATGGCCTAGGAGTACATAAGGAGGATAAATGCGTGCAAAATATGTACTATGAAGCATAGCCGTGGTTCGAAAAGGAGACCTAAAGTGATGACAGCTATAGGTCGCACGCACCCAACTAGTGGTACTAGACATACGACCAATTTTTCCCTCAAAAAAAAGAGGCACGAGTGCTCAGTACTCCTATTCTATAAACACGAGTCCCATCCGACAACAGCGTCCGTGCTACAGCTAGCTCTCCTCCCTCGTTTCTCTCTTCTAATTCTAGACTCGGCCGACGCCCGGTGGGCGGGGTGGGTTTGCTCAACTGCGGCCCCACCTCACAGTGAAAATGTTATGATTGGAATAAAAATGCCATATACTCCCTCCGTTCATAAATATAAGCCTTTTTAGATACTATTTCAAATGGAATACAACATACAGATGTATGTAGACATAGTTTAGAGTGTAGATTCACTCATTTCGCTCCGTATGTAGTAGTCACTTACTGGAATCTTTAGAAAGACTTATATTTGGGAACGGAGGGAGTACTATACTAATAAAACATTAAGGCCACGAGGCAATGCAGTGTTGGTTACAGGAGGCAAGAAGAAGAGATGCATCCATCGACGACGTCCACCTCCTCGACTCAGGGCGCTGTCGGTGTACTAAAGTAGGGGTACCTTAGTACCCCGAACTTAGGCACGGGCAGTCGCAGCGCCCCGCGGCAAGGCTTGCCGGACGCCCGCCAAGACCTTTCGCCATTCCCATTACTTCCATTCAAGAACAAAGTGTTAACTTTGAAGACAAGGCCCCGGCAAGAAGAGCTTGCCGGGAAGGACAAGGCTCCGGCAAGAATAGCTTATCGGGAAGAACAAGACCCCGGCAAGAGGAGCTTGCCGGGAAGACCTACCAAGGCGCTTCAGAAAACTTGCCACGACGCGCCGCGCGTCCCGGCAAGACCCGACGAGCGGCAAGCTTGCGGGTGCGACAATACAGCGACCTTGCCGCGGCGAGGCCACCACTCTGCACCCACGCTCCAGCTCACCCGATGACGTGTCGCCACAGGATCATTCCTGGTGCACGTGGCGTGTAGCTGTGCAGCCTAGCAGTGCGAGGTGGCGAGTGAAGGTGACTAGGAGGCCATCATGGCGAAGGTGGCGCCCCTAACGGTCGTTTCCTGCACTGTTGGAGCGACCGGACGGGCATTAAATGCCCTTGTCCCCTGCCGTCAGAGTTAGGTAGGGGGCACTGTAGATAGCAGTTGTACCAACCCGCGTTTTTACATTTCTACCCCTCTCTCTCTGCGTTGCCACCTGTCGGTGACCCCTTTAGACTATAAAAAGGAGGCCCGTGCGCACGGAGAGGGGGTTCGGTCAGTTCGACTTACTCAAGACCACAACTTGCCCATGCTTTCGAGCAATAACAAAATACAAACACAAAGTAGCAGTAGGAGTTTTATCTCTTCGGAGAGCTCCGAAGCTGGGTAAAAAACCCCTCCGCGTGCTCGACCTCGATCTGCTCTTTGTGCACCCTCCGCTCCTTGCCGGACCAGAAAAAGGGGCCCTGCCCCATAGGTGCTCGTTCAACCACGACATCTTTGGCGCGCCAGGTAGGGGGCGTCGAGTTTGTGCGAACCTGATCCGGTCTCCATGTGCGCTACATCAACATCTTCATCGACATGCCACCGAAGAAGAAGGCTTCGGAGGTAGCCGCTCCGTCTGCGACTGTCCTACCGCCACCGGAGCAAGCGGGCGGTGGGGCGGACACCGGCGGAGGAGCGGGCGCCGGCGGTGGGACTCACATCGTCACCAGGTCCAAGGACAAGGCCCGCAAGGTTTAGTGTCTGCACATCCACCGCACCCCTCCCAGGAGGTGCAGGATCGACAATGCCACGGTGCTCCTAGCGCCATGCTAGCGTTGGAACAAGGCCAAGCTGGTGGGTCGCGGGACGTTCAAGGCCAACATGCACGCCAACACGCTGGCACGAGCGCAGTGCGGTCGCCAGGGCGAGATGCTGCTCCTTCTAACACTGTTAGGAGTTTGAGCATGTCCCGCACCTCGCGTCGCTCGCCACCGCCGCCCAAGACTCTAGAGGAAGCGCTGGCCCGAGCCCAGCGGCTTCTAGATTACCCTCCAGCGCCGGACAAGATCGACGACTGGAGGGCCGCCATTTATAGCCTCATTGGCTTCGCCAACGGCGACAAGCCCCGGCGACCGAGCACATCGAAGCCCCGGCAAGACGCCCATGCGCAAGCCGATGCCGACAAGACCACTGGGGGCGCCACTACCATGCACTCCCCGCCCCGAAGGCCAAGGTCGCCAGCTCGCCGGGCCCACCTCGACACCGACTCCACTGCATCGTCGGACCCGCGAGCTCGCCGCGATCAACGCCACGTTCTTCAAGAACAACGACACGAAGACGCTCGTACTCGCATCGAGCGCAGAAGAGAAGCGCGGCGTCAATCTGACCAGCGCGCTGGGCCCACTGTCGATATGCATGCGCCAGGGGAACCAGGCGACTTTCCGTACGCGGTAGGTTGCCCTGCGTTCACTCGTGAGCTGCGGCAAGTCCAGTGGCCCAGTACCAAGAACTTCAAGCCAGACGTACCCGAGAAGTACGATGGCAGGATACATCCGTCAGAGTTCCTCAGCGTCTACACCATCGCGGTGCAGGCTGCCGGGGGGCGCGATGAGAAGATCCTCGCCAACTACTTCCCGCTGGTGCTCAAGCCCAACGTCAGATCTTGGCTCATGCACTTGCCGGACAGTTCCATTTCTTCGTGGGCGGACCTGTGTCATCAGTTTGTCGGCGCATTCACAGGCGGCCACAAGCCCCATGGCCAGGAAAGCGATCTTCATTTGCTTGCCCAGAAGGAAGGAGAACCCCTACGCAAGTACATACAGAGATTCAGCCAGGTGCAACACAACATCCCAGACGTCCACCCTGCCGCGGTTATCAGCGCGTTCCATCAGAACGTGCGTAACCGCATGATGAGGGAGGAGATGGCGATGTGCAAGATCAGAGATGTCAGCGAGCTATATGCTCTGGCCGACAAGTGTGCACAGGCTGAAGAGGGGAGGAAAATCCCCGGAGAGAATACAGGAGCAGAAGGATCTGACAGTGTTGACGCCCCTCCGGCAAAAAGGAACCGGAGGCGGAATAACAGAAAGAGAAAGGCTGAGGATGTGCTAGTTGTTGAGCAGTCCGGCAACGGAGGCGGCTCCGACAAGGCCAAGGCTGGTGACTCCGGCGAGGCTGTGGTAGCCGCCGACAAGAAGGACGGCTCCGGCAAGCAGTACTGCAAGATCCATCGCACCAAGGGCCATAACCTCCAAGCATGCAAGAAGGTTGAGCAGATGGCAGAGCTATAGAAAGCTGAATATGAGCATCGCGGCAAGGAGAAGGCCCAGGGAGGTGGCGGAGGATCCGGCAAGAAGCTTCCCGCCCGGGGAGGGCGCCGCGGCAAGCCCAAGCAGCGGCAAGGAGATAGGCCTCCCCGTGGCCGCGACAAGGACGAAGAAGAAGATGAGGATGATGAGATGGATGAGGATGAGACAGACGACCAAGAGTTTCAGAAGGCAACGGAGGTTTTGTGCGTTGACGGCGGTGCTTCTCTGCACACCTCGCACCGTCAACTCAAACAGTGGGTGCAGGAGGTGAATGCAGCAGAACCCTCAGTCGAATCGCGCAAGCCCCTAAAGTGGTCCAACACGCCCATCGTCTTTGATATTGAGGATCACCCTGATCGCATCACTGCGGTCGGGTGCTTGCCAATGTTGGTTTCGCCAACCATCCGCAACCTCAAGGTCACGAAGATGTTGGTTGACGGCGGGGCCGGCCTAAATCTGATCTCTTCCGCGGTGCTCAAGAAGCTCCAGATCCCTGACAGCGAGCTCGAAGAGATTGGTACCTTTCAAGGAATAAACCCGGGAAGGAGCAAGCCGAAGGGGAAGATCACACTGCCGGTGACGTTTGGCAGCGAGCTAAATTTCAGAACAGAAAGAGTCACATTTGATGTTGCTGATTTCCCATTGCCCTACAATGGGATACTTGGCCGTCCAGCGCTCGCCAAGTTCATGGAAGCCTCTCACTACGCATACAATGTGCTCAAGATGCCCGGTCCGATAAGTGTTATTTCTGTCCACGGCGACAAGAAGGATGCACTTATCTGTACCGACAAGATCTACCGGGAAGCAGCAGCCGCAGCAGAGCGCAAACCACTTGCCGCTGAAGCTCCCGGGGGGAAGAAGAAGAAGACCAGGTCCGGCAAGAGTATCTCTGATGCCCACTCCGGCAAGCGCACCTCTTCGGAGTGCTGCGCTACCGTCGAGGACGCACCATCGAGCTCCACCGGCAAGTGCAAGAAGGCAAAGACAGCTTCACCAGAGACCAAGAAAGTGGCCGCCAAGGAGGACGGCACTGGTGGTACCTTCACCATCAGTGCCACGCTCGATCCTAAATAGGAAAGCGCGCTCGTTGCTTTCCTGCGGGCGAATGTCGATGTGTTTGCATGGCAACCATCTGACATCCCCGGTGTTCCCAGGAAAGTAATTGAGCACCACCTTGCCGTCTGCCCTCACGCACGGCCCGTCAAGCAGAGAGTCAGGAAACAAGCAGTGGAGCGTCAAGAGTTCATTGTAGAAGAGATCAAGAAGTTGGAAGCAGCAGGCCTCGTCCGAGGAGTACTCCATCCAACGTGGTTAGCCAATCCAGTAGTCGTGCGCAAGGCGAACGGGAAGTGGAGGCTTTGTATTGACTTCACTGATGTTAATAAAGCTTGTCCCAAGGATCCATTTCCCTTGCCGTGCATTGACCAGATTGTCGACTCCACGGCAGGATGTGATCTGCTTTCATTTCTTGATGCATACTCAGGGTATCATCAGATCTTCATGGCAGAAGAGGATGAAGAGAAAACCGCATTCATTACTCCATGTGGCACGCACTGTTTTGTACGGATGCCCTTCGGACTAAAGAATGTTGGTTCAACATTTGCAAGAGTAGTCAGCCATGCTTTTGAGCCACAGTTGCACAGAAATGTAGAAGCTTACATGGATGACATAGTGGTCAAGAGCAAGGACAAAGAGACTCTGATCAAAGATTTTGATGAGACTTTTGCAAATCTGCGCAAGATCAATCTCAAGTTGAATCCCGAGAAGTGCGTGTTTGGAGTCCGTTCCGGCAAGCTTCTCGGATTCTTTGTATCTCAGCAAGGGATCGAAGCCAATCCCCACAAGATCAAGGCCATCGAGCAGATTGAAGCCCCGAAGCGCGTCAAGGATGTGCGAAGGCTTGCCGGCTGCATTGCTGCTCTCAGTAGGTTCATCTCTAAGTCTGCTAAGCGCGCCCTGCCATTTTTCAAAATTTTGAAAAAGGCAGGTCCAATGAAATGGACTCCGGAAGCGGAGGCCGCGCTACAGGACTTGAAGAGATACCTATCCTCCACTCCAACACTTGTTGCACCTAAACCACAAGAGAAGTTGCTGCTATATCTGGCGGCAACCAATCAAGTGGTTAGTGCTGCGTTAGTAGCGGAGAGGGAGGCAGATGATGAGCCAGCAACCGCGGCAAGCGAGTCCAGCGACAAGCAGGGGGCTTCCCCGACAAGTTCTGGCTCCGGCAAGGATGGATCTGTACAGTTGCCGGAAGAAAAACAGAAGAAGATGGTGCAGCGCCCAGTTTACTTCGTCAGTTCCCTTCTGCAGGGGGCTAGATCAAGGTACTCTGGTGTGCAGAAGTTGCTTTTCGGCCTTCTCATGGCCTCAAGGAAGCTGCGCCATTACTTTCAAGCACATGAGATCACAGTTGTCACTCGCTTTCCGTTGAAGAGTATACTGCAAAATCCAGAAGCAACAGGCAGGATTGTCGAGTGGGCACTAGAACTGTCGAGCTTTGGCCTCAAGTTTGAAAGTACTTCAACTATCCAGAGCCGAGCATTGGCAGAATTCATAGCAGAGTGGACTCCAACACCTGATGAAAAAATTCCGGAGAAGAGCATCCCCGACAAGGAAGCAAGCAAGGAATGGATCATGTACTTTGATGGTGCCTTCTCGCTGCAAGGCGCCGGTGCGGGCGTGCTACTTGTCGCACCCACCGGAGAGCACCTCAAGTACGTGGTCCAAATGCACTTTCCCAAGGAGCAAGCAACAAACAATACGGCAGAGTATGAAGGCTTGCTTGCCGGACTCAGGGTCGCGGCAGAACTTGGGATCAAGAAGCTTATTGTCAGGAGTGACTCACAGCTTGTCGTCCGCCAAGTTAATAAAGATTATCAAAGTCCGTTGGTGGAAGCCTACATTGATGATGTGAGGAAGCTGGAAGAGCATTTTGACGGCCTGCAGATGGAACATGTTCCAAGAGCTTAGAACGACATTGCAGATGGCCTTTCAAAGTGTGCCACACTCAAGTTACCTGTGGAACCAGGAATTTTTGTGCTCAAGCTGACTCAACCATCTGTGACACCATCAACTGGACAAAGCAGGAAGAGAAAGTTGGTTACTGGCGACTACTTTCCGGCAGAGCTCCCCGAAGCCGCCGCCAAGAAGGTCTCCGGGATCAACACAGAAAGTGCTGAGGAGCGGTCTGCTCCGACAAGCCCCAGGGTTTGTTTCGTTGAAGCAGACACTCCCGGCAAGCTGTGTCCCGACATGCTTGCCGGGGAGCATCACGCTCCGGCAGGACCCCAGATCCTTGCCGTAGAAGCGGATGTTCCCGCAGCAGCATTTGCGCCTTTAGTCCTTGTTGTCGAGCCGCAAGCTCCGACATGGGCACAGCAGATAGTCCATTTCCTTCAAACAGGAGAACTTCCCGAAGAACAAGAAGAAGCAGAGAAAGTAGCCCGGCAATCAAGTATGTACCAGTTTGTCGATGACATACTGTACAGAAAAAGATTCAACGGAGTGAAATTGAAGTGCATTTCCCGGGAAGAAGGACAAGAGCTGTTGGCAGAGATACATGGAGGCATATGTGGTCACCACATTGGCGCAAGAGCACTTACCGACAAGGCCTTCCGGCAAGGTTTCTTCTGGCCGACAGCCCTCCAGGACGCAACTGCACAAGTAACCAAGTGTGAAACATGCCAGTTCCACTCCAAACAGATTCATCAACCAGCTCAAGCTCTCCAAACAATCCCTTTATCCTGGCCATTTTCGGTCTGGGGGCTCGACATCCTCGGCCCCTTTCCCCGAGCTGTCGGGGGCTTTGAGTACTTGTACGTTGCAATCGACAAGTTCACAAAGTGGCCGGAAGTGGAACCAGTGAGAAAGGTGACAACACAGTCAGCAGTCAAGTTCTTCAGGTCAATTGTTTGCCTTTTCGGAGTCCCTAACAGGGTCATCACCGACAACGGCACACAATTCACGAGCCGCACCTTCATGCAGTATGTCCAAGATCTTGGCGCCAAGATCTGCTTCGCTTCTGTTGCTCACCCGAGAAGCAACGGTCAAGCGGAGAGGGAAAACGCTGAAGTGCTGTGCGGGCTCAAGACCAGAACTTTCGACAGGCTGTGCAAGTGCGGAAGGAATTGGATCGAGGAGCTGCCAGTGGTTCTTTGGTCGATCAGAACGATGCCAAATCGAGCCACTGGCCAGACACCTTTTGCTCTTGTTTACGGAGCAGAGGCAGTTCTCCCCACGGAACTCGTATACGGATCGCCTCGAGTGCTCGCTTATGATGAGCTTGAGCAAGAGCAGCTGCGGCAAGATGACGTGCTGCTCCTCGAGGAAGATCATCTTCAGGCTGCTGTACGAGCTGCTCGTTACCAGCAAGCTTTGCGCTGTTAATGCCAGAAGCTTCGAGGAAGGCGACCTTGTTCTTCGGCGCGTTCAATCCGCCAAGAATTCCAACAAGTTGACGCCAAAGTGGGAAGGCCCTTATCGGGTAAAGCGAGTCACTAGGCCTGGCGTTGTCCGCCTTGAGACCGAAGATGGCATTCCGGTGAGCAACTCCTGGAACATAGAGCATCTTCGTAAGTTTTACCCATAAGGCGCGGTTGCCGGAACCTGCTGTCCCGGCAGCCACCTTTTGTACAAGCCTTGCCGCTGTTGCATGTAACCCTTTGTACAAAGCCGGGCACAGATCCCGTGCATAAATAAAGATTGTATGCTATGCCAAAAGTTATCAAATTTCATGCCTTTTTCTTTTTAGCATGTATACACTGACACTTTGTGCAGCACTTGCCCCCGGTAAGTAATAGCGGACCTTAAGGTTCCATATCATTATTTTTTCTTCTTTCTTCCCAAAAAGAAGGTTCCTCCGCCCACAAGTTCACCGGGGGGGGGGGAGAAGGAGAGGATAAACATGTGGACCAGGCGTCGTTCAAAGAAGCTTAAGACTTGCCGGGACACAAACGACAGAAAAGCTAAGTTGCCAAAGTTTGAGCACAATGAGTTTTTAAATTTTTTAGTTATACTCCTTGAACGACCATGCCTTGTATGGAAAACCTGTGCGCGGAGGACTCGACTCGTGGCTAAGTTGCGCCTTTACTTTGTTTCGAGTCCGCTCAACAATGAAAGTGTGCTGCAACAAGCCCCGACGAGGTTTCTTGCCGGAGGCAACACCGCCAGCAGGCTGCTAATGTTCCGCACTCAGCAAGTGTGTTTGCACCAGCAAGGTCCCTAAGAGCGTAAGGGTAAAAGCATACAAGGGATGGAATCAAGTAAAGGAGATAACGTAACAAGCAGTACCCAGGATAAAGTTATATTACAATAAATAACTTGCCGCGCTCTGATGAGTTATTCCTATGACATATCTAGCAGCGGCAAGGAAAGGGAGAAGAAGGGTGGCCTAATCCACGCGCTCGCCGTCGACTCTCCTGACATCATTGATCTTGTCCACAATGGGTGCGATGATGGCTTTGAGCTCTTCAAGATCAGCACCCGCCGGCAGCTTCTTGAGGACGCGGGAGAGGTCGAGGTTCAGGTTGCGGAAGAGTATCTTCACCAACACCTTCTCCAAGACCTTGGCGCAGATCGCGCGCGACTCGTTGGCCAGCTTCTTTGGGATCCTTTCCCGGAGCTGGTGGAGAGCCGTCACCACACCCTTGAAGAAAAGTGAAAGCTTGGCGCTGGGCTGGAGGTTTTCCTCAGTGGAGTACCCGAAGCCCGCCAAGTCCAGCTCCGCCAGCTCCTCGTCGATGGATGCAGCGATGTTGACGAGGCCATCCGTCCAGAGCTCCACCGTGGCCTTGAAGGTGTTCTGGGTCTCAGCGGCCCTCGTCAGCAGCTTCTCGTTGCCCTTGAGCTCCTTCTTCAAGTCATCCTCTCGCTTCTTGGCGGCGTCCAGTGTCTCCGTCAAGGTGGCTAGCTTCATCTCCAGATCAGCGCTTGAGTCCTTGGCGGCGTTCAGTTCCTTGGCCTTCTCGGCGAGTTGAGCTTGCAGATCGCCATGGGCAAGTGCGTCCTTTTCGCGTTCACGCTGGAGTGCGGCAAGCTCTTCATTCTTCTTTCCCACATCTGCCTCCAGCTGCGCCACTTTCTCCTCTAACTCCCTCTTGGCGGCCTCGGCGGCCGCGGCAGCATCCTTTGCCTCCTTGAGTGCCCCGCCAAGTGATTGCTCCCGTGCGCGAGCTCCACCTCGTGGCTGTCCAGACTAGCCTTCTTTTGGGTCAGCTCACCTTCCCGCCTGGACATCTCCTCGGCGGCGAGCCTCTGCTGCTCCTCGGCTTCAGCCTTCTCCAGGATGAACGCCTTCTTTGCCTCGTCAAGTTGCGCCCTCTCCTCCGCAATGGATCGAAGGGCCTCCTGGTTGCGGCTCTTGAGCTCCTCCGCATGCTTCTCTATGTCAACTCCTGCCCGCGCGACAAGCGCTTCCCGGGACTCAAGCTTCGCTTGCCGGGCACGATAGAGTGACACCAACATCTGGAGCAACTGCTCCTCCTCAGACTCGCCACTGCTGCTGCTGGGCACGTCAACCACTGCTAGCCCAGCAGAGGCGAGTACTTCCCCGTCAAACTCCTCTCCTTCGACCAGTGCCCTGGAGCTCGACGCCCAGGGAAGCTTGATGTATACGCCCGCGCCGGCCTTCAAGTAAGCGCCTGGCCGGGGCTCCTCAGAGCCCGGCGCTGCCTCAGCGGCGGAGGGATCGGCGGTCGGCATAGCGCCTTGCACTCCTGTGTCCTCCGGGTCGTCAGTATGATCGCCGGATCCCTCGCCAGCTCCTGCGCCAGCAGCCTTGGCGGCTTCTTCGCCAGCGGGTTCATCAGCGCCGGCCTCTTCCTCATCAGCAGCGGCATCCCCAGTGTTGGCGCGTACGCCTTCCTCGCCGGAGGCCTCAGTTTCCATCGGGTCCACAAGAGGGGGATCTGAAGACAGGAAGAGGAAGGAAAAGTCAAGCGAATATCCAAAAAAAAGGAAGAAGAATCCGAGGGAAGGTTTCCGACAAGGAGGGTTACCTGTGCTGGGCTCCGTGACCATGGGCTCCACCACTGGAGGCTCACTGGTTCCGCCCCTTGCCGGGGACCCCTCCCTTGCCGGGGAGCGTCCCCTCATCGGAGAGTCGCCCCTTGGCAGCGTAGTCGAAGCCGACAGCACCTCCGGGTCGGCCTCTGGTTGCTCCTGGTGGGCTTGATCTGCTCCTATACAAATGGATCAATAGTCAAGATGTCAGCAAAAGAAGAAGCACCCATGCGCGCCCCACAACAGGAAGTGAACCAAACACTTACGCTGGGGGTTGTGCTGGGGGCTGCTGCGAGGAGAAGGAACCGGATCCATCAAGGTGGTCTCGGACGTGTCTTCTGCTATCACGGCAGGATCGTCCTCGATGTCGACCACGGGGACCTTGGCCCTCTTCGCCGCTCTCTCGGCCAGAGTCCTGAAAAAGAACAAGATTCAGGGAGAAGCAGATCAGATGCAAGACAAGAAACAACATCAAAGAAAATCAAGAACAGCGAGAAGAAAGTCTTACTCCTCCTCCTCCTCCTCTTCATCATCATCGGAGGAGCTCAGCGCGGAGAGGTCGAAGTCCGGTACCCTCTCTGCGCGGTGTGGCGGAGGAGTAGGCTCCCTTTGACGTTTGCCGGGAGCTACGGCAGGATCAGGCGTGGCGGCCTGGGAAGACCCCGCCTCGGCTGACGGCATAGCCTGGGACCCTCCCGCGGCAACGGTACTTGTCGCGGTGGAGCGTGTCCCACGGCGCCTCGGCTGCTGGACTGCCTGCCCTCCCGCTATATCTCCACCTCGACGGAGGCGCCTTCTTGGTTGGAATTGGGGCTGCGCTGGGGGCCCCGCCTGCGGCAAGCTGCTCGAAGACGGCTGGCCACTCGCGCCCTCGGCGGGCTCGCTCGCTCTGGCCTCGGGCTCCCCCTCGCCAGCGACCTCTCCAGCAAGGTCCTCCCTGTCGGCAATGCTTGCCGCCTCGGCTGCCTCTGCCTCATCCAGCGTGAAGCCAAACTCACATGCGGCGGCAGCTGCTGCCGCCTCTTCGGCCCTGGAGGCGATGTAGCGCATCTCGTTCTCGGTGGTGGCGCGGGTGAGGAGCCTCTGCTCGTCGGAGTTGACTGCTACCTCCGCCAAGCCATCGAAGAATTGCTGCACGATGTCGTCAGCGGGCTCCATCCAAGTTGGGGTTATCCCGTGCGAATCGCACTCTGGCATCATCGCGCAGATGCGATCGCGCTGGGAGTTGTTGCACAATGGGATGACGCCCTGCGGTAGCTTGAACCACTCTGGATGGTTGGCGTCGTGCTTGAACAGCTCCCTCAGCATCCCGTCAAGCTCCAGAACTGTGAAGTTGAAATTGAGACCCGGGCGCAGCCTCATGATATCCGCCGGGCCGCCAAATTGCCAAGCGGGCCTCCCCCTCTTCTGCAGAGGGGCGATGCGACGGCGGAGGAAATCCGCGCCAACCGCCCCTGCTGTGAGCCCGGCAAGCCTGAGCCGGAGGATTCGGGTGGTGGCAATCTTCAGCTTGGCGTCGTCCGGCGACAGAGCGCCCCAGTCGGCGCCGCGAACTACCCGAGCCTGGCGCAAATTGGTGAATGACTGCGGATTGGCATCACAGATCCAGCATCATTCCGCCCTCCACTCATCCCACTTGCTGCGGAGCTTGCCCGTCAGATACACCTCCTTCATGCCGATTCGTGAGGTCCAGGCGACTCCACCAGACAATGGCTCTCCTTTCTCGGCTCGGGGGGTGAAATAATGGCGAAAAAGAGTGACATTTGGGTGGATGCCAACAAAGTTCTCACAGAGGTGTGCGCAAACCGCCATTGTCAGAACGGCGTTGGGGGTGAAATCAAGAAGATGAAACCCGTAGGTGTTCATAATGTCGCAGAAGAAATCCGAAAAAGGTGGGTAGAGCCCGCAATAGAAGAACACCGGAAAGAAGTAGTACCGTTTTGGGCACCGCTTCGATTTGGAAGCCTCAGCAGAAAGCACCGGCGTGCGCGGATGCGCCCGCGTCTGCGTCGACCAGAAGAGATAGAACTCCTCCCGCAGCGCCTTCGGGGTGAGCTCGGCGGGGAAAAGCACTCGCTTCTTGCACAGCGCCTCGAGCCGCAACGCCTCGGCCGACTTCTCGGCCTTGCTGGTCTTCAGAGCCATGGCGGAAGCGGCGGGGGAGCGTGGAAGCGTTGAGGACGACGGCGGCGACGGGCGGCGGAGCGCTGCTCTCTTTCGGCTTGGGAAGCGGAGGGGAGTGGCGGAGCTTTTGAAGGAAGCAACTGCAAGTGGCGAAGATGGGGGAACGGCTCCGTTCCCTCTCCTTATAAACAGGGGAGGTGAACGTTACGCATTTCCTGGATTTAAGTATTACCCACGACCTCTCCCACGACGCCGCGATTGACGCGTGCCGTTATGGGAGGACGCGGTGGATTCGGAGTGGATCTGGTTTGGACTCAGGCCGCGCGTGCCCATGCCCTGTCTTGGGCCTGGCCCAACAGCGCTCGGCACCGTGTATGGCCCAGGCCCGGGGGCTCCTGTCGGTGTACTAAAGTAGGGGTACCTTAGTACCCCGAACTTAGGCACGGGCAGTCGCAGCGCCCCGCGGCAAGGCTTGCCGGACGCCCGCCAAGACCTTTTGCCATTCCCATTACTGCCATTCAAGAACAAAGTGTTAACTTTGAAGACAAGGCCCCGGCAAGAAGAGCTTGCCGGGAAGGACAAGGCCCCGGCAAGAACAGCTTACCGGGAAGAACAAGACCCCGGCAAGAGGAGCTTGCCGGGAAGACCAACCAAGGCGCTTCAAAAAACTTGCCACAACGCGCCGCGCGTCCCGGCAAGACCCGACGAGCGGCAAGCTTGCGGGTGCGACAATACAGCGACTGCGGCAAGGCACTTGCCGCGGCAAGGCCACCACTCTGCACCCACGCTCCAGCTCACCCGACGACGCGTCACCACAGGATCATTCCTGGTGCACGTGGCGTCTAGCTGTGCAGCCTAGCAGTGCGAGGTGGCGAGTGAAGGTGACTAGGAGGCCATCGTGGTGATCGGTGGCGCCCCTAACGGTCGTTTCCTGCACTGTTGGAGCGACCGGACGGGCATTAAATGCCCTTGTCCCCTGCCGTCAGAGTTAGGTAGGGGGCACTGTAGATAGCAGTTGTACCAACCCGCGTTTTTACCTTTCTACCCCTCTCTCTCTGCGTTGCCACCTGTCGGTGACCCCTTTAGACTATAAAAAGGAGGCCCGTGCGCACGGAGAGGGGGTTCGGTCAGTTCGACTCACTCAAGACCACAACTTGCCCACGCTTTCGAACAAGAATAGAATACAAACACAAAGCAACAGTAGGAGTTTTATCTCTCCGGAGAGCTCCGAAGCTAGGTAAAAACCCCCTCCGCGTGCTCGACCTCGATCTGCTCTTCGTGCGCCCTCCGCTCCCTGCCAGACTAGAAAAAGGGGCCCTGCCCCATAGGTGCTCGTTCAACCACGACAGGCGCCGGCCCACTGAATGGCGCCTAAGTAGCAGCGGCTTTCGTGGCCAGGTCGACGTGCTTCTGAACAATGGCGTCCAAAGATTCCATCCGCTGGAAGAAGGCCAACGTCTTTCTGTCCTCGCTTGCCTTGAAGTGGCCTATGTAGATGATTTCCTCGTAGACGTGCATGTGCAGGTCGACAGTTTCTTGCATGGCGAGGCGCTGCGCGGCGAGCGCGGCCTCGAGGTGCACATTCTTCGTCGCGACCTCCGGCACCTGTAGGGCCACCAGGGCTTGAAAGAGTTCGTCACTATGGAGGCCGATGAGTGTGGCATGCAATGAGGAGCCTGGGCGCGCGGGTTGGAGTAGTACGGCAAGGTCGTCCGCGTGCTTCTTGACGGCGGTGAACTTGAGGATGGAGTTGACCATCATGTCGTCTATGCGAGAGGCTAAGCCAGTGTCGACGAGGTCTACGATGCCTGCGGTCGCCAGCACCGTCTGGAAACGCTGCGCGGTGTGGGGCCGCAGGCCGGTGCCTTGGATGATTTGGCACAGCCGACTGCTGCTCGCGTCCATCGCCTCCATAGGTGCTTGTGGCTTCTGGTCACTTGGTCTTGGATTGGAGTGAGCAGTGTTGCGCAGAGACTTGGGAGTAGATGGATTGGAGTGGTGGGCGCCTTTATTATATGAGAGTCCAAACTCTGTTGCATTCACATCGTGTTGGCTCTATTCTGCTTCTCCAATTAATTCCCTCTGCATGTAATTGAGGATGCATCATTGACCGTTCAACATCTCGGGAACCGCTACCCTCTCCCTCCTTGGCATTCAAGCACCTATGGACCCGTCGACGACGAGGTGCCTATGGTGACTTCGTAAATTTCAAGATGATAGTGCCATGCGTGTGTGCGTTCATAGGGGTCTGTGTATGCGCATGTATATGAGCGCTTGCAGCTGTACTGTGTCAAAAAAACGTAAATGTGTGTCAAAAAGAGACTAGTCAGTCTACTCAATATTGTGCACCTCGGAGAGGAAAACGATAGAACTAGTACGTATTTATTTACGGTGCAGATTCACTCATTTTGCTCCATATGTAGTCCGTCTCGGTGTAGTCTAGTCACTTATTGAAATCTCTAGAAGGGAAAATACTCCTTTCTGGTTTACAGGGCTATACTAGCAAGTAGTTGTACGTACTAGTACAATAGTGGGCTCACATAGCAATTTTGTCTCATGGAAGAGCCTGGCTATATGCGTGCTCCAATGTTCGCAACTACAATGTTCGGTTTGCGCTTGGCTCTTCGCCTCTTCAAGAAGACGAACAATGATGTTACTACTACTGCTTCTACAGTGTCTAATCCACTGCTGCATGTCCGTCCACCGCGAGCGAGACGGATAGCTTGTTGTAGAAGTACTACTAAGCAAAAGCATGTCCTCGTTTGCGAGCAACCGCACGCATGGGCGAGGGAGAAGGCGTGTAGTAAAATCAAGCTTCTCCTCGTTGTACGAGTTGACGCGACACATCATAGCACTGGCCCCACATGCTTGCCTCTAAACTTGGCTGAAAGACCCGCAATGTACAATATATTTGCTGCAACCTCTAACATTTACCCACCACAAATTAAAATATATGTGGCCGTATGCATCGTTCTGATGCAGAGGCCGGGGAGTCCCCCCTTTTCGAAAAAACAAATTAAAATATATATTCCTGTCTTGACCAGATGAGCGTTCAAACTACAATCACCAGCGTGACAGGTAGGGCCAGAAGACTATTTAAAAAAAATAAACTTTGAGACGGCCACATAGCATGGAGCCGACCCGAATGATTTTAAGCTTACATGCACGGTACACGCTATCCTAGACTACTCTACACATGAAACTGCCACACGAGCGTCCGGGCTGCGCTTGGCTCTTTGCCTCTTCGGGAAGTCGAACAATAATGGAGTACTACTACACTGGAGGAGTACTACAGTACACTTCTGGCCATCTGACACCGATTGAACTACTGCATGTCCACCGCGTGTGGGAGGGAGAGCGTGTAGCGAAAGCTTCTCCTAGTCTTGCCAGCCACCACGCTCATGGGCGAGGGAGGGATGCTCCTGCCTTTGCGTGTATGACAGGTGGGCCCAACGGGTGTGTGGCCAACCTATCACACAGCCAAAGGCAGGTGCAGTTAAGTCCGCGAGGGAGAGGATAATCAAACTTCTCGTTGATGTACGAGTTGACGCGACACATCAAAGCACTGTAGTCAATATATTGCAATAATTTGCGTTTACCGATGCATTAACTACAAGGCATGCATGCTTGCCGTGACTCTCCTTTTGATACTTGCATGTGTTGATTTAATGCACCTTGAAGTAGTATAAAATATGTGATGGTAAAGCTTTCTAATACCCCGGCCCAAGTCGAGAGATGGTTGTGCACGAGGAAGGCGAGATCATGTAGACCGAACAGGACCCGACAATGGAGATCTCTAAGGTCTCGATGGACCTCACCATGCTCCACTGCCCCTTGTGCCTCCGCCCCTTGACGCCTCTAGTGTATGAGGTTTGAATACACCTCGTTCGTTCGGCTGATTGAGCAAGGTGCAGGTTTCTTGATTGATGTGTTGTTCAATTGATTTCTGCAGTGCAAGGGAGGGCACCTGGCCTGCGCGGACTACCGCGTCGAGCGCCCCAGGAACCAGCGGCAGTGCCAGAAGTGCGAGCGCAGCAGTGGCTTCGACGTGCGGAACACGGCGGTGGACTCCGTCCTTTCGCGGTGAGGGTGGAGTGCCCGCACGAAGGCTATGGGCTCTACGTCACTTACCACAAGCTCGCTGATCACCAGAGCGTGTGTCCGCTCGCACCCTGCAAATGCCCCGTGCCCGTCTGCGGCTACGAAGGCCCGCCGCCGGTGCTCTACCACCACATTTGCACCCCACATCCCATGCCCATGCATAGGATCCAGTACGACAAGGTGCTCCAGCTGCAAGTGCCACTATCGGAGCCACGGCTCTTGCTGTTCGCGGAGGAGGACCACCACGTGTTTTTCTTGGTCGGCGGCATGCTCGACATCGGCACGCCTATCGCCGTGTCGGTCGTCAGCATCAGAGCGGGGCGTCCCCACTACCGCACTACGTGGCCAAGCTGTGGGCGAACGGCCCGCCGGGGGAGCCCAAAGGCACGACCGACGCCGTCAAGGTGGAAATGGAGGTGACAAGCAGCAAGGATCCCAGTAACATCAACGTGGAGGAGCTTACCTTCTTGACAGTTCCGCCCAAGCTGCTGGCCGGGGCTATGCTTGTGTCCCTCCACATTCAGATTGACAAGCTCACGTCCTAAATGTTTCTATAGTGCCTTCTGTTTATCTTAGTAATATGCTAATATAGGGATTACCTTGGTCTACTTTAGCTTAAGAAATGGTGGGTTTTGGTGGCGATGCAACAATTACTTCGACATCAGATCAGTAATTTCCAACAGTCGAACGGATATTTTGTGTTTGTTGGATATAAAGTTCCTTTGGGTAAGAAGTACTACTTGTCATCAAAATGGATAAAAGGAGATGTATATAGACGTATTTTAGTTCTAGATATGTCCCTTTTTATCCATTTTGATGACAAGCACTCCCTCCGTTCCACAATACATGCCTTCCATTTGTCAAAATATATAGGTACATCCATGATAGAGCCAATCGGATGGTTGAGAACACTACAATTCGTAGCTACAGATGCGTGTGTGACTCCCAGATGCAGAGGCTGGGGGTCATCATCCTCCTTTTCAAGAAAAAACAGAAGCGTGTGTGAGAGGACTAGTGCATGCGTGCACCTCTTCTCTTCCTGTATAACGTACTCCCTCCGTCCGAAAATATTTGTCATCAAAATGGATAAAAAGATATGTATCTCAAACTAAAATACGTCTAGATACATCCCATTTTATTCATTTTGATGACAAGTATTTCAGGACGGAGGGAGTACTAAACTCAGAGTACATGTTTTTGTGGGTGGCACGATGGTGCGTGCGAGAAGTCCCGAGAGATAGGTTTAATACGTCTGAAAAAAAGACTAGCCTAGAGCTCGCCACGCGGCTATTCCTGTTGAACGCCCCATTAACCGTAAGATATGTATACGACGGTGCCAGTTATTGCACGTACACAACAGTACTCCCTCCTTTCCGGTTTATAGGGCTTAATTCAAAAATCTCACCAACCAAGATGGTGAGTGGTGGAATATTTTTTGTAGTTTGCAAAAGCACCTAATTAATGCTCTTGTTTTTCTCAAAAAATTATGTTTATCAATGCATTAATTGCAATGCATGCATGCATAAAGTACATGCATTGGTCAATTTTCTCTTAATACTTGCATGCAATGATTTAATGCACCTTGGAATCTGAACATGTGTTGGGGAACAACCAAATTGAGCCTTATAAAATGGAAAAATCAAAATTTTGAGATAAGCCCTATAAAACCGGAAAGGAGGGAGTAGAAAAGAAGTACTCCATCCAGGAATAGTGCCGCACTTCGAAACTAGAACCGTCAATAAATTTTGAGCTTGTGTCTCGTCACATTCCAAATTACTCCACGCTATATTGAATTGCAAACCTATTCACACCGATCACAACCTAAACGGTTTCCCACTTAGGAGCGTATTAGTGCCACGCTATATTGAATTGCAAACCTGTTCACACCGATCACAACCTAAACGGTTTCCCACTTAGGAGCGTATTAGTACTTGGTTATAAATACTAGTATGCCAAGATGACTGCACATTCCTCCTCAACTCCTCATCCACAAAAACAAACAAGTCATTCAACATCCTTCCCTTGCGTCTGCCATGGCCAGCGTGAGTTCGGGGTCGAGAGATTGCCACCAGGGAGAGGCGAGCATGGAAGCAGAAGCACGAGAGATGTCCCGCCTTGCTGCGAGAGCAGCCGACATATCTTGCCGCGCGGAAGTAGCAGCACAGAGGTCCCGCCGCGCTGCTGAAGTAGCACAGAGGTTCCGCGGCGCTGCTGAAGCAGCACAGAGGTTCCGCCGCGCCCTCGATACAGCAGACTGGTCCGGCCACGCCGCGGAAGTAGCAGAGATGTCCCGCCGCACCACGAATGCAGCAGAGATGTCCCGCCGTGCCGAGGCGGCCTGGGAAAATTTCTCGCGGGTAGGCGACAACTATTACAGGCGCATGCATGCGATCATCCATAGCCAGATGGATCAGATCTCCGGCTGGGCGAGGTTGCAGGATGACTTGAAAGCCTCATTTGAACAGGCTACCGGCGTCATCCGGCAACTAAGGGAGGGCAATGAGAGGCTCCGGGCCGAGTGCGACCTGCTGAGGGAGAAGATCGTCCGGAATGCAGAGCAGCCGGAGGAGACCAGTGCCTTCTTGAAGAGGACCGGCGTCATCGTCAAGAAACTTATGGACGAGAATGACATGCTCCGAAACAAGCGCCAAAGGCTGGTGGAGGAATCCGTGGATGTTCTCAAGCAGTGTCTTCAGGACACGAAAGAGCTCATCGCCGCTTGCCGCAGAGACTAGTTCCCGCGGCCTGCAGCAACGCATCAAGAAAGTAGAGATCAGCGAGCCAGATCCTTGTCTTCCTTCTTCTTTTGCCCTTGTGTATTTCGGGCGTAGCCGCATGTGGCTTTTTTAATTATCTTTCTAATTATGTAAAACAATTAATCATCCTTATCTTTCTGTGGAAGATCAATGTTGTGAGGCTGGAATGAAGAAAACTCTTGCTATGGCAACCATGGCGTTGTTGTTCTTCTAGTTGCTGCTGGGCTTCGTTCAGTTTCCGGGTTTCTTTTGATGTAATAATCGGTTTACGATGTGGATTGTGTCGTCGGTTGTGAAATGTTGGGTTCTAGCACGGATGTTTGGCCTTTGTTGGCCTCTTGGGATGTTGCGATTTCAATCTGGTAGCTTTTAGTCCTTCGTGTTAGGCTGGAGTTGTGCTGAACTTCTTGTGAATTGTGGTGGCTTTCAGTAATGAAAATCGGAAGGGGCAAGCCCTTCTTTGATCAAAAAAAAATTAACCGTCCTTATATATTCATCAGTCTTGCTATAAGTCGCACTAGATGCTATATAGGTCCGTCGGATCTTACATCAAGATCCGTGCTTTTAGATTTTATTTTTTTCTCTCTTAAATCTCAGTCGAGTGAGACATAGCCACTCCATTAAATAGAGGCTCGGGCGCCATTAATGGAGACCTTGGGAGAGAGGTGGATGGTAGATGGAGGTCAAAGGGCTCTCCTCCCGATAAGCACGCGCAGGGGTCTGATCGCACGCCTCTCATACTCAAATAGCTACCCTGCACGGCGCCTCCTAGCTAATAAAAAATGGGGACGCATGGCGGCACGTAAATGGTACTAGTAAGTAGAACGCCCACGGTTTCAATAATACTTGTGTTTCCGATTGTAACGTGACAGCACTTGTTCAAAAATGACTTTGTTGATTGTTAATGTGTGCTCCTTCGCAATCGGACTGCAAATTTACCACAGCATGTTGGTGCCATGTCATGGCACCGAGCCAAGTTTCATTATTTGCGTGCGTGTTTTCGATTTACAGGAATTAAAAAACTAAGTTTCTCAATGTTTCCAACACGGCCATGACGCCCAGAATTTTGAATTTCATTCCCATTTCTTGCATGGAACCTAGAAATTTACCCGAGGACACACATGTGATTTTTCAACCAAGTTTGGTGCACTAGAACACGTGCTTGTATTTCAAATTTGAATTATGCACACAAAGGTACACATTCCCTCCTAGAACCACGAGCCTTCTTAAGAGAAGCTCCGATTTGCAAGAAGCTTATACCAAAATTTGTTCCTATTCGGCCAATTTTTTTTACCATGGCATGGTACTACCATGACATGACACCATGCCAAGTTTCATGATTTTCAGACATGTTTCTCAATGTTCTCGACCGAGCCATGATGCCCAGATGTTTGAATTTTACATTTTTTGCATGGGACCTACTCCCTCCTTCCATCTATATAGGGCCTAATGTGTCTTTCAAGACAGCCTTTGACTATTGAAAAGATTAATAGCACATGAGATGTATACTATGAAAATTATATTATTGGAAGCTCCTTTGACATACAAATTTGAAGGTATGCTTTGTGTAAGTTGCATGTCATATATTATTGCTCTAAGATTTGGTCAAAGTTAGCCTCAAAAAACGCATTAGGACCTATATAGATGGAAGGAGGGAGTAGAAATTCACCCGAGGACACAAATGTGATTTTTCAACCAACTTTGGTGCACGAGAGCATGTGCTTGTAGTTCAAATTTAAATTATGCACATTGAATGACCAAATACTCAATTAATGTGTAAATAAGGCCAAACAAAGCCGGAATAATTCCAAAATTTAACAGGGCACTCATGTAGTTCTATGTTGCCTTTGTAAATAAACTCAAGGGGGACAACGTATATCGTTTCGCACTCAAAGGTGGCACATTCCCTCTCAGAACCACGGGCCTTCTTGAGAGAAGCTTCGGTTTGCAAGAAGCTTATACCAAAATCTGTTCCTATTCGGCCAATTTTTTTACCACAACATGGTAGTACCATGACATGACATCCATGCCAAGTTTCATGATTTTCAGACGTGTTTTGGATTTACAAGAATTTTGAAACCAAGTTTCTCAATGTTCTCGGCCGAGCCACGATGCCCAGATATTTGAATTTTATTCTCATTTTTTGCATGGGACCTACTCCCTACTTCCATCTATATAGGGCCTAATGTGTCTTTCAAGATAGCCATTGACTATTGAAAAGATTAATAGCACATGAGATGTATACTATGAAAATTATATTATTGGAAGCTCCTTTGGCATACAAATTTGAAGGTATGCTTTGTGTAAGTTGCATGTCATATATTATTGCTCTAACATTTGGTCAAAGTTAGCCTCAAAAAACGCATTAGGACCTATATAGATGGAAGGAGGGAGTACAAATTCACCCGAGGACACAAATGTGATTTTTTAACCAACTTTGGTGCACGAGAGCATGTGCTTGTAGTTCAAATTTGAATTATGCACATTAAATGACCAAAAACTCAATTAATGTGTAAATAAGGCCAAACAAAGCCGGAATAATTCCAAAATTTAACAGGGCACTCATGTAGTTCTATGTTGCCTTTGTAAATAAACTCAAGGGGGACAACATATATCGTTTCACACTCAAAGGTGGCACATTCCCTCTCAGAACCACGAGCCTTCTTGAGAGAAGCTTCGGTTTGCAAGAAGCTTATACCAAAATCTATTCCTATTCGGCCAATTTTTTTACCACAACATGGTAGTACCATGACATGACATCCATGCCAAGTTTCATGATTTTCAGACGTGTTTTGGATTTACAAGAATTTTGAAACCAAGTTTCTCAATGTTCTCGGCCAAGCCACGATGCCCAGATGTTTGAATTTTATTCTCATTTTTTGCATGGGACCTACTCCCTACTTCCATCTATATAGGGCCTAATGTGTCTTTCAAGATAGTCGTTGACTATTGAAAAGATTAATAGCACATGAGATGTATACTATGAAAATTATATTATTGGAAGCTCCTTTGGCATACAAATTTGAAGGTATGCTTTGTGTAAGTTGCATGTCATATATTATTGCTCTAACATTTGGTCAAAGTTAGCCTCAAAAAATGCATTAGGACCTATATAGATGGAAGGAGGGAGTAGAAATTCACCCGAGGACACAAATGTGATTTTTTCAACCAACTTTGGTGCACGGGAGCATGTGCTTGTGTTCAAATTTGAATTATGCACATTAAATGACCAAAAACTCAATTAATGTGTAAATAAGGCCAAACAAAGCCGGAATAATTCCAAAATTTAATAGGGCACTCATGTAGTTCTATGTTTCCTTGGCAAATAAACTCAAGGGCGACAACGTATATCGTTTCGCACTCAAAGGTGGCACATTCCCTCTCAGAACCACGAGCCTTCTTGAGAGAAGCTTTGGTTTGTAAGAAGCTTATACCAAAATCTATTCCTATTCGGCCAATTTTTTTACCACAACATGGTAGTACCATGACATGACATCCATGTCAAGTTTCATGATTTTCAGACGTGTTTTGGATTTACAAGAATTTTAAAACCAAGTTTCTCAATGTTCTCGGCCGAGCCACGATGCCCAGATGTTTTAGTTTTATTCTCATTTCTTGCATGGGACCTAGAAATTCACCCGAGGACACAAATGTGATTTTTCAACCAAATTTAGTGCACGAGAGCATGAGCTTGTAGTTCAAATTTGACTTATGCACATTAAATGACCAGAAACTCAATTAATGTATAAAAAACGACAAACAAACCCGGAATAATTCCAAAATTTAACAGGGCACTTGATGACCCGCAAGTATCCGGGATAGTTGTAGCCTATTTCGATAAGTAAGAGTGTCGAACCCAACGAGGAGCTAAAGGTAGAACAAATACTCTCTCAAGTCCTATCGGCCACTGATACGACTCTACGCATGCTTGATGTTCGCTTTACCTAGAACAAGTATGAAACTAGAAGTACTTTGTAGGTGTTGTTGGATAGGTTTGCAAGATAATAAAGAACGCGTAAATAAAAACTAGTGGTTGTTTAGCTAAAGATGCAATAAAGTAAATAAAGCGAGTGTGGAAAAGTGGTGGTAGGAGTTGTGAAAGTGTCCCTAAGCAATTGACTAGACCGGTAATCGCTATTGCAATTCTATTTGAGGGAGAGGCATAAGCAAACATACTTTCTCTACTTGGATCATATGCACTTATGATTGGAACTCTAGCAAGTATCCGCAACTACTAAAAATTCATTAAGGTAAAACCCAACCATAGCATTAAAGCATCAAGTCCCCTTTATCCCATACGCAACAATCCCCTTACTCGGGTTTGTGTTTTAGTCACTCACGCAACCCACTATAACCGAATCATAAATGCATTGCAACACCCTACAGTGGGAATCCCTCACGCTTGTGCGACACGGAGGGCACAATAGGACAGCACCAATAATAAAACATGCAACTCAAACCAATCATAGCAACTCACCAATCACCGATAGGACAACGAAAATCTACTCAGACATCATAGGATGGCAACACATCATTGGAAAATAATATGAAGCATAAAGCACCATGTTCAAGTAGAGGGTACAACAGGTTGCGAGAGAGTGGACCGCTGAATATAGATGGGGGAAGGTGATGGAGATGTTGGTGAAGATGGCGGAGGTGTTGGTGTAGATCGCGGTGATGATGATGGCCCCCAGCAGCGCTCCGGCGCCACCGGAAGCAAGGGGAAGAGAGGCCCCCTTCTTCTTCTTCTTCCTTGACCTCCTCCCTAGATGGGAGAAGTGTTTCCCCCTGGTCCTTGGCTCCCATGGCTTGGGAGGGGCGAGAGCCCCTCCGAGATTGGATCTATCTCTCTGTTTCTGCGTTCTCAGATTCTGCCCCTTCACCGTTTCTTTTATATCCGGAGATCCGTAACTCCGATTGGGGTGAATCTTTTGCCTACATATTTCTCAGAAAATTAGCTTTCTTGTGGCAAAAGAAGAGCTTAAACCGCCTTACGGGGAGCCCAGGAGAGTCCAGGGTGCACCTGCCTCCCTGGGGCATTCCCCCTATCTCCTGTCCCCCTCGGGCACCGTCTCACGTTGATTTTACTTCCCAAAAATCATAAATATTCCAAAATAATTCTCCGTCCGTTTTTATCCCGTTTGGACTCCGTTTGATATGTGTTTTCTGTGAAACATAAAACATGCAACACAGGAGGAACTGGCACTAGGCACTGGATCAATATGTTAGTCCCAAAAATAATATAAAAGGTAGCCAAAAGTATATAAAAGTTGAATAATATTGGCATGGAACAATAAAAAATTATAGATACGAGGGAGACGTATCAGCATCCCCAAGCTTAATTCCTGCTCGTCCTCGAGTAGGTAAATGATAAAAAAGATAATTTTTGATGTGGAATGCTACCAAGCATAATCTTGATCATATGTCTAACCATGGCATGAATATTAAGACACGAGTGATTCAAAGCAATAGTCTATCATTTGACATAAAAACAATAATACTTTGAGCGTACCAATAAAGCAATCATGTCTTTTCAAAACAACAAGGCCAAAGCAAGCTTATCCCTACAAAATCATATAGTTTGGCCATGCTTCATTTTCTTCACACAAAATGCTCCCATCATGCACAACCCTGATGACAAGCCGAGCAATTGGTTCATACTTTTTAACGCGCTTCAGCTTTTTCAACCCTCATGCAATACATGAGCGCAAGCCATGGATATAGCACTATAGGTGGAATAGAATATAATGATGGAGGTTATGTCGAGAAGACAAAAAAAGGAGAAAGTCTCACATCGACGTGGCTAATCAACGGGTTATGGAGATGCCCATCAATTGATGTCAATGCGAGGAGTAGGGATTGCCATGCAACGGATGCACTAAGAGCTATAAGTGTATGAAAGGTCAACAAAAGAAACTAAGTGGGTGTGCATCCAACTTGCTTGCTCATGAAGACCTAGGGCATTTGAGGAAGCCCATCGTTGGAATATACAAGCCAAGTTCTATAATGAAAATTCCCACTAGTATATGAAAGTGATAACACAAGAGACTCTCTATATGAAGAACATGGTGCTACTCTGAAGCACAAGTGTGGAAAAAGGATAGTACCATTGCCCCTTTTCTTTTTCTTTTTTTTGTTTCTTTTTTTTGGGTGGGCTTCTTTGGCCCCCCTTTTTATTTAGGCTTCTTTGGCCTTTCCGTTTTTTTTCTTTTTTTTATGGGGCAATGTTCTATAATGATGATCATCACAGTTTTATTTACTTACAACTCGATATTACAACTCAATACTGGAACAAAGATATGACTCTATATGAATGCTTCCAGTGGTGTACCAGGATGTGCAATGATCTAGCGTAGCAATGACATCAAAAAACAGACAAGCCATGAAAACATCATGCTAGCTGTCTTATGATCATGCAAAGCAATATGACAATAAATGCTCAAGTCATGTATATGATGATGATGAAAGTTGCATGGCAATATATCTCGGAATGGCTATGGAAATGCCATGGTAAGTAGGTATGGTGGCTATTTTGAGGAAGATATAATGAGGCTTATGTGTGATAGAGCATATCATATCACGGGGTTTGGATGCACCGGCGAAGTTTGCACCGACTCTCAAGGTGAGAAAGGGCAATGCACGGCACCGAAGAGGCTAGCAATGATGGAAAGGTAAAAGTGCGTATAATCCATGGACTCACATTAGTCATAAAGATCTCATATACTTATTGCAAAATTTTATTAGCCAATGAAGCAAAGTACTACTACGCATGCCCCTAGGGGGATAGATTGGTAGGAAAAGACCATCGCTCGTACCCGACATCCACTCATAAGGAAGACAATCAAAGAAACACCGCATGCTTCAAATTTGTCACACAACGGTTACCATACGTGCATGCTACGGGAATCACAAAACTCAACACAAGTGTCTCTACAATCCACAACCACCCACTAGCATGACTCTAATATCACCATCGCTAGATCGCAAAACTATTGCAAGGAATCAAACATATCATATTCAGCGATCTACAAGTTTATGTAGGATTTTATGACTAACCATGTGAATGACCAATTCCTATCATCTCTCCAAATAGATATAAGTGAAGCAAGAGAGTTTAATTCTTTCTAAAAAATATATGCCCACGCTCTAACAAATATAAGTGAAGCAAAAGAGCATTCTACAAATAGCGGTTTTCTATGTGAAGAGAAATAGGCAATCCAAACTTCAAATGATATAAGTGAAGCACATGAAGCATTCTATAAAGCCATACTCAAAAGATATAAGTGAAGTGCAATGAGCATTCTATAAATCAACCAAGGACTATCTCATACCAGCATGGTGCATAAAATAAAAATGAAAACTAAATGCAAAAGACGCTCCAAGACTTGCACATATCACATGAACGAAACGAATACGAAAACATACTGATGCTTGTTGAAGAAAGAGGGGATGCCTTCTGGGGCATCCCCAAGCTTAGACACTTCAGTCTCCTTGAATATTTACTTGGGGTGCCTCGGGCATCCCCAAGCTTGAGCTCTTCCCTCTCTTCCTTTTCCTCATATCCAGACCTCCTCGTTTAGACACTTCATCCACACAAAACTTCAACAGAAAACTCGGTAAGATCCGTTAGTATAATAAAGCAAATCACCACTCTAAGTACTGTTGCAAACCAATTCACATTTTGTTTTTTCATTGTGTCTGATGTAGTATAACTTTTCCATGGCTTAATCCACTAATATAAATTGATAGATTCACCAAAACAAGCAAACTATGCATCAAAAATAGAATCTGTCAAAAACAGAACAGTCTGTAGCAATCTGAACATTCACCATACTTCTGTTATCCCAAAAATTCTACCAAAATTTGGAAAAATAAACAAGTTGTACATAAAGACAGTGCAAAACAAATCAGAACCGTTTGATGTTCCAGATAAAAACATAAAATCGTGCACTACAGCCAAAATTTCTGTCCTGCACCGTACAAACCAACAAGCATTGTAAACATCCTAAAGGCAAACCTTGGCACTTTATTTTTATAATACAATGGAATTGTACAAGGGGATAATTATTATTGATGAAAAGTTTCTGTAATCAAGATTCACAAAGTTTCTGTGAGCATGAACAAAGTTCAAGGTGCTCTCCCACTTCAACAATGCTTGTCTCTCTCACTTTCACTTTCCTTTTTGAAAAGTTTTTAGGTTCCCCTCTTTATTTTTTTGTTTTTAAACTATATAAAAGCACTCAACGGAAATAAATGACTCTCTAAAACTTCCGGGTTGTCTCCCTGGCAGCGCTTTCTTTAAAGCCATTAAGCTAGACATTTAGTGCTCAAGTAATGAATCCACCCGGATCCCAAGCTATATCAAAGCCAATTTTAATTAACAATGATTTGTAATTTAGTAGTGAGCACAAAGTAAAATATATCATGCAACAACGAAGTCTAACTCTCTTCCTATGCATCGGCATGTCATAAAAGAACAATTCATGCACACATAGTAAAGGCCAATGCATAGTATAAGCAATTTCTTGCAATTCTATCGTGTTGGAAACATAAAGAGGCGGAGATGTAGTTCCTCTCTCATAATAATTGCAAGTAGGAGCAGCAAGCACATGCATATTACATTCATCAAAATCATCATATGCAATGGTAAAAGGCAACCCATCAATATAATCCTTACTAAGCGCAAATTTCTCCGATTTAGTATAGTCGGGAGAATTCAAAAAGATAACAGGACTATCATGTGTGGGTGCAATAGCAACAATTTCATGTTTAACATAAGGAACTATAGCAAGTTCATCTCCGTAAGCATAATTCATAGTGGCATCTTTGCCACAAGCGTAGCAATCATCATAGCAATCATCCTTTGGTAAGCACGAAGGGGAATTAAACAATGTATGAGTTGAGAAGTTACTCTCATTAGAAGGTGGGCACGGGTGATCAATCCGCTCTTTCTCCTTTTGTTCTTCGCTCTCCTCATCATCTTTTTCATCCAATGAGCTCACAGTTTCATCAATTTCTTCTTCCATAGCTTCCTGCAAAATATTAGTCTCTTCTTGGACAACGGAGACGTTCTCAATAAATGCATTAATATAGTAATTGTATTCATAATTTTCATAGCAATATCTAAGTATAGCAAGATTTTTAGGCCTATAAACATCATCATCTAAAGCTTCATACTTTTCAAACAAAGATCCAATTTCATAAGAAGCCTTAAAAGCAACAAATTCTTCTATTTGTTCCACATCACAGTAATCATATATACCATTAGCATAAGAAGCTATGGTTTAATTATCATTAAATTTGCATGAAAAGGGAAGGTGTGGAGCCTTCATCCTAGAGCAACAAGTAATATCATATCTCAAGCATAGATCCCGGGCATACCAACGCAACATAATAAATTGGTCCCATAATAGTTTCCCTTTTTGTATCGAGCGATAATCCCTAAAGTATTCACGTTGATCCAACGTGTCTCCCATTATAAAGTTGAATGGGGTTTCCTCAGGATTATTAAAGTAGTACATAATATCTTTCACATAATGAGAATCGAGGGTTTTAGGAGTTACCCCATCTCCATGAGTAGCAAGTACACCTAATTTTTTTGGTATTTTGCGTTCAATATTCCATAACTAAAGATAGAGAACAACTAAGAACAACAAATAAAAATTAATTAGTGATAAAGCAAACAAGCACACACGAGAATATTCACCCCACGCTATGACTCCTCGGCAACGGCGCCAGAAAAAGGTCTTGATGACCCGCAAGTATACGGGATAGTTGTAGCCTCTTTTGATAAGTAAGAGTGTCGAACCCAACGAGGAGCTAAAGGTAGAACAAATGCTCTCTCAAGTCCTATCGGCCACTGATACGACTCTAGGCACGCTTGACATTCGCTTTACGTAGAACAAGTATGAAACTAGAAGTACTTTGTAGGTGTTGTTGGATAGGTTTGCAAGATAATAAAGAACGCGTAAATAAAAACTAGGGGCTGTTTAGATAAAGATGCAATAAAGTAAATAAAGTGAGTGTGGAAAAGTGGTGGTAGGAGTTGTGAAAGTGTCCCTAAGCAATTGACTACGTTACTAGACCGGTAATCACTATTGCAATTCTATTTGTGGAAGAGGCATAAGCTAACATACTTTCTCTACTTGGATCATATGCACTTATGACTGGAACTCTAGCAAGCATCCGCAACTACTAAAGACTCATTAAGGTAAAACCCAACCATAGCATTAAAGCATCAAGTCCCCTTTATCCCATACGCAACAATCCCCTTACTCGGGTTTGTGTTTCAGTCACTCCCGCAACCCACTATAAGCGAATCATAAACGCATTGCAATACCCTACTGCGGGAATCCCTCACGCTTGCACGACACGGAGGGCACAATAGGACAGCACCAATAACAAAACATGCAACTCAAACCAATCATCTCAATTCATCAATCACCGATAGGACAACGAAAATCTACTCAGACATCATAGGATGGCACATCATTGGAAATAATATGAAGCATAAAGCACCATGTTCAAGTAGAGGGTACAGCGGGTTGCGGGAGAGTGGACCGCTGAATATAGATGGGGGAAGGTGATGGAGATGTTGGTGAAGATGGCGGAGGTGTTGGTGTAGATCGCGGTGATGATGATGGCCGCCAGCAGCGCTCCGGCGCCACCGGAAGCAAGGGGGAGAGAGGCCCCCTTCTTCTTATTCTTCCTTGACCTCCTCCCTAGATGGGAGAAGGGTTTCCCCCATGGTACTTGGCTCCCATGGCTTGGGATGGGCGAGAGCCCCTCCGAGATCAGATCTATCTCTCTGTTTCTACATTCTCAGATTCTGCCCCTTCACCGTTTCTTTTATGTCCAGAGATCCGTAACACCGATTGGGGTGAATCTTTTGCCTAGATCTTTCTCATAAAATTAGCTTTCTTGCAGCAAAAGAAGAGCATCAACCGCCTTACAGGGGGGCCAGGAGAGTCTAGGGCGCGCCTGCCTCCCTGGGGCGCGCCCCCCTATCTCCTGGCCACCTCGGGCACGTTTCGCGTTGATTTTACTTCTCAAAAATCATAAATTCCAAAATAATTCTCCGTCCGTTTTATCCCGTTTGGACTCCGTTTGATATAGGTTTTCTGGCACTTGGCACTGGATCTTGGCACTGACACTTGGCACTTGGCACTGGATCAATATGTTAGTCCCAAAAATAATATAAAAAGTTGCCTAAAGTATATAAAAGTTGAATAATATTGGCATGGAACAATCAAAAATTATAGATACGACGGAGACGTATCAGCACTAATGTAGTTCTTTGTGGCCTTTGTTAAGAAACTCAAGGGGGGGGGGGGCAGCGTATATCGTTTCACACTCAAAGGTGGCACGTTCCCTCTTAGAACCATGAGCTTCCAAATCGGCCCAATTTTTTACCACAACATGTTAGTGCCATGACATGACACCATGCCAAGTTTCATGATTTCCAGGCGAGTTTTAGATTTACATGAATTTAAAATCTAAGTTTCTCGATATTCTCGGCCAAGTCATGACGCCCAGATGTTTGAATTTCATTCTCATTTCTTCCATGGGACCTCGAAATTCAACAAAGGACACACATGTGATTTTTCAACCCACTTTGGTGCACCGGAGCATGTGCATGCAATTCATATTTAGATTATGCACATTAAAAGTCCAGAAACTCAATTAATGTATAAAAAGGCCAAATGAACCCAAAATAATTCGAAAATTTAATAGGGCACTAATATAGTTCTATGTTGCCTCTGTAAATAAAATCAGGGGGGAGGCAGCGTATATTGTTTCGCACACAAAGGTGACATGTTCCCTCTGGGAACCACAAGGCTTGTTGAGAGAATCTTCGGTTTTGCAAGAGGCTTATACCAAAACTTGTCCCAATTCAGCCAAAAATTATACGTATGAAAAGATGGTTTAGATTATCCCGAACATCTCGCTACCTAGACCAATAATGTACTATGATTTGAATTCAACATAAAATGGATACAAATATTTGAATTGGAGAGCGTATGGTACATGTATTTCATAGTGAAATATGATTACTGCAATATGCATGTTTTTTGTTATCAAGATAATATTTAAATTATTGTATAACTTGACAACAATCGTATTCAAATAAGGAAAATTGATTCAAATTTAGTCCATATGGTAGACGACAATATATATGTTCACATGGTGGAGTAAAATGTTCATATATGATGGAAGATCAAAATGTACGACTACATCAATTATAAACCGCAAGGTCACCTAACGATATATTCGAATTCAACATAAAGTGGATTCAAAAATTGAAATTCGAGATCATGGCATCTGTAATCATATAAAAAGGGACATTACTCTTTCTTTGGTGGGAATTGATTTGTTTTTTGTTGTTGTTGAGGGAAGTGCGAATCGATTTGGTACTGTGCAGGGTAATCTTGTTCTCCCGATTTTTTGTACATTTTTCTTGTAGTTTTTTCAATGGCATCTATAGAAATATAGTAAAAGGGGACATGACTCTCTTGTGTCTTGTATGAATTGTTTTTTTACACGTTAAGTTTGTTCTGCCGAACAAGGAATCCGCACCTTGTTATCCCAAAATTTTCAAGCTCGAGTATCTTTTGTCTCACCTGCTTTGAAACTCCCGCTTCTTCAACCCGCGTTGCGCCTTGTTATCCCGAAATTTGGACGCACGCGAGAACTCCCTCCTCAACCGAAATCGCTCCTGCAGCCCGGACACGCGAAATCCCCCTTCTACCCCTCAGCCGGAAATGAAGCTCCATGTTGCGGTATCAACACCGGTGGGGGTACGCTGGTAACTTACCCTACATTTCGAACAAGCACGTCCCTAAGCTTGGCTCCCCCTCCCCCTTCGCCCCCCATTCGTACACCGAGGCCGCCAAAACCCGCGAAACCCCACGCTCCTCCGTCGGCCTCCCGACCGCCGCCCAGCCGGAGACTCTTCCCCGACTACGTCGTCGACCGCAACAGCTCGCCGTCCCTCATCCGCCGCACCGGATGAGGATCCGTTGTCGATCTCGTCATCCCGCCGGATCAGCTGCACCGTCCTCCACCTCCAAGGAGCTGCATAGACGTTCGCCTCGTCTATCGTGCCACCTCAATCCCCACAGCGCCGTCTTGACCTGCCCCACCGGAATAGCAGCACCCTCACCAATTCCTCCAATGAAGCCGAGGCCAACTTGGCGCCACCAAGGAGGATCTGCACTCACCGCTGCATTTTATCTTTTATTCCATCTCACGGGGCTGCCGGTGCTCGATACCGAGCAGACATGGTGTGTCTCCATCGACGGCGCCGTCGTCGGCCACATCATCCACGGCGTCTCTCCCCCATGTCGTTGCTTCCTCGGCGGCGACTTCGACAACGGCACTAGCTGCAGCAGCTCCGGCTCTCGCTCGCGTTGCGGCTTTGTTCTTGCTGTCGGTCGCGCTGCTGCACTGCTCCTGCTTTCGTTCGTGCTGCTGCTCTGCTCTTTCTCTCGCTTGCATTGCTGCTGCTGCTGCATGACCTCCGGCAGCTACAGGAGTTGCTGCTTTAGCACTCGCTCCCGGTGCTAGTGCATGACTTTCTCTCTGCTAGTGCGTTCCCTGCTCGAGCGTCTGCAGATTTAGATCACTGCTTCTCTGCTACTAGTGCTCGAACGCCCTAAACATCTATTGCAATAATCTATTACTAGTTCCATTAGTTTCGACACTAAAATTTAGTTTCAACTGTGAAGTTCATTTTCTTCAGTTAAGTTCAGAGTGAATAGTACTTACAACATCTGTCGGAGCGGCCGTGGTGCGGCTGATACATTTTGCATCTAGCACTTTTTGGTGATGTATTTTAAATCATCTATTGCAGATGATATTAGGGTCCCACTTCACATTAACATTGTCTGTCTTGTCATGCTTCAGCCTCGTCGCCGTACACCTTAGCGGAGCTTCTCCAATGACGGAACCGTCCACCACAGCGGAGCAGTACCCTCGGTGCCGTTTCCAGAGGCCTCAGATCTTCTTCCACGCCTCCGACAGTCACACCAGCCTCATCACCATCCTCCACGTCCAACCCAATGATGCTGAGGTCCACAAGACTTTGCCAAAGAGGTTGTACACTCGTCGCATAACTTTGTTTCTCCATTCCTCTGTTCTTCCAATTCATGTGAGCCAAACACCCAGGTTGACTGAAATCCTATGTTTCCAAATGCTCTGTTTTGCACGTGCATTCCTATCCTATTCCTGTGTTTTTCCTGTCCCTGCGTTTATAGAATCCTCCAATTCTAAGGAGCCCTTACAGATTTACTTCATTTTCAGATAGGCATCAAAGAAAACTCTGTGTGTTATGTCCTGCTCCTGCCGTGCCGTCATCCACCCCACCTGAGGTGCACCATCGACAGAAGTGTTCACTGCAGTAGAGATCCCCCCTGCAGACTTTCTTTCGCCGCCTCAGATCATCTTCCCCGTTGCCGGCAGCCACGCCAACTGCATTACCATCATCGACTGAGCAGATGAACCTAAGGACTACACAGTTTCGGAAGAGAGGTCGCAGTCTTTCGTGTTTTCTTACGTTATACATCGGTTATTATTACCTTCTACTTTGAGTTTTGAATTGCCCATGGGTCTCATATCGAGCCATCGACGAATAGTATCTGTCTACTATCTGGTTCATCTGGGGACTTCTATGTGGTTCATGTTGGGTGGGCAACAAACAATAGATGATCCATTGTCTATCTTTTTAATCTGAAGCTATAATCTACCTGCTATCATTAGTTTTGGATCCATCCACTCGTTTGCTACCATCAGTCTTGATTTTTGCATGCACCCCTTAGGCCTTACAAAATATAACTATTTTTTATTATGCATTTCAGATATTGTACACAATCGTACTGAACATGTAGAGAAAAAGAGAAGACCGTTGCGTGCGACTATAATGTCATGCAGACGCCGCTCCATGGTGGGTGAAGTGCCCCCCCCCCCTCATGCATTTCCAGATTGTATTCCAGAGGAAGATAACTGTTTAGATGGAGATTCAGAAGGAGCCGACCACGCCTGTTTACCACCTGAGGTGTTTGCTCTAACCTGGCATGCTGATGTTGGTCATATCATGCATATGGCGCCTTGCATTGCTTACATTATACATCTTATATGTCATCAGCTTAGTTTAGATTTGTTTTGCGTGAATGCCACCTATTTGGTTTCTATATCATACTCCCACCATTCCTAAGTATTTGTCTTTTTAGAGATTTCAACAAGTGACTACATACGGAACAAAATGAGTGAATCTACACTCTAAAATATGTCTATATACATCTGTATGTGGTAGTCCATTTGAAATATCTAAAAAGACAAATATTTAGGAACGGAGGGAGTATATGGGAATTATGCAATGCCATCTTCTTTAGCCAGGCATCATATACGTGAATCATGCAATGCCATCCTGTTTAGCCAGTCATCGTATATGTGAATTGTATTGTGCCATATTTTTTTCCGTAATGTATTCCATTTGTCAACAATGTTTATACATTCATCTACTCTTCTTGTGCATCAGGCATTTGAGTCAGTCATGGGAAAATCTGGAGTGAAAACAAGGTCTTCTGAGCAATCAGTGCTACCTGTCGATCCAGATTTCTTGCTGGTTACAGATAGCTCCTCAGACTAGGATTCAGAGTCAGATGACCAGTCATATCCCCCCCCCCCCCGAGGTGCATGCTCTATCTTGGCTGGGTTATATTGCTCATATCATGTATATGGTGTCTTGCATTGCCATGCCATCTGCTTAGATTAGACATGCTTTGTGTGAATGCCTCCTGTTTGCTTTCTATATCAGATATGTGAATTATCCAATGCCGTGTTTTTCAGCCAGTTATCATATATGTGAATTATGCACCGCCATGGAGCCAGGCATCATATATGTGAATTATCTCATGCCATCTTTTTTTTCATTACGTATTCCATTTTTCGACAATTGTGTATATTGAACTACTCTTCATGTGTATCAGCCATTTGAGCCGATTATGGAATAATCTGGAGTGAAAACAAGGTCTTCAGAGCAGGCAATGGTACCTGTTGAAGCATATATCTCGATGGTTATAGGGAGCACCTCAGAGGAGGATTCAGAGGCAGATGACCAGTCCTATATCCCACCTGAGGTGTATGATCTAAGTTGCAATGTTTATATTTCTCATATGATGTATATGGTGTCTTGCATTGCTTAGTTTAGACATCATATGCACAATATTGAATTCTATCTGCTTAGTTTAGAGATCATACATGCAAGTGCCACCTGCTTAGTATATGAATCAATTATGTCAATTATATCATGCCATCCTGTATACTTAGACAACATGTATGTGAATTATTTCATCCCAACCTATTTTAGAAACACATCATATAGTTTTGTCATGTCATCCTGTTTAGGTACTCATCATATGTTGAATTATGCCATTATATCCTGTTAAGTTATCCATCATATATCTGAAACTGTGTCATGCTATCCTGTTTAGTTAGGCATCATATATGTGAAATTGTGTCATGCTATCCTTTTTGGTTAGACAACATATATATGAATTACCACATCGGTCTATCATAGAATGTCTGTGCGTTCAATTTCTTTTCTTGTTTATCAGCCATTTGAATTGGAGGGGGTGATGGCAGTATCTAAGGGAGCAAAAACCTGTTCTTCACAAAAGACAGTGCTACCCGTCGATGCAGATAGAACCATGGTTGTACTGGCCCACAAACTAGCCCCACCACACATAATCAAGACTCTTCCAGATTGCACACTTACACCGTTGGGCAGAGAACCAGCTACAACCCATCTAACTGCAACCCCAGCGGATAGTAACCCACTTATAGTTGACAAAGCACCATGTCCACCACAGAGTATCCCCACACGAGCAGTTTGTAAAGCTACTGCTGTGCCCAAAGCACGAAGACCACCACAACTAACCCAAACTCCACGTTTAAAGTAGAAGAGCAACTGTTCTCAGGTCAGATTCTGTAGCTATGGTCCATACTACTTTTCTATTGCATCACTGTATTTACTCATACCAACTACTTTCGAATTTGAAGGATCCAATTGAAACTCCAATGGTGCAACAGGTATGTTTTAAACCTATTTCTTTAACTAGATTGCCGTTCTAACTTCTTGCTCTATGTTGATTTCAGTTTAAGTTGTATAAACAGTTATGTTCTCATGTGATGCACATTACAAGTGCTGCCAATGATGTGTAGTTTCTCACACTTATATTCTGTCTATGTTGTTGTGTCTTCAAAATATATGAGTTGAACTGTGTCTCTATCTTGATTAGGGAACATAAACTAGAATGATATGGACAATACAGTGACCATAGTACATAGATATATGTTTGTTTCATGTTGTTATCCTGTCCACCTTACTACTGAACTGGTTTACCAAAATGAGTTCTGTATACTACGAGCTAAACCTTTGATGTGTCTGCTTGTTTCTCTTGTAGTATGCAAACAAAATATTGGAGAAGAACACCCCACTATGCAATGGTAGAGGAAGTAATGCAGATAAGGTTCAAGATAGTGAGACAACCCTGTTGGTCTCCAAGAAAGGTGATAAAAATGATCTTGTAGACAGGGAGAAAACCCCACAGTCCTGCGTTGAGGTAGTGTTCGAGTTACTGGCCAGTACCGCTGGCACAAGCTCTTCGAACTCGCTGCCTGAATCACTTCAGCTTCTTCAGTCTCAGCTACAAGCTGAAAGGCATTAGTCAGCTGTGCTGCGGCAAGAAGCCAAAGGACTGAGGAAGTCCTTGCAGAATTCAGATGTGTACTTTCTTGTGCAACAGCAAGCGCTGGAGGATTTAAGCGCCAAACAAGAGAAAGTTAATAAGCTTGCTAAGCATCTTGCGAGCATTATGGGTACCCAGGATATTGTTTCTTGAACTCTTCTGAAGTGGTTTCAGTTCTGGACTTGTTTTGTTGTGGCGTTTATATGCTGCTTTGTTCCCTATATTTGCACTGGTGGCGAACTTTGATGCCCAGTGGATGTAATATGTGTAATAGCCGTGATAGCCTAGCATAAGTTGCTTGCTTATTTATTTCCATGTTGTCTTGTTTATTTGTTTGCTTGTAGTCAGTGCAGTTCTTTTTCCGCGGTTTGCTAGTGGCTGCAATAACCTAATTTTTAAAACTAGGCCACAATAACCATGGGCTAATACTTATTGTAGTGACACTGGGCCTCCTAAGGACCGTAGAAACAGTGGGCCTTCTATGGGTCGTAGAAACAGTAGGCCTTCTATGGGCCGTAGAAACAATGGGCCTTCTACGGGCCGTAGAAACAATGGGCCTTCTACGGGCCGTATCATCAATGGGCCTTATACGGGCCGTATCATCAATGGGCCTTATACGGGCCGTATGATCGATTGGCCAAACATGGGCCAATAACAGGCCGCATTATGGCCGTAAATGGGCTAGAGTAGGAATCGTCCGTTCATGGGCCGACCATAACGGGCCATTGTTAATAAGCCGTATTTGATGACGCTATGAAAACGGCCCAACGTATTAACAAACCACAAACGGGCCGACTGTAACCACGGGCCGAATTTGGCCCATAAGCAGAAAATGACAGTAACGGGTCGTAAGTAAACAAATGCTAGAAATGAGCCCAAGAATAAATGGGCTCTGAGAAGGCCGAAAGATAAAATGGGCTGGAAACGGCCCAACAGAATAACAGACCGTTAATGGGTATAAAGTGATACACTGTTCATTACGGGCCAGTTTCACCACGGGCCGTTAATGGGTATAAAGTGATACACTGTTCATTACGGGCTAGTTTCACCACGGGCCGTTAATAGGCCAAGAGTTACATAGGGCCTCATATGGGCCGAAAGACGTCATGGGCCATATATGGGCCAGAAGTGAAAACAGGCTGGAATCATATTGGATGGCCCAGATAATGCTACTGGGCGTAACGGGCCTTGGGTTAGCGGGCTGTAAGTGGGCTATATGCGAACAAGCCCTTAACAGGCTTTCCATGGGCTGGCCCGCCACCTTTTGACCAAGTCAAACGGGCCGACCTTTTCACAGGAATGGGCTTCTGTTGGGCCGTGCCACGTGTCGACATATCATAGGTGACTTCTTTCCAATGAGTGGATGACATCTGTCCCAACGATGAGCCGACACGTGTTTCCTCCAGCCAATGATGATTTTACACGTGGAAAATCCCAATTGGTCGGGGCTGTTAACGGGTTGTCGGATCCAAAACCCGACCCGATAGCTTAACGGTGTCCCGTTACGGTGGATGCCACGTGCCCGTCACCCTTGGCGAAAGCACTTCTGTGACGCGCGATTTATCGTCATGGAAGTGGACACTTCCGTGATGATAATTTTGGTAATGTCATGGAACACTTCTACGACAGCACAGGTATGAATATCTTGATTCTATCATAAAATCGTCATGGATGTACATGCATGACAAAAAATGCGACCTACTGTGACAAACACGTATCATCACGGAAGTGTATTTTTTTTGTAGTGAGAGGTAGCGTGTCGACCGTGATCACATCAACTTTGGAATCATTTCCCACGCGCATTGTCACCTCGTCCTTAGCCAATCTTCGCTTAATCCGTAGCCTCTGTTTCGAGTTGCGAATATGAGCAACAGAACCAATATCAAATACTCAGGTGCTACTACGAGCATTAGTTAAGTACACATCAATAACATGTATATCAAAGATACCTTTCACTTTGCCATCCTTCTTATCCGCCAAATACTTGGGCCAGTTCCCCTTCTAGTGGCCAGTCCCTTTGCAGTAGAAGCACTCAGTTTCAGGCTTAGGTCCAAACTTGGGTTTCTTCTCTTGAGCATCAACCTTTTTGTCGTTCTTCTTGAAGTTCCCCTTCTTCCCTTTGCCCTTTTTCTTGAAACTAAGTTGACCATCAACACTTGATACTCCTTTTTGATTTCTACCTCCGCAGGCTTTAGCATTGTGAAGAGCTCGGGAATAGTCTTGTTCATCACAAAGCTTTTGTAGCTTGGTGGCAGTGATCGCAGAACTCTGTCAATGACAGTATCATCAGGAAGATTAACTCCCGGTTGAGTTAAGTGGTTGTGGTACCCAGACATTCTAAGTATATGTTCACTAACAGAACTATTCTCCTCCATTTTACAGCTGTAAAAACTTATTGGAGACTTCATATCTCTCAATCCGGGCATTTGCTTGAAATATTAACTACAACTCCTGGAACATCTCATATGCTCCATGACGTTCAAAACGTGACGATCAAAACGTCGTTCAAGTCCCGGTTCTAAGCCGTAAAGCATTGCACACTGAATTATCAAGTAGTCATCAGCTTTGCTCTACCAGACGTTCTTAATGTCATCAGTAGCATCTGCAGTAGGCCTGGCACCCAACGGAGCTTCCAAGACGTAATTCTTCTCTGCGGCAATGAGGATAACCCTCAAGTTACGGACCCTGTCCATGTCGTTGCTGCTATCATCTTTCAACTTAGCTTTCTCTAGGAACGCATTAAAATTCGAAGGAACGGTAGCACGGGCCATTAATCTACAACAACATACACATGCAAAATACTATTAGGTACTAAGTTCATGATAAATTAAAGTTCAATTAATCATATTACTTAAGAACTCCCACTTAGATAGACATCCCTCTAATCATCTAAGTGATCACGTGATCCAAATCAACTAAACCATGTCCGACCATCACGTGAGATGGAGTAGTTTTCAATGGTGAACATGACTATGTTGATCATATCTACTGTATGATTCACGCTCGACCTTTTGGTCTCAGTATTCCCAGGCCATATCTGCATATGCTAGGTTCGTCAAGTTTAACCTGAGTACTCTGCGTGTGCAAAACTAGCTTGCACACGTTGTATGTGAACGTAGGGCTTATCACACCCGATCATCGCGTGGTGTCTCGGCACAACGAACTGTAGCAAAGGTGCATACTCAGGGAGACCACTTATACCTTGAAATTTACTAGGGGATCATCTTATAATGCTGCAGCCGTACTAAGCAAAATAAGATGCATAAAGGATAAACATCACATGCAATCAAAATATGTGACATGATATGGCCATCATCATCTTGTGCTCGTGATCTCCATCACCGAAGCATCGTCATGATCTCCATCGTCACCGGCGCGACACCTTGATCTCCATCGTAACATCATTGTCATCTCGACAACTATTGTTACTACGACTATCGCTACCACTTAGTGATAAAGTAAAACAATTACATGGCGATTGCATTGCATACAATAAAGCGACAACCATATGGCTCCTTCCAGTTGCCGAAAACTTTGTTACAAAACATGATCATCTCATGCAACAAATTATATCACATCATGCCCTGCAAAAACAAGTTAGACGTCCTCTAGTTTGTTGTTGCAAGTTTTACGTGCTGCTACGGGCTTCTAGCAAGAACCGTTCTTACCTACGCATCAAAACCACAATGATTTTTCGTCAAGTGTCCTATTTTAACCTTCCACAAGGACCGGGCATAGCCACACTCGATTCAACTAAAGTTGGAGAAACAGACACTCACCAGCCACCTGTGTGCGAAGCACGGCGGTAGAACCAGTCTCGCGTAAGCGTACGCATAATGTCGGTATGAAAGTATGACATGCTGGTAAGCAGTATGACTATTATCGCCCACAACTCTTTGTGTTCTACTAGTGCATATAACATCTACGCATAGACCTGGCTTGGATGCCACTGTTGGGAACGTGGTAATTTCAAAAAATCTCCTACGATCACGCAAGATCAATCTAGGAGATGCATAGCAATGAGAGGGGAGTGTCTTGTTTACGTACCCTCGTAGACCGAAAGCAGAAGCGTTATGACAACGCAGTTAATGTAGTCGTACGTCTTCACAATCCGACTAATCCTAGCACCGAAGGTACGGCACCTCCGCGATCTGCACACGTTCAGCTCAGTTACGTCCCACGAACTCTAGATCCAGCTGAGGCCGAGGGAGAGTTTTGGCAGCACGACGACGTGTTGACGATGATGATGAAGTTACCAGCGCAGGGCTTCGCCTAAGCACTACAACAATACGACCGAGGTGGAAGTCTATGGAGGGGGGCACCGCACACGGCTAAACAATCAACTTGTGTGTTCTAGGGTGCCCCCTGCCCCCGTATATAAAGGAGCAAGGGGGAGGCCGGCCGGCCCTCCTAGGGCGCGCCAAGAGAGGGGAATCCTACTAGGACTCCAAGTCCTAGTAGGTTTCCACCTAAGGAAGAGGTGGAAGGAGGAAGGAAGAGGGGGAAAGGGAAGGAAAGGGGGGCACCACCCCCTTCCCTTGCCCTATTCAGACTCAAGGGGGGGCATGGCCAGCCCCTCCTGGCCCTTCCTCTGCTCCCACTAAGGCCCATCTAGGCCCATTAGTTCCCCCGGGGGGTTCTGGTAACCCTCTGGCACTCTAGTTTTATCCGAAACTTCTCCGGAACACTTTGGATGTCTGAACATAGTGGTCCAATATATCAATCTTTAGGTCTCGACCATTTAGAGACTCTTCGTCATGTCCGTGATTATATCCGGGACTCTGAACAACCTTCGGTACATCATATCACATAAACTCATAATACCAATCGTCATCGAACATTAAGCGTGCGGACCCTACGGGTTCGAGAACTATGTAGACATGACCGAGACACATCTCCGGTCAATAACCAATAGTGGAACCTGGATGCTCATATTGGTTCCTACATATTCTACGAAGATCTTTATCGGTCAAACCGCATAACAGCATATGTTGTTCCCTTTGTCATTGGTATGTTACTTTCCCGAGATTTGAATATCGGTATCATCATACCTAGTTCAATCTCATTACCGGCAAGTCTCTTTACTCGTTCCATAATACTTCATCCCGCAACTAACTCATTAGTCACAATGCTTGCAAGGCTTGTAGTGATGAGTACTACTGAGAGGGCCCAGAGATACCTCTCCGAAACATGGAGTGACAAATCCTAATCTCGATCTATGCCAACCCAACAAACACCTTCGGAGATACCTTTAGAGCACCTTTATAATCACCCATTTACGTAGTGGCGTTTGGTAGCACACAAAGTGTTTCTCCGGTATTCGGGAGTTGCATAATCTCATAGTCTGAGGAACTTGTATAAGTGATGAAGAAAGAAGTAGCAATGAAACTGACACAATCATAATGCTAAGCTAACGGATGGGTCATGTCCATCACATCATTCTCCTAATGATGTGATCCCATTTATCAAATGATAACACATGTCTATGTTTAGGAAACATAACTGAGGGAGTCCTGGACTAGGGGGTGTCCGGACAGCCGGACTATCAATATCCGCCGGACTCCAAGACTATGAAGATAGAAGATTGAAGACTCCGGCTCGTGTCCGGAAGGTACTTTCCTTGGCGTGGAAGGCAAGCTTGGCAATACGGATATGTAGATTTCCTACCATTGTAACCGACTCTGTGTAACCCTAGCCTCTCCGGTGTCTATATAAACCGGAGGGCCTTAGTCCGTAGGACGAACATACATCTCAACAATCATACCATAGGCTAGCTTCTAGGGTTTAGCCTCCTTGATCTCGTGGTAGATCTACTCTTGTACTACCCATATCATCAATATTAATCAAGCAGGACGTAGGGTTTTACCTCCATCGAGAGGGCCCGAACCTGGGTAAAAACATTGTGTCCCTTGTCTCTTGTTACCATCCGCCTAGACGCACAGTTCGGGACCCCCTACCCGAGATCCGCCGGTTTTGACACCGACATTGGTGCTTTCATTGAGAGTTCCTCTGTGTCGTCACCGATAGGCTCGATGGCATCTTCAACCAACAACGCTGTCCTGGGTGAGACTTTTCTCCTTGGACAGATCTTCGTATTCAGCGGCTTTGCACTGCGGGCCAATTCCCTTGGCCATCTGGAGCAGATCGAAAGCTACGCCCCTGGCCGTCAGGTCAGATTCAGAAGCTTAAACTTCACGGCCGATGTCCGCGGAGACTTGATCTTCGACGGACTCGAGCCACAGCCAAGCGCGCCGCACTGTGACGATGGGCACGATTTAGCTCTACCGCCGGACAGTGCATTAATGGCCGCACTCGGATCCGCTTCGGCCATCAGCCCGGAGCCGATCGCCCATCTCGAGGGCCGGTGGTTAGACGCCACCCTGGGGGCTTCAACATCCACGGCGATGGAGCCGAACACTTATCTTGTCCCCTGCGAGACTCGTGATTCCGAGGCGCCGGACTCCTCGCCGGACTCCGAGCCTCCCGCGCCCCCGCCAATCAATACGGATTGGGCGCCGGTTATGGAATTCACCGCCGCGGACATCTTCCAGCACTCGCCTTTCGGCGATATCCTGAATTCACTGAAGCACCTCTCGCTATCGGGAGAGTCCTAGCCGGACTATGGCCAGGATGGTTGGAGTACGGACGACGAAGAAATTCAGAGCCCACCCACCACCCACTTTGTAGCCACTGTCGAGGATTTAACCGACATGCTAGACTTCGACTCCGACGACATCGACGCTATGGACGACGATGCCGGAGACGAACAGGACCCAGCGCCCACAGGGCACTGGAAGGCCACCTCGTCATATGACGTATACATGGTGGATACCCCAAAAGAAGGGGATGGCAAAAAAGCAGCGGAGGAAGATTCTCTAAAGAAGCAGCCCAAACGCCGACGTCAGCGGCGCCGCTCTAAATCCCGCCACAACAAGAATGGAGATTCCGGCACGGGAGACAATAACACTCCGGAGAATGCCGAAGACGATCCCCTCCCGCAAGACTCAGCGCGGGAGGACGCAGAAGCAAGCCCTCACGACAGGGCGGCAGACGAAGGGGTTGAGGATGATAACTACATGCCTCCCTCCGAAGACGAAGCAAGCCTCAACGATGACGAATTCGTCGTACCTGAGGATCCCATCGAACAAGAGCGCTTCAAGCGCAGGCTCATAGTCACAGCAAACAGCCTAAAGAAAAAGCAGCAACAGCTACAAGCTGATCAAGATCTGCTAGCCGATCGATGGACCGAGGTCCTCGCGACCGAAGAGTATAAACTCGAATGTCCCTCCAAAAGTTACCCAAGACGCAAGCTGCTCCCCCGATTAGAGGAGGAAGCATACATACCTTCATCACCAGCGCATGACATGGCTGACCGACCACCTCGTGGTCGTGACAATGAGGCATCCAGGCCCCCAGCCAAGACTGTACCCCGGCATCGCTCCAAAAGTACGAAGCCAAGAGGGAACGCGCCGGACTTGCGAGACATACTGGAGGATAAGGCAAAGCAATCCAGATCCATCTACCGATCACGTGGGCGCCCTACGACCCACGACGAATACCGTCGTGCCGGATACAATAATCCTGGCCGGGCCAAACACAGCAGACAACGCTCTCTTGAGCTGCGTCGCGACATCGCTCAATACAGGGGCGCTGCACACCCTCTATGCTTCACTGACAAAGCAATGGATCATCAGATCCCCGAAGGGTTTAAACCCGTAAACATTGAATCTTATGATGGCACCACAGACCCCGCGGTGTGGATCGAAGACTACCTTCTCCACATCCATATGGCCCGCGGTGATGATCTACACGCCATCAAGTACCTACCACTCAAGCTTAAAGGACCAGCTCGGCATTGGCTCAACAGCTTGCCCGCAGAGTCAATTGGGTGTTGGGAAGACCTGGAGGCCGCGTTCCTTGATAACTTCCAAGGCACATACGTGCGACCACCAGACGCCGATGACCTAAGCCACATTATTCAGCAGCCAGATGAATCGGCTAGACAATTCTGGACTCAGTTCTTGACGAAGAAAAATCAAATCGTCGACTGTCCGGATGCAGAAGCCCTTGCAGCCTTCAAACATAACATCCGGGACGAATGGCTAGCTCGGCACCTGGGGAAGGAAAAGCCAAAATCCATGGCAGCCCTCACATTGTTAATGACCCGCTTTTGTGCGGGAGAGGATAGCTGGCTAGCTCCCAGTAACAATCTCCGTAAAAACTCTGGCAGTCCGGATATTAAGGACAACAACAGCAGGTCACGTCGAATCAAAAACAAGCGCTGCATTAATGGCGACGATAAGGAGGATACGGCAGTCAATGCCGGATTCCGAGGCTCTAAACCCGGTCAGCGGAAGAAGCCATTCAAAAGAACCACTCTGGGTCCGTCCAATTTGGACCGAATACTCGACCGCTCATGCCAGATACATGGCACCTCCGAAAAGCCAGCGAATCACACCAATAGAGATTGTTGGGTGTTCAAGCAGGCTGGCAAGTTAATTGCCGAAAACAATGACAAGGGGCTAAATAGCGATGACGAGGAAGAGACCCGGCCGCCGAACAATAGAGGACAGAAGGGGTTCCCCCCACAAGTGCGGACGGTGAATATGATATACGCGACCCATATACCCAAGAGGGAGAGGAAGCGCGCACTACAGGACGTCTATGCGATGGAGCCAGTCGCCGCAAAGTTCAATCCATGGTCCTCCTGTCCGATCACTTTTGACCGAAGAGACCATCCGACCAGCATACGCCATGGCGGATTCGCCGCATTGGTCTTAGACCCAATCGTCGATGGATTTCACCTCACAAGAGTCCTGATGGACGGCGGCAGCAGCCTGAACCTGCTTTATCAGGATACAGTGCGCAAAATGGGCATAGACCCATCCAGGATTAAACCTACAAAGACAACCTTTAAAGGTGTCATCCCAGGAGTGGAAGCCAACTGTACAGGCTCAGTCACACTGGAAGTGGTCTTCGGATCCCCGGATAATTTCCGAAGCGAAGAGTTAATCTTTGATATAGTCCCGTTCCATAGCGGCTATCATGCCCTGCTCGGACGAACCGCGTTTGCAAAATTCAACGCGGTGCCGCACTACGCATACCTAAATCTCAAGATGCCAGGCCCTCGTGGAGTCATCACGGTCAATGGGAATACAGAACGCTCCCTCCGAACGGAGGAACATACAGCGGCTCTCGCGGCAGAAGTACAGAGTAGCCTTGTAAGGCAATTCTCAAGTCCGGCAGCTAAAAAGCCGGATACATTAAAGCGCGCCCGGAGCAATGCGAACCAAGACCACCTAGCGTGATCAGAGCACGCGTAGCAATGCGGCCCCAACCCTCGCCCGCGCATGATCGCAAGAATAACACTCCGCGTACATCATTATGCTTTGGAGATACCATGGGCGCAGGGGAAGGGGCATGATCACAAGAGACCAAGAGTGCGGCTCGACCACACCAGGGGCTCATTCGAGCGCCCCCCCTTGTCTTTATTTTATCTTTTCTTCTTTTATGTACACAGGACTCCGTTAACCAGAAGCCCTGTTCGATGGCGAAGTTGCCGAACTCATGATACAAACAGTCAGGGACTAAAGGAAGCCGCGACGAATATTCAGGTGGTCTCAATTACGAGCATTAAATTCAATTACATACACCAAGTCTGCAGCTCATCCCTGGAGGGGGACATGTTTATTTAGTCCAAATCCCTTGCTTATCGCACTATTTGTATCAGTCCGCTCTACTAGCAGACTTTTCTTCCATAAATAATGCAGCACCTTTTTATTGCAATCGCGTTATCTTTTATATATGTTCATTATGTGACATCTTGCACCCGTATACTTTGGTACGGCCGAATACGCCAGGGGCTTCTGTTCCCCAGATTGTGGTGTGATTAAGTCCGAACACTTTCACAAGTGCGGCACCCCGAACTTATAGCATTATATGAATCAGCTCCGAATCATGTCTTGGGTCAATAGTTGGGTTTGCCCGGCTCCCATGTTTTGGTGCCTTACGTTCCGTTCCGTCGGCTAAGGTAGCACTGGGAGAACCACTGCGATTGCGCCCCGGTTGAGCCGGGTTAACGCCTCAGTGGAGAAAGCTAAAACTGACTGGCATGATAAGGCGAGAGAGTGGTCGCTGTTCGCGAGGTTCTTTCAGGTCCTTAAAGACTCATGCCGCTTCAAGAGAAGTTCCGGATGATGTCCGACGAAGGCGTGGATAGCACCCCGGATTCGGTCTTCCGAATACCAGGGGCTTCGCCGAAATTTAAAATTATAGAATTCTATGGCTAAGTGAGAGTGTTCAAGCATTATAAGTCCGGTTGCCTTGTTCGTCGTGTTGAGCGCCTCCCTAGATGGACCCAAAAATGGGAACAAGAGTGCTCAAGTTTATCACCGAACACCCCAGCACTTGTGGCTTGGGGGCTGAATCCAACGACTTGCCATCTCTTAGATTTAACAAACGGCCGCACAGAAGGTAATATTTTAAATTAAACAAGCGTTGCTAATGGCGCATATAAACGAAGTTTTCAGCGCCCAGGATAAATACACAGCGAGTTCACTCAAAGATTACATTTCGGGAGCACTCATCTGCAATATCGCAGGCTCCCTTCAGGACAACCTTATAATACCGCTCCAGCGTACGATGCTCCTTGCCCAGCAGCGGCGGATCCGTGAGAAGCTTCTTCGCATCCAGTTTGCCCCATTGCACCTTTATGCGGGCAAGGGCCCGACGAGCACCTTCAATGCAGGCGGAGCGCTTGATTACATCCAGCCTGGGGCATGCATTCATCAGCCGCCGCACTAGGCCAAAGTAGCTTCCGGGCATGGCCTCTCCAGGCCACAGCCGGACTATGAGACCCTTCATGGCCTCCTCAGCTACCTTGTGGAGTTCGACCAGCTGCTTCAGCTGGTCGCTTGGGGGCACCGGATGGCCGGCCTCAGCATACTGAGACCAGAAGACCTTCTCCGCCGAGCTCCCCTCCTCGCCACGATAGAATGCGGCGGCATCAGATGCACTACGTGGCAGATCTACAAACGCCCCTGGAGAGCTCCAAATTCGGATAAGTATCCGGTAATCCACATTAACATGCCTGCTTTGCATGAAAAATGCCTTACCCGCAGCTATCTTCTTAATGTCCTCGACCTCCTGAAGGGCCTTCTGGGCCTCGGCCTTGGCGGACTTGGCACTTTCGAGAGCCGAGGCAAGCTCGGACTCTCGAGTCTTGGAGTCACGCTCCAAACTCTCATGCTTTTCCATGAGAGCCTGGAGCTCTTGCCGAACTTCCGCTACCAGTGCCGCTTGCTTTTCTCGCTCAGCCCGTTCCGTGGCCGCATTGAGTTCGGCCACGGACACGGCATCCTTCAGGGCTGCCACCTCGTTAGTGGCCCCTGCAATACACATATTATCCTTGTTAATCTTATTTGCAACCAAAACCCTTTTCTGTAAGGTACTTATTTAAAGTGGTGTTATTCACCTTCTTTTTCCTTGAGCTGCCTCTTGGCATGGCCGAGCTCTTGCTCCGACCGCTCAAGGTCCTTCTTCAGCGCCTCGACCTCCGCCATTAATGCGGCAGAGGTCAACAGCGCAGCCTGCAAACCCATATTGACATATTTTTAGAAACCCTGCGTATATCTTGTTAGATCCTTAGTCCGGCCTTTCTTTCCGAACACCGAACTAAGCATCAGGGGCTACTGTCTATGCGGTATTACACTACATAATTTTAACTTCTTACCTCAAAGCCTGTTAGAAGGCTGCTGCAGGCTTCGGTCAGCCTGCTCTTGGCGAGCTGGACCTTCTCAATCACCGCACTCATGATAGTGCGGTGTTCTTCCTCGATGGAAGCGCCTTTAAGCGCTTCCAACAGGTTATCCGGCGCCTCCGGTTGGACGGAGGCCGCCGGCGTCAAGGTCTTGCCCTTCTTTCGAAGGGGCCGCTTGCCGGACTCTGGAACCGCTGCGGGTTCCGATGTAGAGTCCGGCACGAAGTCCGGGAGGTCGCCTGAAGGCGCCTCCGGAGCCTCCTCCTGATGGGTCCCCCTTTGGGATCCCACCTCGGTGTCCTCGTCGGCGCGTGAGGTAGAGGCAGTCGGGACGGAATTCACGTCCGACGAAGCCAACGACCCGCTCATCGAGTCGGGGAGATCATCCATGGCCGGACTACATATAGAATGCGGTGTTACAAGGATACTACATGACATGAAGGGCGCGGCATATATATGATCTGACTACTTACGATCCGGCCGGACGCCTGTCCCTTGGAGGCCACTCATCCTCGCCAACGTCGATGTTAGCGAAACTGCCCGGGGGGATAGTCCTCCCCCTCTTGGACCCTTCGGTCGCCCCAGTTGGGGAGGCCTTCCTCTTCTTCTCTCCCTCCTCCGGGAGAGAGTACTCCTCCTCCTCCTCGTCTTCGGCGGAGGAGTCCTCGTCGTCAGACGCCTGATTACGGGAACTCTTTTGAGTCCCCGTGGCCGCCTTCTTGGCCTTCTTCTCCGGCCAAGCGGGCATCCACTGGTTCTTCTGGCATGGGAGCCGGGCTGATGAGCAGCTCGGCCTTCTCCATCCATTCCTGTCAAAGGAAGAGGCAGATTAAAAACCTCACTAGAGTTAATCTAATTACCACGAGTGTCCCGTAATGGGGTTGAATCACTTACCTCGTCAGTCGGAGACTGCGAGCTGAATCCGCGGTCTTCGGTCGCGGATGCGGGGGCTTCGGCGCCCTTGAACAGTACCCTCCAGGCACCTTCGTGTGTTGTATCGAAGAGCCCGCTCAACGTCTGGTGCTGTTCCGGATTAAACTCCCACAAGTTGAATGCCCGTTCTTGGCATGGGAGAATCCGCCGGAGGAGCATGACTTGGACCACATCGACAAGCCAGAGCCTATTGCTCACCATCTTTTTGATGCAGGCTCGGAGTCCCGTCACCTCCACCGGATCACCCCACTGTAAGCCCTTCTCTTTCCAGGACGTGAGCTGCGTGGGGATTCCAGATCTAAATTCGGGGGCCGCCGCCCATGTAGGCTTGCGCGGCTCGGTGATGTAAAACCACCCCGATTGCAACCCCTTGATGGAGTCCACGAAGGTCCCTTCTAGCCAAGGGACGTTGGGCAGTTTGCCCAACATGGCGCCTCCGCATTCTGCTTGCGTCCCCTTCACAACCTTCGGCTTGACGTTGAAGGTCTTGAGCCATAGGCCGAAGTGGGGCCAGATGCAGAGAAAGGCCTCGCACACGACGATAAACGCCGAGATGTTGAGGATGAAATTCGGCCCCAGATCGTGGAAATCCGGGCCGTAGTAAAACATGAGCCCCCGGACGAATGGATGGAGTGGAAAGCCCAGTCCGCGGAGGAAGTGGGGAAGGAAGACGACCCTCTCATGAGGCCCTGGGGTAGGGATGAGCTGCCCCGCGTCGGGCAGCCGATGCGCGATATCGCTAGAAAGGTATCCGGCGTCGCGCAGCTTGGTGATGTCCTCCTCCTTAGCGGTGGAGGCCATCAATTTACCTCCCCCTCCGGACATATTCGGAGAAGGGTCGAGGTGAGATGCGCAGGCTTGAGCGCTGGAGCTTGAGTGCACGGGGATGGATAAGCAAAGGAGGAAGAAGGCGTAGGTGATAAGGTAAATCCTTATCCCGTATATGTAGGCGGACTAAACTATGCGTCCCCCACCAGCCTGGTAAAACTCGCTTATCTCCCAAGTGCCACCATCAATGGCGCGGTTGGGTTACCCACGCACGTATTGATGAGAATCCCGGAATAAGGGGAACACGATCTCTGCTTCGATAAGACGTGCCAAGGAAACCGCTTCGCTAAACGTGCTGAGGTGGAACAGTAAAAAAACGATTCGGAGGAGGACTTGGCTGCGATATGATGTCATGCCGCATAATACGTCAGCAGATTGAGCTAAGTGTATATTTTATTCTCTCTATGGTGGAATGTGGAATTTATTTTGCAGAGCCGGACACTATCCTGGTGTTCATTATCTTCTCCGAATTATTCAAAGGAGGAACCCGCCTTGCAATGCCGAACATTATGCATGCCGGACTTATCGTCATTGAAGACTGGTTCAGGGGCTACTGAGGGAGTCCTGGACTAGGGGGTGTCCGGACAGCCGGACTATCAATATCCGCCGGACTCCAAGACTACGAAGATAGAAGATTGAAGACTCCAGCTCGTGCCCGGAAGGTACTTTCCTTGGCGTGGAAGGCAAGCTTGGCAATACGGATATGTAGATTTCCTACCATTGTAACCGACTCTGTGTAACCCTAGCCTCTCCGGTGTCTATATAAACCGGAGGGCCTTAGTCCGTAGGACGAACATACATCTCAACAATCATACCATAGGCTAGCTTCTAGGGTTTAGCCTCCTTGATCTCGTGGTAGATCTACTCTTGTACTACCCATATCATCAATATTAATCAAGCAGGACGTAGGGTTTTACCTCCATCGAGAGGGCCCGAACCTAGGTAAAAACATTGTGTCCCTCGTCTCTTGTTACCATCCTCCTAGACGCACAGTTCGGGACCCCCTACCCGAGATCCGCCGGTTTTAACACCGACAATAACCATCTTTGATTAACAAGCTAGTCAAGTAGAGGCATACTAGGGACCATATGTTTTTGTCTATGTATTCACACATGTACTAAGTTTCCGGTTAATACAATTCTAGCATGAATAATAAACATTAATCACAAATTAAGGACATAAATAATAACTTTATTATTGCCTCTAGGGCATATTTCCTTCAGCATTCATATGGGTCATGCTATTTTCTCTTTAGACTCTTGTTCTATTCTAATTTCCCATCCACTCCAAAACACCAGATGCCTCCGACACGTGACCCCAGATTCACCTTTCCCCCGGAGCTGACACAGCTGATCCAATAGCAGAATGCCTTAGGTAGACACTCATCCAGAACCAAGGCAACAACAACAACAAAAACAACAGCCCACCACCACAACCCCCTGTTGACAACCTGACCCATTTCCTAAGGTTGAATCCGTCGGTGTTCTCTAGCAGCACCGAGCCGATTGTTACTGATGATTGTCTTCTCAAGATTGAAAGGGAACTAGGAACTAATGGATGCATGGATGCAGAGAAGGTGTGTTTTGCCACACATCTACTTGATGGACCCTCGGCCTCTTGGTGGGAGAACTACACAACCACCTATCCGATCGCCATAGTCACATGGGTTCAGTTTCAGTAGGCCTTTCGCACCTCTCATGTCTCAACTGGAGCCATAAGTTTGAAGAAGTGTGAGTTCTGCAACTTACACCAGGGGAATAATACTATGGGGTAGTACGTGGATGAGTTCAGCCAGTTAGCTTGGTATGCTGCAGATAATGTGGCAATAGATGCCGCAAAGCAGGATAAGTTCCTTGAGGGACTCAATGATGAGCTGGGAATGCATCTGGTGGTGGGAATCTTCAGCAACTACATGTAGCTGGTAGACAAGGCCATCTTCCTTGGAGGCAAGCAACAGCAGATTGATAGCCGCAAGCAGAATTATAGCCAGGGGAAGTACAACTCGGGAGCTCAGTAGAAGCCCCGTACACCCCATACTCGGGAGGTCACACCCATCACACCCATGGAGGACATAATCATGGAGGACATAACCATGGAGGGAATGGAAACAATCGGCACAACAACAACAACAATAACTTCAAGTCTGGCAATGGAGGCAATGGCAACCAACACCGTCCCACTCCGGCTCGGAAGGATCTAAGTCATATTACATGTTTCAAGTGCAAGAAGAAGGGACACTATGCCACCGATTTCCCAGAGGCAAAGCAAGGAAATGCAAATGACAACGGAAATGGAAACTCAGGAACCAAGAAGCCCAATCCTTTTCCTCGCGCCCAGGTGAACCACATCAACGTGGAGGACGTCTATGATCAGCAGAGACTGTGGCTGGTAAGTTTTTATTAAATTCATGTCTAGTATTAGTAGTCTTTGATTCTGGTGCAACGCATTCATTCATATCAAGGGTAGTTGTGGAAAAGTATGGGTTGCCCACTAGAACCCTTAGAAGCCCTCTTCAGGTCAGTTCCCCAGGAGGCGAGATGACGATAGGCTTAGGTTGTAACTCGACCCTCAACATGGGAAATCATGATTTTCCAACAGACCTCATAGCATTAATCACAGGGATTGGATGTGATCCTAGGCATGGATTGGTTGACAAAGAATGAAGGAAACATCGACTGTGCCCGCAAGACAATTTTGCTCACCACCCCCGAGCATAAGCGAATCAAGTATGTATACAGACGCACACTGACAAAGAATCAGGTGAATTCCCTCACGGGAGTTGTTCAAGAGGAAGTGCCGGTAGTGCAAGATTTTCCCGGTGTATTTTCGAAGGAACCGCCAGGAATGCCATCGGATAGAGACATTGAATTTTTGATTGAGTTATTACCCGGCACAACCCCAATATCCAAGAGACCGTCTCGGATAACCCTGAATGATTTGGAAGAAATCAAGAAGCACATTAATGAGATATTGGATAAGGGATATATTTAGCCAAGCTCGTCATGTTGGGGAACCCCAGTTCTTTTGGTAGAGAGGAAGGATGGAACCCTGAGAATGGTTGTGATTATCGTTCATTTAACAAAGTGACCATCCAGAACAAGTACCCTCTACCGATGATTAATGACCTGCTTGATTAGCTAGTTGGAGCCAAGGTATTCTCCAAGATCGATCTTCGATTAGGGTATCATCAGCTGAAGATCCATGAACAGGATATACCCAAAACAACTTTCACCACAAGGTATGGTCTTTATGAGTATACCCTCATGTCATTTGGATTGACTAATGCCCCTATTATTTTATGAGCATGATAAATAGGGTATTCATGGAATTCCTGGACAAGTTTGTCGTGGTGTTCATCGATGACATATTGGTTTTCTCCAAGAGCTAGGAAGAGCACAAGGAGCACTTGCGCATAGTTCGAGAGAAACTCCGAGAACATCCGTTATATGCTAAGTTCAGCAAATGTGAGTTTTTGTTGAAGGAAGTCGGATTCCTCGGTGTCGGTGCATCAAACATTAATGTTTGCTACTGAACTCATGCACTGGGATGCTGACGATCATACATCCAGTACCAGTGCATCACCAAGGATAAGCTAGAGAAACCGATCTTCGTGAGATCAAGGAGAGCATTAAGAAGAACAAGCTAGCAGAAGACCGCCTTGGGGAGGCCTCCCTTGCCGGGAGCCCGACCAAGTTGTGGCCGCACCTAAGGACATGTCCAGTTTGCCCCGGCAGGGCTTCTGGGGCCACCCAGACCAGGGCCCACCAGGCCCCTTGCCAGTAAACCTTAATCAAGACACTACCACTTGATGCCTGCTTGAACTACGTCGGTATTTCCCCAAAGAGGAAGGGATGATGCAGCACAGCGATGATAGGTATTTCCCTTAGTGATGAGACCAAGGTTATCAAACCAATAGGAGAATGTAGCAACACAACATAAACAACCCTTGCACACAAATAACAAATACTTGCAACCCGACGTGTTAAAGGGGTTGCCAATCCCTTTCGGGTAACGGTGCCAGAAATTGGCGCAGAGATGTGATAAAGTTGTAATAGATAGGATAAATAGAGTGCAAATAAAATAAAGTGGAGCAAGGTATTTTTGTATTTTTGGTTTAATAGAACTGAAAATAAAAGCAAAGGAAAATAGATCGCAAAGGCAAATATGATAAGAAGAGAGCCAAGGGCCGTAGGTTTCGCTAGTGGCTTCTCTAGAGAAAAATAGCGAACAGTGGGAAAACAATTACTGTTGGGAAATTGATAGAACTTGAAATAATCATGACGATATCCAGGCAATGATCATTATATAGGAATCACGTCCGAGATTAGTAGACCGACTCCTGCCTGCATCTACTACTATTACTCCACAAATCGACCGCTATCCAGCATGCATCTAGTGTATTAAGTTCATGGAAAAATGGAGCAATGCAATAAGAACGATGACATGATGTAGACAAGATCTATTTATGTGGAAATAGACCCCATCTTATTACCCTTAATAGCACCGATACATACGTGTCGTTTCCCCTTTTGTCAGTGGGATCAAGCACCGCAAGATCGAACCCATCACAAAGCACCTCTTCCCATTGCAAGATAAATAGATCAAGTTGGCCAAACAAAACCCAAATATCGGAGAAAAATATGAGGCTATAATCAATCATGCATATAAGACATCAAAGAAGACTCAAATAATTTTCATGGATAAAAAACATAGATCTGATCATAAACTCAAAGTGCATCGGATCCCAAGAAACACACTTCAAAAATACTTACATCATATGGATCTCCAAGAGACCATTGTATAATAATCAAGAGAGAGAGAGGGAGCCATCTAGATACTAACTACGGACATGTAGGTCTACAAAGAACTACTCACACATCATCGGAGAGGCACCAATGGACATGATGAACCCCTCCGTGATGGTGTCTAGATTGGATCTGGTGTTTCTGGAACTTGCGACGGCTGGAATTGATTTTCGTCGACTCCCATAGGGTTTCTAGAATATTAGTGTATTTATAGAGCAAAGAGGTGGTGCGGGAGGCCACTGAGGTGGGCACAACCCACCTGGGCGCGCTTGGGGGCCCAGGCGTGCCCTGGTGTCTTGTGCCCCCCTCGGGCTCCCTCTCCGGTACTTCTGCGGCCCACTGGATGTCTTCTGGTCCAAAAAAATCCACAAAAAGTTTCCGCCTTTAGACTCCATTTGATATTGATTTCCTGCGATGTAAAAAACAAGCAGAAAACAGCAACTGGCACTGGGCACTAAGTCAATAGGTTAGTACCAAAAAATGATATAAAGTTAATATAAAATGATTGTAAAACATCCAATAATGATAATATAACAACATGGAACAATCAAAAAATGTAGATACGTTGGAGACGTATCACCGCTCTACCTCATCGTACCCACGTCATTAATCCATGTGGTGTCAAGCTATCAAGCAGCTGGGTGGATTCGTTCAAGCACTTGGCACTATGGAAGAGAAGAGATTAGCTTTATTAACACCCGTCTAGGATCCGTGTCATGCTAATAACGAGAGGATGGATAAGCGACACGACGGCTTGCCGGGCTTCGACCTCAGCGCGACACCTAGCAGTGCATTTAATGCACTTTGTCCTAACTGCCAGAGTTAGGTATGATAGCACTGTTAGCTATCTAATCTCACTAAAATGACTGTTTTGCCACTGTGGTCGCCCCTTAACCTTTAAAAGGAGGCCTGAGGCAACCTAGCAAAGGGTTTGCGTTTTAGATCCCCCAACACTTGTATACACACGCTACTCTATGTAAGGCACCCTTGTCGAGCTAGGGCACGTTGTGTCTTCATGCTCCTCGAGATCAATCCGCCATAGGAGGAGTAGGGTTTTACGCTACAAAGCAGCCCGAACCTGGCTAAAAGAGAGCTTACCATCGCCGTGCTGACCCCTGTTACTTCTGTTCTTTGTGCAATGTGATTGTCGCCTTGCCGAACCACAAAGGTGATCGTGCTTCCACGCCGACATCTTCGGCGTGGCAGGTAGGGACCGTCACTTGTGCGAACCTGAAACAGTAGCCAGCACGTCGATCTTCATCGTCCATGGCTCCCAAAAGGAGAAGTGGAGCGGCGGCGCATCCTTCCACTTTGAAGGCTTCGTCATGCGCGGCTACAGGTGCTGCGAGCACCAGAGCTGTCACGGCAGGAGCAAGCACTATGGGCGGGGCTACTAACGTTCCCACCATGACTGGAGCAGGGACCGCCGTAGCGGCCCAACCCCTTCAACATGTCACCGATCATACTTCCACCGATGCGGGTCATGGAGATGCCCAGCTTCTTCCCCCTCGCCGCACCGGCGAGCACGACCAACACAACGCCGATGTCCGCTCTGGTGCAAGCCATGATCCACCGGCCGCACCTCTAGAGGGGTAGAGATAGGACGCGCACCTAGTCCCGCACTGGGCGAGCGCAACAAGACCCCGAGCTGCGCCATCGACCCATAGCGATGGCGCCCGGACAGGAAGAGCCTAGCGGACCAAGAACGTGGTCACAAGAACAGCTCTGGTTGCATCGGCTTCCCCTAGCGATGGGCCCAGCCCAATGGCGTTCCTTCTGGCTTGTCCAGAAGTCGAGCTGTGTTGCACTCTGCTTCCCACGCCATGCCAGGGACGACTGCCGAAGTAGTTTCCAGAGCTCAGCTGTTGCTGAAATTCTCTCCAGCAGGAGACAAGATGGATGAATGGAGGGGTACCATTCAAAGTCTTCGTGGATTTGTTGAGACCAACAAGTCGCCACATGTGAAGCCATCGCGGCATCCGTAGGCAATGCTGACGGCCCACGACGGCGGCCAAGATGGGAGGACCGCACACATAGTGCAGTCCCCTCTGTGGCAACCTGCCCAAGGGCAGTCGCGGCAAACCCAGCAGCCTCAAGATGTTGATGATCATGATGAGTCATCGATGGCTTTATCGGACCCATCACCTTGACAAGATCAAAGCAATAGAACAGATCCAAACTTTGAAGACCGTCAAAGATGTAAGGTGTCTAGCTAGCTGTGTTGCCGCGCTAATCAGATTCATTTCAAATTTTGCTGAGCGTGCCTTGCCGTTCTTCAAAATATTGAAGAAGGCTGGTCCAATGAAATGGACTCAGAGGCCTAGGCTGCACTCCAAGATTTGAAAGCTTACCTTTCCTCTGCTCCAACCCTGGTCACACGCAAACCACAAGAGCCGCTACCGCGGTACTGAGAGGCAATGAATCAAGTGGTTAGTGTTACCTTGGTGTCGTAGAGAGAAGTGATATGAAAGAAGCTACTGCGGTAGAACCCCGAGTGTTGAACCAGCTTTATCCCCGGCAGGACCAGGCGCCAACAATGAACGGGAGCCATAGATCAATGCTGATGAGCGGAAGGGGATGGCAAGAAAGAAGATGGTGCAGCAACCAGTTTACTTTGTCAGCTCCCTTTTGTGGGGGGGGGGGGGGCTAGGTCAAGGTATTCCGGGGTCCAAAAATTGATCTTTGCCCTCCTTATGGCCACAAGGAAGCTGCACCATTACTTTCAAGCTCACGAAATCATGGTTGTGACCCTCCTTCCGCTACAGCGTATCTTAAGGAACCCCGAAGCCACCGACAGGATAGTAGAATGGTCTCTCGAGCTATCAAGACTTGCTTTAATGTTTGAGAGCACAACAACTATCCAAAGTAGAGCACTGGAGAATTCAAAGCAGAATGGACACTGACACCTGATGAAGAGATTAGGGAAACTGACCTCCCCAAAAAGGATGCCCCCAAGGAATGGACCATGTACTTTGACGGTGCTTTCTCGCTCCAAGGTGCTGGCGTGGGAGTGTTACTCGTTGCGCCCACCAGAGAACATCTCAAGTACGTCATCAAAATGCATTTCCCCAGGGAAGATGCCACCAATAACACAACAGACTATGAAGGACTTCTTGCCGGGTTCAGGATCGCGATAGAGTTGAGAATAAAGAAGTTGATCATACGTGGCGACTCCAAGCTCATTGTGAAGCAGGTGAAGAAGGATTACCAGAGCCCTCTGATGGAAGCATACATGGAAGAGGTGAGGAAGCTGGAGCAACACTTCGATGGGTTGCAAACAAAGCATGTGCCTCATGCGGAGAACAACATTACCGACCACCTGTCGAAGTGCGCTGTGCAGAAGCTTCCTATAGAACTAGGAACTTTTGTACTCCACCTGACCCAACCATCAATTTCTCAATCAGTTTTGGCCAGGAAAAGAAGAAAAATTTACACCAGCAAACATTTCCCGGCAGAGCTCCCTAAGGCTGCCGGTGAGAAGGTTGTAGTGACAAGCCCTGCGCCAGCTGGCGGGTTGTGTTCTCCAGCAATCCCAAGTTCTTGCTGTTGAGGAAAGCACTCCCATGGCAGAAGAGATGCCTTTAGTCCTTGTTGTCGAGTCTCTGGCTCCGGCATGGGCACATCACATAGTACAATTCTTGCAAAATGGAGATCTTCCTGAGGACCCATAGGAATTTGAGAAAGTAGCCTGGAAATCGAGTATGTACCACTTCGTGGATGACATTTTGTATAGAAAGAGGCCAAGCGACGTGAAGCTGAAGTGTATCACTCAAGAAGATAGACAAGTATTGTTGGCACATATACATGGAGGCGTGTGTGGCTCGCATTTGGGATCAAGAGCACTTGTCGGGAAAGCTTTCCAGCAAGGATTCTACTAGCCCATCGCCCTCCGGGATGCAACTGATCTTGTCACCAAGTGTGAAGCATGCTAGGTCCACTCCAAGAATACTCATCAGTCAGCTCAAGCCTTGCCGACCATCCGTTTATCCTTGCCCTTCGCGGTCTGGGGGCTCGACATCTTGGGCCCCTTTCGCCGTGCTACCGGGGGCTTTGAATTCTTGTACTTGGCTACCGATAAGTTTACAAAGTGGCCCGAAGTGGAGCCAGTGAGAAAGGTGACGGTGCAATCAGCTATCAAGTTCTTCAAGGGACTGGTGTGTTGTTTTGGAGTACCCAATAGAGTAATTACCGACAACGGCACCCGGCTCACAAGCCGCGCCTTCATGCAGTACATCCAAAGACTTGGAAGCAAGGTCTCTTTCGCCTCTGTTGCACACCCAAGGAGCAACAGACAGGCAGAAAGAATGAATGCAAAAGTGCTACGAGGGCTGAAAAAAAGAACTTTCGATAGATTGCATAAATGCGGCAAGCACTTGATTGATGAGTTTCCAGTCGGTCTTTGGTCAATCACGACGACACGAAATCGAGCTACTGGCCATACTCCCTTCTCCCTAATATATGGTGCAGAAGTAGAGCTCCCAACAGAACTCATATATGGGTCGCCTCGGGTATTTGCCTACAATGAAGTAGCGCAAGAGCAGCTACGACATGACGATGCCATGCTCCGCAAGGAAGATCATCTCCGGGTATCTGTATGTGCTGCACGATACCAGGAAGCCCTGCGCCGCTATCACAGCCGCATGGTTCATGCCCAGAGCCTTGAGGAAGGTGACCTTGTCCTTAGGAATGTTCAGTCCGGAAAGGGTTCAAACAAGTTGACACCGAAGTGGGAAGACCCTTACCGTGTAGTATGTATCACCAGACCTGGCACAGTCTGTCTGGAGACCGAAGATGGCATCCCAATGCAGAACTCATGGAAGATTGATCATCTTCGTAAGTTCTACCCATAAGGCGTGGTTGCCAGGCCTTGGCCCAGCAACCTGTTTTGGACAAGCATAGTCCCCAAGACTTGTAACCCTTTGTACAAAGGCAGACACAGACCCTATGCACAAATAGTAAAATGAAGCGCTGGCACAAAACTTGCATGCATGTTTTTCTGAAGTATTGCTTTATTGTTTTTTTTGACTGGGGAACTATGGGGCAACAACCCCACACCATATCAAAAGCTTTATTAAAAGAAAAGAGGGTACAAGTACATGACAGAGATTACAAGAGGTAATCAAAACAAACTAGCCTACAAGGGGAGAAAAATAAAAGCTAAAAGATTACAAAACCAAGCCTCAAGGTGGCAGAAAAGAAACCCATCTCAAGAGATCATCCTTGTAGGCAGCTTTAACTCTGTATTGCGTAAGGCTGATATCATGAATGAAGGAACATCTCCATTTATTAAAACTGGCCCTCTCACTCCTAAAAACTTTAGCATTTCTAATGATCCAGATATTCCAACGGGCAATGAATACCACTTCAGTGAAGAAAGGTTTGTCAAAACTTCTCCTGGCCTGAATAACCATATCATTCATTGAGTTTCCAAAGGACTAATTAATCTGCAGATAGATCCATAGTCTCCAGTGTATTGCTTTATTGTGATTATAATAATCCTAAGAAAATATGACTAATTCATCAGGGAGGGCCATATGCAGTTGTTTCTCCTCTATCCATCTTTTTTTGGAGTTAACATCAGGATTCTACCGCGGATGGACCACCGGTAAGAAGAGCGAGAACAAGCCTGCAGATTGGTCCTTGACATCTTTTCCTTATTGGGAACAATAAGAGGAACAACAAACACAGATAAATTCACATCATCACTCCATGTTGTGTTCACGTATGAAAAACTTATACGAAAGGGAATGTTGTTGCCTCCGTCACCTGTGCTCCCATCTTTCGATTCGAGTCTACTCAGTCAAGTTGGTTGCAGCGACATTTGGGGGGGAGTTGACAAGGGCCAACCCTTGTTTGTGCTCCTAGCCCGTTTCGAACCCATCAAGCGAGGTTCAGTAGCAGGTGTGATGAGGGCCGACAGGATGTCTTGCCGGAGAACTTTGTTTACTTGAGAACCAAGGTATCATCCATTAGGAGACAACGCACAAATCACCGAATACCTGCACAAACAATCAAACAAACTTGCACCCAACACGATAAAGGGTTGTCAATCCCTTCACGGTTACTTGCAAAACTGAGATCTGATAGAGATAGATAAACGATAAAGTAAATATGTTTGGTATTTTTGGTTTATAGATCGAAAAGTAAAAGATTGCAAGAATAGTAGATTGGAAACTAATGTTGTAGATAGGAAACTTGTATGATGGAAAATAGACCCAGGGGCCATAGGTTTCGCTAGAGGCTTCTCTCAAGATAGAAAATAATACGGTGGGTGAACAAATTACTACCAAGCAATTGATAGAAAAGCGCAAAGTTATGACGATATGTAAGGCAATGATCATGAACATAGGCATCACATCCATGTCAAGTAGACTAAAAAGATTTTGCATCTACTACTATTACTCCACACATCGACCGCTATCTAGCATGCATCTAGAGTATTAAGTTCACAAAGAACGGAGTAACGCATTAAGTAAGATGACATGATGTAGAGCAATTAACTCAAGCAATATGATGATAACCCCATTTTTATATCCTCGATGGAAACAATACAATACGTGCCCTGCTGCCCCTACTGTTACTGGGAAAGGACACTGCAATATTGAACCCAAAGCTAAGCACTTCTCCCATTGCAAGAAAAACCAATCTAGTTGGCCAAACCAAACCGATAGTTCGAAGGGAATTACAAAGATATCAGATCATGCATATAAGAATTCAGAGAAGATTCAAATAATATTCATAGATAAGCTGATCATAAATCCACAATTCATTGGATCTCGGCAAACACACTGTAAAAAGGTATTACATCAAATAGATCTCCAAGAACATCGAGGAGAGCATGGTATTGAGAATCAAAGAGAAAAAAGAAGCCATCTAGCTACTAGCTATTGACCCATAGGTCTATGGTAAACTACTCACGCTTCATCAGAAGGGCAATGGTGTTGATGTAGAAACCCTCCATGATCGAATCCTGAGGAGGACGCTGAAAAAGGCCCCTAGATGGGATCTCACAGGTACAGAAGGTTGCAGCGGCGGAAAAGTATTTTCGTGGATGTCTCTGGTGGTTTGGGGATATATAGGCAAAGGAATTAGGTCAGGAGGTGCACGAGGGGACCACAAGGGTGGGGGCACGCCTACCCCCTGGGCGCACCCTCCGTCCTTGTGGACGCCTCATGTCTCATCCGACTTCACCTCCAAGTCTCCTGGTTTTCTTCTGGTTGAAGAAAAATCATCGCAAAAGTTTTATTCTGTTTGGTATTCCTTTTCTACGAAACTCAAAAACAGGGAAAAAACAGGAACTGGCACTAGGCTCTAGGTTAATAGGTTAGTCCCAAAAATAATATAAAATAGCATAATAATGCATATAAAACATCCAAAACAGATAATATAATAGCATGGAACAATAAAAAAATTATAGATACGTTGGAGACATATCAGCCCCATGATGCCTTTCTTGTCCCTCTCCTCCTAGGAGTTGCATCGAGAAGAAAAGAGGGTAGAAGGAGCGCCTGGGCAGAATCCCAGCCCGACCCAGTCAGGGCCCGCAGGACGCAGCCTGACAAGATTGGGAGGGCGCCTCCCCGACAAGGAAGAAGAGGCCAGAGACAGGGAGAGCGGCTAGGCGATGCCCTGGTGACCCCCGCCAGGACCAGAGGGACGCAGCTCGACAGGGAGACCGGCAGGGAAGACGAAGCCGGAGTCCACAAGGAAGCCTACCGGGGTCCAGCTGCAGATGGTGGTGCTGCCGGCCCTAGCTGACGTAGACGGTGTGTCCGGTGCTCACCTGGAGTCCAAGTCACCGTCTTCTTGCTTGAGGACCGCGGACTCGACATCACCGTCTTCGTTGTCGCTCGAGGAGGAGGTTTTGCCATCACTCGAGCTCTTCACGCAGCACCCTAAGCGAGCACCTGAACGCACGAAGACCTTGATGGAGAGCAGATCATCCCCCATTAGTTTAAAATGGAGAATATACCCCTCCACAAGGATGTGGGCATGAGTAAAAGTCTTCCAGCCATGCTGGAGAAGCATGCCATGAGGTATACGAAACTCAACTTCCACTTGCATGGTCCCATTACAACAATCCCACATGTGCAGCCTCAAGTCGTGTGGCTTATCGACCTCCATCACCCTTGCGAAGGGACCAGGAAGCCTCAGGCGGCCGCACAGGGCCTCATGCAACCTGACGATGAATTCCAGCGGTGTGTCCCCCACAAGGCCTTCCATTGGAGTTGGAGTTGCTAGGGAAGGTGCGGCCGGAGCGCCACTACGTCCACCTCAGTCCCGAGTGCCTCGCCAATGCTGACCGTGCCCCGTGGCTCTACCTTGCATACTAGATCCTTCCCCTGCATCCCCAATGGGAATAGGAGCATTGTGCCGAGATGAGGCCCTCGTCACCGCCGTCGGAGCCCGGGAACGGCCCCTTCCCCTTGTCATGGTGGAGAAGAACACAAGAAGAAGAAGAAGAAGAAGAAGAAGAACAAGAAGGTGCGTGGATGAGCATCTCCATCCCCCTCGCCCTCCCTTTTATAGTGGAGCGGGGCATGAGGTTGGCTCTCCACTACCTGGGGCAACCGCTCCACTCCTCCAATCTAGCCTGTCAGCGCCACTGACGGCGTCCAGATTCGCCAAGCGCCCCTCTACGCCAATCGAGGGCACTATGCCTTCTGTTAGGGCACACGTTCCTATGACATGTGCATCCTCCACCAACCCTGCACAATGCATGCAGCACGCGTGGAGGAGAATGCATGCGTAGTGGGTAAAGTCAGGAGGGCAGTTACCCTCGGTTCACGCACGGGCACCCTAATTAACCCCCATAGACGTGGGTGTCCTCTGGCCTACTGCGTGTGTGAACCCACGTCGTTTGGATGTTGCACGACTCACGAAGGGCCCGAAGGTTAATTCAATTCTAGGTTAATGAAGAAGCAAAGAAGATCTCAAAGACTTGAGTTCCACCAAGACTGGTTCAGGATGTGAGCCTGTGCATTGTTTGGGCCTGCCCCAACGATGCCCGACAGCATGTATGGACCAGGCCCGGGGGCTCCTGTCGTTGCAGCAAACATTCACATTTGCTAACCAAACTCATGGACATGCGTGCTGATGATCATACAGCTAGTACCAGTGCATCACACAAGTATAAGCTAGAGAAACCGCTCTTTGTGAGATCACACTACTAGGGAAAACCCTAGTAGTAGCGCTTGAAAACCATATAGCAGTAGTGCTGGGTCAAGCGCTACTGCTAACACGCTACAACTAAGTTGTAGGAGTAGCGCTTGTCAGGATAGCGCTACTGGTAAGTATGGTTAGCAGTAGTGCTGCCCTGTCCACCGCTGTTGCTAACTCTCTATAGCGCTTGAACAGATGAAGCACTACTGCTAATCCAGCGCTGCTAGTAGATGCTTTACAGCACTACTGGTAAGTATTCCTGCTTTCATAGATTTATACGCCCTCTACGTGTTTGTGATGTATTTATACAGGCTCATGTGAGGAAGAAACATGGATTATATTCATTTGGATGAATCAAAATATGAACTAGGACAACGATCCTACTAATCCAACTTTTGATCCATCCACATGAATCTAATCCACGTTCCTTCCACCAACGATATAATTAATAATTTATCATGATCATAATAACAAACCGTCATGATAATCATGATCAACATCATCATCATATTAATATAAAAACTCTTCCATAATATCATCACCAACAACACTAGCTAAGAATCATATTAGTCATTACCACCAACACTATTTACACATCATAGTCATAGTGTAGCTATCTAATCACCACCAACACTAGCTAATAATAATCATCATAGACATTACCACCAACACTAGCTATTTAATCATCATAGTCATAGTGTAGCTATCTAATCACCACCAACACTAGCTAATAATAATCATCATAGTCATTACCACCAACACTAGCTATTTAATCATCATAGTCATAGTGTAGCACATCATCATCTTCAAACTCATTCTAGCTAGCTAATCACTCCTACTACTCTCTCTCAGGTAAAATAGCATAAACATGTGTAGGACTCCTGCTTCATCATATTGGAGAATGCAGATGAACCTGTCTACTAATTGTGGGTTGCGCTTCTGATTGCTGCCCCCTAGTACTGCTCAGCTGTGATCCTTCACAATTTTGCTCTAGTCTTTGACTATTAAGACTTGCTCGCTTTGAGAAACCATGAATGCACTCATGTGCATTGCATGATATCTTAGTCGTAAGCTAGCCGTTGTCATGCGACCTTCAGGCTCGATCCAACAAGGCACAACATTCATCAGGAGTCCCTGTTGAAGAACATTGTAGTAACATACTTAGCAATAAAGTTTAGCTTAAAAAATAATGTATGCAAAAGATGCACTGAGGACAAATAGTAAAAATCTTACCATCTTTCTTAAATAGATGTGACCGTAGTTAAGTACGCACACTAGTGATCACGCGTTTTTAGTACCAATATTTCGAAGCCAGGAAAATAACCTGTCTTAACAGTATCAAGATCCTCAAGCAATGAAACATAATGACCTATCTCCTCGCAACTTAGTTTAGCCCCGGGACAGTAGTAGGTGCTGTCTACCAAGTGTCGGACATGTTTGCTTGAATGGAAATAAGCTGTCAATAGAAATTAGTTATCAACTATTTTTAAATAAACAATATAAATTACTTAACAAATATGGTTGAGAAACTCACAAAATGGTAGAACTGGAGGCGTCTGCACATCAGCCTAGATGTCGATATTACATTCAATTTCATCTTTCGAGTGAATATCAAAGGTGATAAGCATATTAGGCTCAAATGCATAAGACTTGCATAGTGCTCTCCAATTTTTGCATTCAAAATAGGAATAGGTGTCTGCATTGTATAATTTTACGGCAAAAGTATAACCTTGCTCGGTCCTGAAGTGAACTCTCTTTACCTCCATACTTTCCATAGTACTGAAACCAATCTTATCCAAGACATATATTCTTGCATGGTAGGGGATATGCTAGTAGAATTGTGAAAAATTAAATTATAAGTTGAAGCAAAAGAAGCAGAAGTCATGCTTAATTACGAAAAAAGAATTGTCATTGTGACTTACAGTATCCACTTCGAAGGTCTCACCCAGCATGATGCTGAAGCGCCTACCACCAACTAGGTGAGGCCTATCGCACAGGCCCGCTGGCCTTCATAACGAATTCCCTTTCATCTTCAGACATTTCCTATGTTCATATTTGAAACATTTAAAATTAGTCGAAGGCAACTACCAGGAAACTCAACACACATATCACTATTACTCAATATGCAACAGGTTGATTTTAGGTCTATCGAGTCTTCCTTCCTAAACTCTTATCTCACGTATATGGTGGGCACTCCCTCTCTGATATTGCGACCGTCGGTGATGGTCTCTACTCCTTCTTCCCCTAGTGTGTAACAAAGTTCTAGCATAAAGAGAAGAAGGAGAAGACAACAGTCGACATTCTTCTTCTCTCATATATGATGGACACTGCCTCACCGATTTTTCGACCGTCGATGATGGTCGCTACTCCTTCTTCCCCTAGGGCATAACAACGGTCTAGCACAAGGAGAAGAAGGAAAAGCGACCCCCCCCCCCCCGACAACAGTCGGCATTCTTCTTCTCTCATATATGGTGGAGTCTCTCACTCACTGATTTTTTGACTGTGATGTATGGACCCCCGACAGACTTAAAGTCAACTCGAAATGTCGTTTAGTTTTCTTTCTAGCAAACCCGAGGAACTCGATATTTCCTACATATTCTAGCACAAGTCATTCTTAAATTCGCGAAAAAATCCAGCATGACCTTTGCTAAAATAGGACATATCGGGTGCCTAAAATTTGCCGGAATGGAAATGAATCAACACTCTAGCAAAACATAGGCCACTTGGAAATGAATCAACACTTCGCACATGAGCATAAACTAGTGCTCATTGCATTTCAATGGTTCAATATTGACAAAAAGTTCAATATATCTTATAACCCGAACATTTCGTTTGGTTAAGAAGCATAACTAAATACCCTAGTTCTACTCTATTCAACATCGAGGAGTGGAGAAGGGGGAGGTGGACTTTTAGCTCACCGACTTGGGTGTAGAGGAAGTAGAGGTAGCTCGGATGACGATTACTCCAAGGAGACACGACTCTACAAAACCTGCATATTCCACCGAGTAAAATTTTAATTAGATCATCAAATCTCATATAGCATACTTTGATGACAAATTGATAATGACATAAACTCAACTAGTCCAAGTAAGCGCTTACTAAAATTAAACTAGTTCTATTAATTTTCTTACTAAAATAAACTAGTTCTATAGTAAAATTTTAATTAGATCATCAAATCTCATATACCTAAATTTTCTTACTAAAAATAAACTAGTTCTATAGTAAAACTTTAATTAGATTATCAAATCTCATATACCTAAATTTTCTTACTAAAAATAAACTAGTTCTATTAATTCCACTAGTTCAACAAAGCACTTACTATAAATAAAAATAATTAATTTTCTTACTAATTCAACTAGTTCTATTAAGCACTTACTATAAGCAAACTAGTTCTATTAACCACTTCCTAAATAAACTATTTCTATTAAACACTTATTAAAAACCCGTAAAAAACTACATTATACAAGAACAGTAAAAATCAGTTTAGGGTTTAGGAGGGATGGATGGAGGAAGGGGTGGGAGGAGGGAGGAGGAGGAAGGAGGAGAGAGGGGGAGGGGGAGGAGGGCGATGGGAGGGAGGAGGAGGAGGGAGGAGAGAGGAGGAGGGATGCCAGCGGAGGGCTTGGCCGGAGGAGGATGGAGGAGGAAGAAGGGGGCGGCCGGAGGAGGGGGGAGGAGGGAGGAGAAGGGATGGAGGGACTACCTTAGTGGTGGAGGAGCAGGAGCGTCGGCGGATGCGAGCGACGCCGGTGGTCGAGGAACGGCGGCAGCGGACGATGGGGGTTCGGGGGAGAGCGAGAGTGGAGATGGAGAGTGGGGTCGGCCGGTTGGGGAAGAGATAGGATGTCGTTTAGCAGTAGCGCGCATTGGGATAAAGCACTACTGCTAAACTCCATAGCAGTAGCGCTTTTAACTTGAGACACGCTACTGCTATGCCTATAGTAGTAGCGCCTTCTGCGAAATGCGCTACTGCTAAGGCTAAGCATGAATCAAAAATAATTGGTCATCAATGATCCTTTTGTGTAGAATCTAAATTGTCAATAGGAATCTTCCTCGGTTTAAGAACCAGCAAAGATTCCTATTGCGTTCACAGATCCTACACATAGAGTTCAATGAAGACCAAGTGGTTGTGATGGTTTGAGAAGTAACATATTTAAGGTGGTAAACACCCTGTTCGCGAAGCGAGGTGGGCATAAACTTAGTTGCAATGAGTGGACTAAACTTAGCAGCAGCGAGTGTTGGCGAAAAGCGCTGCTGCTAAGTTCAATAGCAGTAGCGCTTTTGCAAAACTGGCGCTACTACTATACATAGTCTGGTGGCAACATCGTGCCAATTATAGTAGTAGCGCTATTTCTTCCTAACACGCTAATGCTACGTGGGTATCAGTAGCATGATTTGTTTCCGCACACTACTGCTAAGTAGCAGCGGCGGCTTCAATTTGCCAGCGCTACTACTAAGGTCCTGCCTATAAGCATAGCCCTAGTAGTGTCAAGTAGAGCATTAAGAAGAACAAGCTAGTAGAAGACCGCCTCGGGGAGGCCTCCCTTGCCAGGTAGGAGAGCCCAGCCAGGTCGAGGCGGCACCTAAGGACAAGTCCAGTTCGCCCTGACAAGGCTTCCGGGGCTGCCAAGACCAGGGCCCGCCAGGCCCCTTGCCGACAAACCTTAATCAAGGCACCACTTCTCCACCTCATCGTACCCAAGTCATTAATCCGTGTGGTGTCAAGCTATCAAGCAGCTAGGTGGATCCATTCAAGCATGTGGCAGCATGGAAGAGAAGAGATTAGCTTTGTTGACACCCGTCCAGGAGGCGTGTCTAGCTAATAAGGAGAGAATGGATAAGCGGCGCAGCTGGCTTACCGGGCTTCGACCTCAGCGCGACACCTAACAGTGCATTTAATGCATTCTTTCCTAACAGCCAGAGTTAGGTATGATTGCATTGTTACCTATCTATTCTTACTAAGATGACTTTTTTTTGCCATCGTGGTCACCCCTTAAGATATAAAAGGAGGCCCGATGCAACCTAGCAAAGGGTTCAATTTTTAGATCCCCCGACATTTGTATACACACTGCTCTCCCTGAGGCACCCTTGCCGGGCTAGGGCACATTGTGTATTTGTGCTCAACCAGATCAATCCACCATAGTAGGAGTAGTGTTTTACGCTGCAAAACAGCCCGAACCTAGGTAAAAGAGAGTTGTCCATCGCCGTGTTGTCCCCTGTTGCTTCTGCTCTTTGTGAAATGTGACCGTCCCCTTGCCAAACCACAAAGGGGCAGCTGCCCCATAGGTGATCGTGCTTCCACGAGACGAATTATGCGACGCACAATCTGGAGTTAGCAGCCATAGTGCACGGAGTCAAGACCTGGAGACTTTTCCTTATTGAAAATAGTTGTGAAGCTTACACGGATCATAAGAGCCTGATGTACATTTTCATACAGAATGAATTAAACCTCAGGCAGAGGAAATGGCTAGAGTTGATCAAAGATTATGACATGAGATTGCATTATCACCCAGGGAAGGTAAATGTTGTAGCAGATGCTTTGAGCTGTAATAGCTATGTGAACACCCTCCTAGCTGGAGGATTACCTCAGGAGTTAGCCGTCGATCTCAGAGATCTTCGATTGGAGATAGTATCGAGAGGATTTGTCGCCACCCTGGATATTCAGTCCACTCTGACTGAAAGAATCCGATAAGCCCAGAAATCAGACAAGGAAATTGCAGATATAAAGGAAATGATGATTAACGGTAAGGCTAAAGGTTTTCATGAGGATGAGCACAAAACTTGTAGCACCCCGGCCCAGAGAGACCGGAACACCCTGTATTCTAGCCCAGAGATCAAGTCTTCTGGAATACGGCACTGCTTGACATAGAACAAATCAGCTCTTATTACAAAAGATAATGGTACAAGGGTCTGATGTTACAAAGGATCACATCAGCACGGTGACACTACGCCTCCTAAGGTAGCTCTATGCTAGCAGCGGAACAACTCGTAGCAGCGGAAAATTTCTAGCAGGGGAACAACAACGAAGGTGTTGAACTCAACTCTGGAGGGACTCTGGCTGGGACACAATCTATCTCGCACGATCACTAACCTCGACAAACAATCAATCACGGCATCACCTGCAATCTGGCATGACACGCCAGGTCAGTACATTGAATGTACTTGCAAGCTCACAACAACCAAATGCATCAAGGCAAGACAACAACACAAAATAAATAAGTTAAGTTATTAATAACTACTATGATGAGGAAACAATAACTAATCATGATATGGTACAACTAAAGTTACTGCTGAACCAACATCTCAGATCTCAAGAACCATCTCAATCTTGGCTCTCCAGCCAAACAATAAACCACCTCGATCACCTCGTGATCAATACCTCCACGTGATCACCCCTTGACCACATTTGAAACTGAATGATCATCCTCAAGATCATCCCAATATCCTCATCATCATGGTGCCAAACTGTACTGCTCAAAATATATCAACATATAAATCACCTATAAGTCATTCCGTCATGTGAGTTTTCATCGAACGGTGTGACCTAGTAAGAACTTGTGCCATGACCGAGGACCCGACTATCGATAGATTAAACACACACACTCTGCAGAAGTTAGCACACTGTACCCACATCACAGAACCCATGGCCTCGTACTCCCATTCGGATGGACCAATGACGTTCCCATAAAACCAATCTACATCCATGACACTTTCCCGGCCACTCCGACCAACTCCCCTTTAGGATCAATTCTGGGTGGCCCTGATGTCACCTCGTGACACCCAATGGCCACCGTCATGGCAAAACATAAACGGTCCCAAACGGGGACAAAAGCGCGCAGACAACACGGGCATACAAGGCTTATACCGGCCTACCTAATCAGGGTAGCGCACGCGTATAACCTTCCGTAGTTGGAGGCACAAGCGAGAGGCATAACAATAGACCGCATTAGGGACTTCCCATAAAGGCAAATGTGGTTGCACTGGAAAAGCCCGGTTCAGTGGCACCTGCCCAACGAAATGACGGAATTTGTCCCCAAAATGTATCTGCAATAATTGATACTCTGGTATTGTCAGAGAAACGTCACTTATGGGATCACATGGATCCCTTCTACGGTTGGCAGGGAGAGAGGGATGCACAAAGAGCTGGTTCAGCGATCAACATGATGGACTTTTACCCAGGTTCGGGCCGTTGAGAAGCATAAAACCCTAGTCCTGCTTTGAGTGTGTATTTAGTGTTCTTGGACCTCGACTAGCTGCTATGCCTGCCCAGTCCAAAAAGTTCAAATCCTTCTCCAGTACACCTTGGGCCTCCTTTGATACTCAGGGGCTGCCATAGTGGCGAATAGGCACACAGGAGGTTTAAAGCTGCTACATTGTCCGTGCTTATCACAGACGTTATAAGACAAACGCGTTAAATGCGCTGCTTATGTGCCCCCCGAACTTTATCGGGGACGGAAACAGAACCCGTCACGTCCATCGCCGCCTCAAAACGTCTTGACACGCATCCAAGATGACGTGGTATGCAGCGCCAAGCTAATTGGCTAGTCGCTGCGCTGGAGCGGTGGCAGGATCTTCACCAAGATCTGCATGCCACCACGCAGGTGCTTGCCTAGTTGGCAGGCTGGTCGCTGCGTTGTAATGGTCGCAGGGAAGTGGAACCTTGTCATGCGCGAGCCTTGCTACGGCTTCGCAGTGGTCCCTGGCAAGAGCCTTACCGGGGGCTTCGTAGTCATCCCCGGCAAGAGCCTTGCCGGGGACTTCGTCCTCTGGTCTTCATGAAGATATGCATGCCACCAGTCTTCACAAAGATCTGCATGCTACTACACATGTGCCCCTAAGTCTTAATCTTGACGTTGTCGATGGTGTCAGAGCTCTCACCCTCAAGGGTGGCGGTCCCATTAGTGCTTCGCAAAACGTCCCAGCAAGGATCTTGCCAGAGCTTTGCAAGCCGCCCCGGCAAGGATCTTGACGGGGGGTCTAGCTTGTCTTCTGCTCTCTGTTTACTAGTCTGGATGCCACCTTGGTTGTCTTGTATTTTGCCATCAACTGCCCCATCAAGCCTTGCCACAGGTGCGGCCACAACTGCCCGTGTACAAGTAAGGGCTACAAAAGGGCCCACACTTTTTTACACCGATAGGATCCCCCAGGTCTGGGCCATACACGAGTGCGAAGCGTAGTTTGGCCAGGCCCAAAACAGCGCACATGCATGCATGGCAGGGATTAACTGCTGTAATCTTCTCGTCTGTTGTGCTTCCCCGCGGTCCGCATTGAGTGCGCGACGTGGGGGTCGTTTGTGGAACAGTCACAGCACGGCTGGGATGCCTTCACATTGAATAGTAAAGAGGCAGCGCACGCCTTCCCCATAAAAAGAGGAATCCGTAGGGGTGCTGCTCATTTAACCCTCTTGCCTTTCCCAATCTAGGAACCGATGCCCCCTTCTTCTTCCTCGAGCCCAAACCAGAGCCTACGCTTCCGTCCACCGCCGCCGTGCCCTCACTGCTCTCGATCCCCCACCCTCCCTCGGCTGCCATGGCGCCCAAGACGAGTAAGGGCAAGGGAGCGACCCAGGAGAGCGAGGGGAAGGAGGTGACAGATAGTGAATTGGCAAAGCTGTGGAGGAAGTACGTCGTCTTTGCCCTGACGGTCAACGTGCTCGCGCTCAAGGATCGATACCGGTGCCTGTCGGGGAGAGAGACGTCGTGGCACCCCGCCACTAGCGTCATCCCTGCTCCTTGCGCCACGCCTGCTCCAGATAAGTATCCCTTCTTCTTTGATTACTTCTACTGCAGGCTCTACCCTCCATTTTCAGATTTCTTCAACGACATCATGCACAACATCGGCTTCCATCTTCTGGATTTCACGCCGAATGCTGTCGCGTGTATGGCCATCTTCGCCTACCTCTGCGAGGGCTTCGCTGGGGTGGTCCCCAACACGGCACTCTTCCGCCACTACTTCGTCCCCTGCATCCATCCAGGAGAGGCTCTCTCCGGCTGTGTCACTTGGATCCCGAGGGCCTTGAGCAAGAATACGTACCCAGAAGGGACCCATAAGGAGAAGTGGGACGAATGGCGGAGCAAGTAGTGCTGGATCATGGAGGAGGAGCTGCAGCCATTCTGTATGCCTTAGGGGAAAAATTGGTTCACGGCAAGAACTGGGGTGACTTTGATGTTCAAGACAAGAAGCTCACAGTTGCCACCACCAGAATCCATCGCCTCAACGCTGATGAACTCCCGCTCAAGATGATTGGGGCCGACTTCCTCCGCCACTGCATTGCTCCTCTGCACAACAAGGGGAGGCCAGCTTGGGAGTTCAAGAACGCGGCAGACATCATGAGGCTACGCCCCAGTCTTGACCACAACTTCATGGTGATGCAGCATCCATCTCTTTGCCAAAAGTTGTTCTGCTTAAGGCTGACAATACTGGCAAGGCCAACAAGCCGTTCAGGTTGCCGGCGGGGGTGGTCCCCTTGTGCACCAACTCCGCCTTGACCTCTATCATCACCATGATGCCGGTGTTCAACGCCCATGGCCTTGATCAGACCAGGGCCGAGCCAGACGCGGCGTTGGTGCAGGAATTCTTCGACAGCTTGTTGGATAGGGTCGTCCGGGAAGAGCTGCAGCTTATCCGTGACACCACCGATGAAGAGGTGGCGTACATTGCTAATAGGGCGGAGGAGGCACCCCTTGCTGTGGAGGCCGGCAGCATCGGCTCCGTGGAGAACAAGGCCGACGAGGAGAAGGAGTTCGCCGAGTGGAAGGAGCCCGCCGGAGAGCACAGCGGCGTGGGCGCCGGTGATCCTCCTGCTGAAGAGGCGGCCGAAGAGACGGCCGAAGAGACAACCGATGAGGAGGAGCCTCCAGCCCAAAGGAAAAGACGTGTCCTTCGGCGGGCTATCTTTGGCGAGCCAGTCTAGCGGGCCTCTTCAAGGGAGCGGCCGGCAAGGCCGCATAGTGACAAGAGGCCCATGCGCAACCCATGCGTCATACAAGGCACAGGGCTACGGCAGCAAATGATGCAGCGGCTACTGCCTCCTCCACGGCCAAGCGGCCCAAGTCTCCATCTCCCCCCCTTTCACAGACACCATATCGGAGGTCGATTTTGACCTTGCGTCCTTCAACCCGAATAGAAAGAGGAGGCCAGAGGGAGAAAATGAGTGAGTATCTCGCCTCTTTCTTCATCCTCCGATCCTTTGTTTTGGTTATTGTACCTAACTTGATCTTGTCTTGACTTGTCTCCACAGTGACGCCGAAACGCTGGCCCAGAGGACGGCGAAGAGGGACAAGGCCTCGATGGCAACGAGCCCCCACAAGCGCCTTAGGTGCACCGGTAAGGATAACAATCAGCCCGGATACCAGCCCACGACACAGCCCGAAACCCAGCCCCCAGCGTGAGTCCGTTACTCAGTTTCCGCTTGCGAGTGTCGAGGTGCGCATCTTCACTTCTAACCTTGCTGGGTTTGCATGAGGAGAACGGCAACAGGAGGATCCGCTGAGGGCCACCCCTAACATGCCGCCTCCGTCAACCATGCCGCCCAGGGGGGCGGTCCCCGGCAAGGGTTTCCATGGACGAGCCCACGTGCATAGAGGAAGAGACGGCGAGCACGGGCGCCGGCAGCTCCATCCTGGTAACGAGCATTGCCGGGGAGGGAACCACCCCTCCTCAGCTCATCACAGGTAAGATGCCTGCTTCCTGGCACCTGTCGTTCTTGCTATATGACTTTCCTTCTTTTTCTTTTTGTTTTGAGCTTCAGCTTTGGTTTCGCCTCATTCTCCTTTTCGGTTTTCAGATCCCCTTTCGACGGACCAGACGGACATCAAAGCCATCATCGAGGAGATCGCCAAGGATGCTGCTGCCGAGGCCGCCAAGGTTGCTACTGATGAAGCCGCCAAGGACGCGCATGAAGAGGCCGCTAAGGGGTCTACCGGGGAGGCCGGCAAGGAGACTAGTGACCATACTGACGGCAACCCTATCGCAGGAGCGCTGGTGCTACACCGGTCCCGGAGCCCTCAGTTGCCGGGGAGAAGGTGGTCGAGGACCAACCATCAACCTCTAAATACCCCACCCCGAGGAGAAACCAGAAGGTAGGCGACAATCTGTTCGTCAGCATCCCAGGGACGGCAAGCATCGGAGCGCCAACCCAAGGGGAGATTTTTGACAAAGACGTCCTCGAAGCTGCCGGGCTCCAGGTTGTTGATGAGCTGAGTGCCAGCGGCAGTGGCTCCAAAGAACACCATCTCCTCCAAGCCATGAGCATCAACTTCCAGAAGCTCCAGGCACTTCACCGCACCCGCAAGGAGAAAGTGGACTCCAGGATGGCTGTTGTTGACAGGGCAGAGGTAGATTTCCAGGAGCGCATCGTGCAGATGCAGACCAAGTTCGCCGAGGCCCGGAAGGAGCTGAAGGCCAACCAGGAGTAGCTGAGTGAGCATCGGAATGAGCTCCTACTGAAGCAATTTGACATCGAGAAGGCCTAGGAGGTGGCTACTGCACAGGCCGCCAAGGATGACGCCGATCTGAGGGAGCGCCGCATTCTGCTCGATGCCCAAGAAGAAGGCTTTGCCTCCTATGAAGAGGCACTTGCCGCCAAGCTCCGCAGCAAGGATGAAGAAATCGGAAAGTTTGTCGTGCAGCGGACCCAGGAGCTGGAGCAGAGGCACAAAGACACACTTGATGCTCTGGCCCTGGATCATGCCGACAAGTTGAAGGAAGCCGTCGATGGCGCTGAGGCCGTGGAGACCGCCAAGAACGAGCTGTCCGACAAGGTGGAGAATCTGGAGGTGGAGCTAGAGGAGCAAAGGAAGGAGGTCTCAATGCTGAAGAGCAACAGAGACAAGACTGTCCACACCTTGGCGGAGCTGCAGGTCTCCTTATCTGACAAAACCAAACTGCTCTTCGAAGCCAATGACTCCATCGCTGACCTGAAGCTGAAGCTAACCACCCTAGAGGAGACCCTCAAGGACAGCAGGGCCTGCGAGAAGGCCCTGGCCAAGGACCTCCAAACAGAGAAGTTGCTGCTCGAGAGTGCTGCCACCACTCACAACGTCTATGTGCACGATGCGAAGATCTGGACCAAGCGCCTCATTGATGTTGCAGAGAGGCCCACCACGCAACTGTCCGTCATGGGCATGCCGAGCTTCAAGTTCTCCCAGGATGAGAGGGTGACTCAGAGCGTCAGGCTGACCCTATTCTTCGAGCATGTCCTTGATGCCCTGACGCTGCTCCACTCCAACCGAGCAACCCATCTAGCCAACGAGGCCTGGAAGCTTTGCCGAGGGGTCCTCCTCAAAGTGCTCACCAAGGTGGCGTACTGGAACCCCGGCATCGACTTAACCAACGCACTTGAGAGCTTGCTAGAGGATGCGGACCTCAAGGCACTTGAAGAGCTTGTCGCGCGGCAGGGTTGACGGAGTCAAAAGTTTGGAAGGCCAGCGCCGGGACAAGCTGCTTCACTTCTCCTTGCCGCTGTGAACTCATGGCCAAGATTATTTTATCTTAAGTTAGAACTGCGGCAACCACCAATGTAATATAACTTGTTGTGTTTTTGAATTAAATGCATGCTATCTTCCAGTTTGATCCCTCTTTGTATGGCATAGACCCTACGCTCATTTGGAAAGGCATGCCAGTGAGCGCACCCTTGCCGCGAGCCCATTGAGGAATGGATCCTTAGCAACCTGCTGGGGGTGTCGCTGCTGGTAGGACACCTTGCCGCTCTTAGCGCAGCCACTTGATCTGCTGAGCGGACTTGAAACAGAACAAGGGCACTACCAATTGTGGCAGGGTTCCTCCGCGTGTAGGTTTTCCATACAAGAATTGAAACTATTCGAGGAAAATAACCTTACATTTAAAAAGAAAATCACTCAAGGTTTGGCATGACTTAGCTTTCCATTGTTGTGTTCTTTTCCGTAAGATGCCACTTCGAATGGCGCCTGTTGGTGCCCATACTCTCTACTCCCCCAGCAAACTTGTATGCGAGGGAACCTTCTGTCCTTTGAGAAAAAGAAAGAAGAGAAAAAAGGAACATGGAACCTCGGTGGTTCATTAGTACTTGCTGGAAAGAGAAGTAGCACAATATATACGTAAACACGGAAATCAACAAGAACTGTACACACTTAAAGTTATTCAACTGTGCACAGGGTCTGCGCCTAGCTCTGTACATAGGGTTATATGCCTTGCCGGCAAGGCTAGTACAAAAAGGAGGTTGCCGGGGTCCAGAAAACTGCGCCTTATGGGTGAAACATGCGAAGATGTTCGATATCTAGGAGTTGCTCACTTGAATGCCATCTTCGGTCTCCAGGCGGACTGCGCCAGGCCTGGTGACTCATATTACCCAATAAGGGCCTTCCCACTTTGGTGTCAACTTGTTGGAATTCTTGGCGGACCGAGTGTGCCGAAGAACAAGGTCGCCTTACTCAAGGCTTTAGGCATGAACCTTGCGGCTATGGCAGCGGCACAAGTCTTGCTGGTAGCGTGCGGCTCGCACAACAGCCTAAAAACGATCTTCCTCAAGGAGCGTAGCATCATCTTGGTGCAACTACTCTTGCTCCATCTCATCATAAGCGAGCACTCGGGGTGACCCGTATGTGACTTCTGTGGGGAGAGATGCTTCTTCCCCGTATACTAGGGAGAAGAGCGTCTGGCCGGTGGCTCGATTTGGTGTCGTCCTGATTGACCAAAGAACCGCCGGCAATTCATCAATCCAGCGTCTTCCACATTTGTGCAGCCTATCGAAAGTTCTTGTTTTGAGGCCCTGCAACACTTCAGCATTTGCCCTTTCTCCTCGGCCATTGCTCCTTGGATGAGCAACAGAAGCAAAACATATTTTGCTACCAAGGTCCTGGATGTACTGCATGAAGGTGTGGCTTGTGAACTGTGTGCCGTTGTCGGTGATGACTCTGTTTGGCACACCAAAATGGCAAACTAGTCTTTTAAAGAACTTGACGGCTGATTGCGTTGTCACCTTTCTCACTACTTCCACTTCTGGCCACCTTGTGAACCTGTCGATTGCAACATACAAGTACTCAAAGCCCCTAACGGCACGGGGAAAGGGGCCCAGTATGTCGAGCCCCCAGACCGAAAATGGCCAGGGAAGAGGGATCGTCTGAAGAGCTTGAGCTGGCTGATGAAGCTTCTTTGAATGGAACTGGCACGCTTCACAGTTGGTTACTAGTGTAGTTGCATCCTAGAGAGCAGTGGGCCAAAAGAAACCTTGCCGGAACGCTTTGTCGGCAAGGGCTCTTGATCCTATGTGATAGCCACATATGCCTCCATGTATTTCTGCCAACAACTTCAGTCCGTCCTCCTGAGGAATGCTCTTCCATTTCACTTCATTCGGTCTCTTCATGTACAAGACATCGTCTGCAAATTGGTACATGCTAGACCGGTGGGCTACTTTCTCTACTTCTTCCTGTTCTTTAGGGAGTTCCCCTTTTTGGAGGAACCGGATGGTGTGTTCTGCCCATGCCGGAGCCTGAGGATAGATAGCAAGGACTAAAGGCATGTCCTCTGCCGTGGGAGCAGTTATTTCCACGGCAAGGGCTTGAGGCCCCGCTAGAGCCTGCTGCTTCCCGGCAAGCTTGGGGTCCCCGGCAACTTCCTTGCCGGCGGCTCCTGGGAGCTCAGTGGGAAAGTACTTGCCGGGGCCTGACTTCCTTCGTTTATTCTGTCCTTCCAATGGTTCAACAGACGATTGAGTTAATTTGAGCACAAAAGTCCCTGGTTCCACAGGTAACTTGAGGGCAACACGTTTTGATAGGTCGTCAGCAATTGTTCTCTGCTCGAGGAACGTGCTCGGTTTGTAGACCGTCAAAACGCTCCTCCAACTTCCTCACTTCATCTACATAGGCTTCCATTAACGGGCTCTGATAATCTTTGTTAACTTGCTTGATGACAAGTTGTGAATCACCTCTGACGATGAGCTTCCTGATTTCGAGGTCTGCCGCGATCCTGAGATCGGCAAGTAGTCATTCATACTCCTGTAGTGTTGTTTGTTGATCTCTCCTAGGGGAAGTGCATCTGGACTACATACTTGAGGCGCTCTCCGGTGGGTTCAACAAGTAGCACACCAGCACCGGCGCCTTATAGTGAGAAAGACCCGTCAACGGACATAATCGAATCACGGCTCGTTTCCTTGCCGGGGAGAGTGGTCTCTTGAATTTCTTCGTCAGGAGTTGAGGTCCATTCTGCTATGAACTCCCCCAAGGCTCTGCTCTGAATTGTCGAAGTGCTTTCAAACCTGAGACCAAAGCTTGACAGTTCCAACGCCCACTCCACAATCCTTCCGGTTGCATCTGGGTTGTGCGAGATCCGTTGCAACGGGAAGGGAGTGACGACTGTGATCTCATGTTCCTGAAAATAGTGACACAGCTTCCTTGAGGCCATAAGAAGGCCGAAGAGAAACTTTTGTACACCAGAATATCTTGATCTAGCCCCCTACAAGAGGGAGCTCACAAAGTAGACTGGGTGCTGCACCATCTTCTTCTGCGGTATCACTTCGTTTGCTTGCACAGACCCTGCCTTGCCAGTTCCAGACTCTGCCAGGGGTCCTGCCCTGCCGGTACCAGACCCTGCCAGGGAAGGTTCCGGCTCGTCTCCAAACGCCCTTGCCACTGTCACTGCTTCTTGTTCAACTTCTCCCTATGCTACTAGTGCAGCACTGACCACTTGATTCGTTGCCGCTAGATATAGCAGCAACGGCTCTTGTGGTTTAGGCGCGACTAGTATTAGCATAGAAGAGAGGTACATCCTCAAATCTTGCACCGCTACCTCCGCTTCCGGAGTCCATTTCATTGGACCTGACTTTTTCAAGATCTTGAAAAAGGGCAGGGCACGCTCAACGGATTTGGAGATCAACCTACTCAGAGCAGCAACGTAGCCAGCAAGCCTACGCACATCTTTAACTCGTCTTGGCACCTCAATCTGCTCAATCACCTTGATCTTGTCGGGATTTGCTTCAATCCCACGCCGAGACACAAAGAACACGAGAAGTTTGCTGGATGGGACACCGAACACACACTTTTCAAGGTTGAGCTTGAGGTTGATCTTGTGCAAATTTGCAAATGTTTCTTCTAGATCTTGCATGAGTGTTGCCTTGTCCTTGGTTGTGACCACTATGTCATCCATATAAGCTTGCATATTTCTACATAGCTGAGGCTCAAAACCAATTTGGACTGCTCGAGCAAATGTTGAACCAGCGCTTTTCAACCCGAAAGGCATCCGCATAAAACAATGCATCATGAAGATTTGGTGATACCCTGAGTAGGCGTCGAGGAACGACAGTAGGTCGCACACGACAGTGGAGTCCACTATCTGGTCAATGCGCGGCAAAGGAAGGATCCTTTGGATAGACTTTATTGATATCTGTATAATCAATCACTGGTACGCGTTGGTGTTATACAAACGGTTTTAAACCCCTTTCCGCAACGGCATTTGGAACCGTTGCCAAGTGAGTGTGGGCGATATGGGGTGTCCTTCCCACACGACCCAGAAATCGTCGGGGATAGACCCTCTTGGGACACCAGATTAGTTCGTGTGTGATCGGGTGACCCATGGAAACCCAATCATTTCCGTAGGTATGCACATCCCACACGGTGAATCCCAGAAAACATTTTCGTAGGTATGTACATCTCACACGGTGAATCCCATAAAAACATTTCTGTAGGTATGTATATCACACACAGTCAATCTAAGGAATATGTTTCTGTTCTGATGTACATTCCACACAGTCAATCCATGGAAAATGTTTCCATTCGTATGTACATCCCACATAGGTTTATGTATAGGATCGTGTGTGATACGTGTAACTATCACACATGCTCTGCCTTGGTTAACCTTTTGCTTTTACCAACTACATCACACATGATTTGATGAAGAAAACTGTGTGGCATTGGGCTATCCATCACAAGCGCTTTTACTTCTAGAACCGTTTGCAAAGTTCCATGATCCATTTCGCAGATTTATTAGTTTACAATTAATAATTCCAATATTACGGAAATTCACATTTCATATCGAACAGTTGTTTGCCAATTTCATATCAGGCACATAGATATATTTTAACATCACAGTACGATAGCTACCAGAAAACAGCATAGTACAGCATATAGATAGTTCAACTTCATAAGAACAATATATTCATTTCCCTAATCGACATCATCCAGGCTCGCCTTATCCACCTCTGCTTTCAGTTCAATAAGAACATGTTTTGCACTGGCCAACTGGGAAAGTGCCTCCGCCTTCGCCAACACCATCTTAGCAAAGTGCGATTTAAAAAATCTGAGCTCAGTCTCCACCTTCCTCTTTTTATCGCGCATCTTCAAATATTCTTCAGTGTTGACAACACTATCTATAAGCCTACCTCTATTCTCTTCCTGATACATGCTCCATAGCTTTGCTAGGAACATCTTCAAAGACTGTGGCCACTCTTGATCAACCCAATCCAAGTAAGAACACTTCCGTTCATACTATAATATTTAAAAGTAGATTAGTAACAATTGTAGGGAAAATGGGTTTATAGCAACATAGAAAATCACCCATACTTATTTTGAAAAACTGAAGAAATAGCTTAATTATGACATATCTTCTCAGAACGATCAATGTCCAAATGGATTAATTGCTACTGACACAACAACCAAATTCTGAAACATCAGAAGCTATAATTAACTACTACAACGCTACAAGTTCTTACTCATGTACTATAAATAACAAATTGCACATTTTAAGAGGAAGGTAAATATAACTGCAATAGCATAGCGATAGTGTTTGGATGACAGCAAATTGATACTAACAGGTGTGCACATGCACAAATTTAGTAACATAGAACTAATAGCACTAAGGCATCCACTATGTATGCCAAAACCGGTGTAAACACAACTGTTGATACATCTCGCACCGGTGCCCTGCACTGGCGAGCCGATGCAGCGGGAAAAAATCAGGGACCCAAACTCCGGAGCACCTAGTTGCTCCGACGCCCAGTTCCTTCGTTCCATAAAGATTTAGTATTTTACTGCTTGGCTGCTCGGATGTGTGGACAAGTTGGCTCCACAAACAGCTGAGGCAGTGCCAAATAATTTTCTAATGGCACTGCTGATGAGATGGCAACATTTTAAGATAGTAGGTACAAACTATGACACTGTCTTAGGATGCATTTGGTTGAATGTGTGGTATGAATGGGTTGGAGCCGTGACAGTGTTTGAATCACATCTAACAAATGATTTGTCACAACAAAAGAGGGTCTAACCTTCTCTGCACATGCCAGAAACTTCCTCCGACTGTCCACAGATTCAAATGCAACTAGCTTCACGCATGGAGATTGATGGTGACAACGAGCTGACAGAACTTCAGCCACCCCGCTCCATTCGTTGCAACTGATGGTCCTAGGGAACTACAAAAGGAAGAAATGACTCAAATCGACCGCCGGGTAAAAATCCTTCATTCAAAGTCATAGCCCGAGAGAGAGAAGGGAGGCATACCCGGGTGGTGAAGGAGTCATCGCTGGAGGAGGAACCGCAGGAGAGGTCTTTGAAGAAGACCATGGCGACCCCATCGGTAGGATGCCAGACGGCGAGAGCGAGGAAGCAAGCAAGGAACCGGCTATAGCTTAGGAATGAAGGAAGCGGGAAACAGGGAAAATGTGACTTGTGTTCGAGGAGAAAAGGGGATGGGAAGGGGGGAGGGTAGATATTTCGGCGGTAGGCCAAAAATGTCGAAATCTGGAGGGGAACTTTGCGCGCGGTGCCGCCAGACACCATTCACTTTGAACGATAGTGTGCATCGCAAACGATTCTTCTGCTTAACGCGCATGGGATGAGTTTGATAATTGAAATTTTGGTGGAAATTTCCCCACGTACGTCATTGCATAATTTAACATCGCTTGCTAATTTGGGCACACAAAACAGCGTACAACACACGGACCAGACTTACTGAATCGAGCACTTTTAGTAATTAAATAGAGACAGTCCACCTAAACATTACTCTAACAAAAGACCAGCATTAAAAATAAAGCCTAAGTATGAATAATTTTAACAAATCTGCCGCCGCACCGGCCTATGCATCGCCGGTGTGAGATGAGATGTCGACGACTTGTCCTCGTGACATGCCGTCGTTAGTGGACTCCGTGTCCCCCCTGCTGAAGTCGACTGCATCCACGTCCGCATCCTCGTCCTCGGCGCCGCCCTCAAGGTTGTAGTACTTGTAGTAGTGGCTACGCTAGAGCTCGTGTTGGTACTCCACCGCCGATTCCTCGACGGACAGACTCTTCTCTACCTCAACCTGGGCCACACGCAACTCCTCCTCCCGGCGCTCCTCGATCTCCGCCGCCTCCTTCATCTCCAGCTCCCGCTTGATGACCTCATGAGGAAGCAGGTGCTCCATAGCCACTGCCACCTTTTCGGACATGGGTTGCACGCTGGATTCTTAGGTGTCTTGGAATATCTTGGCGTGGATGGCCTCGACCCAGGCCTGGGCGACATCGGAGGCACAGACGATAGGTCGAGCGCTCTCGGCATTTGCAGCCGCCGTCACAGCAGCAGCTGTAGCCGTCTCGGCTACTGCAGCTACCCTGTCGGCTGCCGCAGACGCCCTCTCGGCAGAAGCGGCCGCGCTCAATGCAGACGTGGCGGGACTCTCGGCATCGGCGGCCGCGCTCTCGGCGCACGTGGCGGTGCGCGGGGGGGACGCGGCCATCATACGGGCCTTCATGAAGTGTTTCCATGGCATCATCTTTGGAAGAAAGGGGTGCGGGAATGGGGATCGGGATTTGTGGATTCAGGGGTTTCCAACACTGGAGAAGACGAGCCGGCGAAGCTTAAGGAGGAAGACTTAAATAGACCCAGAATTTTTCATCGCAAACGATTCCTACAAAACAACTGTGTGTGATGTTGTAGATATTTTTATTAGCTGTGAAAGACGAATTAGGAGTAAAGTGGCAACAGATGGTGTTTTAAATGTATGAGAAAATTTGTAGTACTAATAGAACTGTCATGTCAAATTTTGGAAAATTTCAGGGGTCATTTGACCTTTTAAGACATTTAAGTGATTTTCTAGCCACTTAATCACCGTAATTGAAATTTGAACTACATTTACATGCAGCAGCTAACCAAAATAGTTTGAAAAGTCATATTTTGTGTACTTGTGTGCGATTATTTTCACGTGTAGTAAATTGGAAGGAATTTTCAAGCATATTGGTCTAACGGCTATGACACAATTAAGCATGGAGTGCCATGGCATTTAAATTCCAAGAAATTAAAAACATGAAACCTTGCTTGAGGTAATCTCATACCACCAAGATGATGTGGTACAAAAATTGGCCTATTTGACGAAAGTTTGGAGCACCCCACACAAAGCTGAGCAACTCACTAGAAGGCTCGTGGTTCCGAGAGGGAACAATGCATGTTTGTTGACGAACGGCAGATAGCTTCCTTTTACGGCCTTCAAATTTTTCTACGTGTAATGTGCACTGATACTAACTGTCATGTGAAAATCTGGAAAATTTCAGGGGTCATTTGACCTTTTGAAGACATTTAAGTGATTTTTTAGCCATTTAATGACCATAATACAAATTTGAACTAGATGTACATGCAACAAATAACCATAACGGTTCTGAAAAATCATATTTGTGTACTTGTGTGCGAGTTGATTCCATGTGTAGTAATTAGAAGGAATTTTCAAACATATTGGTCTCATGGCATGGACACATGCATTGAGTGCCATGGCATTTTAATTCCAAAATATTAAAAAATGATCAGGAAAACATGAAACTTTGCTTGATGTAATGTCATGCCACCAAGATGATGTGGTACAAAAATTGGCCAGTTTGATGAAAGTTTGGACACACACCCCTCACAAACCAGAGAAACTCACTAGAAGGCTCATGGTTCTGAGAGGGAACAATGCATGTTTGATGACGAATGAGAGATAGCTTCCTCTTACGGCCATAAAAACTTTTTTACGTGTAATGTGCACTGATACAAACTATCATGTAAAAATTTGCAAAATTTCAGGGGTCATTTGACCTTTTCAAGATATTTAAGTGATTTCCTAGCCATTTAATGAACGTAATTCTAATTTGAACTAGATGTATATGCAACTGCTAACCATAACGGTTTCAAAAATCATATTTGTGTACTTGTGTGCGAGTTAATTCCATGTGCAGTAAATTAGAAGGAATTTTCAAACATATTGGTCTCACGGTATGGACACATGTACATGCATGGAGTGCCATCGCATTTTTATTCCAAAAAATTAAAAAATGATCAGAAAAAACATGAAACCTTGCTTGATGTAATTTCATGCCACCAAGATGATGTGGTACAAAAATTGGCTTGCTTGACGAAAGTTTGGACACACACCCCTCACAAACTGGAGCAACTCACTAGAAGGATCGTGGTTCCGAGAGGGAACAATGCATGTTTGATGACGAACGGCAGATAGCTTCCTCTTACTGCCTTCAAAAATTTTCTACGTGTAATGTGCACTGATACAAACTGTCATGTGAAATTTGGAAAATTTCAGGGGTCATTTGACCTTTTGAAGACATTTAAGCAATTTCCTAGCCAGTTAATGACTATAATTCAAAGTTGAACTAGATGTACATGCAATGGCTAACCATAATGGCTTGAAAAATCATATTTGTGTACTTGTGTGTGAGTTAATTCCATGTGCAGTAAATTAGATGGAATTTTCAAACATATTGGTCTCACGGCGTGGACACATGTACATGCATGGAGTGCCATGGCATTTTTGTCCTAAAAAATTAGAATATGATCAGAAAAACATGAAACCTTGCTTAACGTAATGTGATGCCACCAAAATGATGTGGTACAAAAATTGGTCTGTTTGATGAAAGTTTGGACACACCCCTCACAAACCAGAGCAACACACTAGAAGGCTCGTAGTTCCGAGGAGGGAACAATGCATGTTTGATGACGAACGGCAGATAGCTTCCTCTTACGGCCTTTAATTTTTTTCTACGTGTAATGTGCACCAATACAACTGTCAAGTGAAAATTTGGAAAATTTCAAGGTTCATCTGACCTTTTGAAGACATTTAAGAGATTTTCTAGCCATTTAATGACCGTAATTCAAATTTGAACTACATGTACATGCAACGGCTAACCATAACAGTTTGAAAAATCATATCTATGTACTTGTGTGTGAGTTAAAAAATCATCAGACGATGGAAATATCTGGTGTTCAAAAAATAAAATGTAAAATCTGGCAAGACAACCGGCCCCACACGATTAGCACTCTATTTCGCGCCTCGAGGTTTGCAAGGTGAGTGGAGGGCTATATTAATCGAACACGGTTCTGCATTGGGAACCGTCAGCTATTATGTTCACACACGGATTTTTCTGCGGGAATCGTGTGTAATTCACACTACAGTACTCGTAAATTCTGGCGACCGGCCCGTGTACTGTTCCCGTCGATCTAGATTCTGGCTGCCAATAAATACTACCTTGCTCACGTTGTTCCACCTGCATTCTCATCTAGATCCTCCCCTTGCTCGCCCTCTCTCTCTCTCTCTCTCTCTCTGTCACTATCTCTCTCAAATATCTGCCATGGCGCCGCCGATCTGCCCACGCGCCAACAAGGAGTCACCCCCCCCCCCCCGAGGACGCTCACTCGAAAAGCAGCGATGAGGATACCTATGCGCCGCCGGATGAGGTTGCGCCAGACCCCCCCAACTTTGGATTAGTTTTGGAGCCAGTATGATCTTTGTCTTTGGAAGTCGCTGCCACCGACTGAGAAAGCGAGGCAAGTGGCTTTCAAAAAGGGGATGGCGGAGAAGGATGCCAGGTACCAGGCGGCCTGTGAAGCCTGTGTGCCACCTGGAAAAAGGAGGCAGCAGAGCTTTGGGGGCTGGCGCGTCGTCGTGCGGAGGAGGTGTACGAAGATGGGTACTTTGCGAGGAATGCTAGAGTCGCTAAGCGCCTCGTCGGTATGTGGAGTTGGGCCAATAAGCTCCAGCGTGCCACCGATGAGGAGCTCTGGTGGGTGCCCTACGAAATGGCAAGATCATTCACACGCGTCCGCCTGCAAGAGGCAGATCGGCACGTCAAGCGCTGTGAGGCGGAGGAGGCGGAGTACTGCCTCCGCTCTGGGAGATGCTGGCGAGGGGCTGCCGGAATACTGGCCCCGGGAGGGATTATTAGTTTTAGTATTGTTTGTTTTCAATTTTATGCATTGTACCTAGTAGTTAGGTATCATCATGTATATGTGATGATATTATATATATTCTGTGATGAAATAATGAACAATTAATATTATATGTACTATGAATTACATTTTCTATCTGCTTTTGTATACTAATTTGAATCTATCTGTTATCATCCACATATACAGAATGGAAAGCGTATGAACACACATTGAAACAGAACATATAAGAATGAAAAACAGAGTACACACATTGAAATAGAGCAATAAACAGAGCAATAGTATGATTGTTGTGAATACATAGCTATCCTCGTCGGAACGACTCAACAAAATAAAACACGTCCATGAGACCATGACCAGCAGCCCTTGCCTATGGTAGCTCTTGGCTCTACATGAACTCGTGCATGCATTTGTCCAAGCGGTCGGAACGCTCTCGATACATCTCGAGTGTGGTCTCGAGCTCCAAGTTGGCTATTTCAGGGGAGATCACCACCTACAGGATGCGACGGCCATGTTCCTCTACTGCGCCCAGGTGTACAACTGGGCCAAGGAGGCGCTCGAGCTTACCGACCAGCGCGTTGGCATCGAGTGGGCTTCGGACAAGGAGAACGATGCGACCTATGCGAACAACACGGCGGGCGTCTGGTGCAAGTACGGCGTAGAGGGCTTGTGCCAACTCTTGGTGAGGAAATGGGTACTGATGGGACATGTACCCAGCTGCGACGCCCTGTCGACAGCAGGCAAGCCGATGGATCCACTCTAGCTGTGCGGCACGCCGCGCCTCTCTCTGCGGTGCTTCAACACTCTCGCCTTGTGGCGAGCTGCAGCCTATCGCAGCGGACGTGCCTAGCTTGCTCTATGGCGCGCCATCGAAATCATGTTGTGCGGCGACCTACAGCCTCTCCGCGCTGACATGCCTATCTTGATCCGCGACGCTGAAATGCCATGTGCCAAAGGTCTGCTCAACCCTGGCGATGACACGCATCACAGTGTCGTCCATCGCATTGCCGGGGAGCACCGCGGCCTAGATAGGCCATGGCGCCTTCTGGTTTTCCTCGTCGACGAGGTTGATGGCAGAGGTGGTGCTTTGGTGCGTTGGCATGCTTCGAAAAGGTGGATCTGCTACAGGCCGCGCTTGTTGCCTCCGTGTGTCATGCCAGGCCTAGGTTTATGTGCAATATCGCTAGGTGGCGGGAAACAGGTGAGGAAATGGCAGGAAACAGTGGCGTGTTCATAGAACACCATCAATTAATGGAAACTTACAATATAATGGAACATCGAGCTATCACAAGAAGTAGATGATGATGAGATGAACACGGACCACACTAGGGAACCCGTTAGTGATGAATTCATCAATCGCAAATGGTTGTACACTAGCTAGTGTTTGCCCACAACACACACGGCTTATTCCATCACAAATAGGTCGGATGGATCAATTATATGCCACGTATACACATTGTCAAAAAGTAATGCGGTAGACCTTCTTTAACATATGTTAAAAATAAAATAAAAATAAAAAACAAGGTCGAGGTTAAATTTGCTGAGGGAATGGTCATTTCAGTCATTCGACTGATATGACCCATCCTATCAGTTATTTAACATCAACACAACTTCCCATCCAGTCACGCATCTGATGGCTGCTCCAGCCTGAGCACACTTAACTTGAGAGTTCTCTTAGATGAGCTACTGGTGGAACAGATAGTCCTTGCTGATATAGGATGCCTCTTCGCATCCTTACGGCGTATCCGGAGACCGCCCGTCCCCCAATGGCCAATACATGTTGTGTAGACAGAGCATATCACATACGTCTTATTAGAAGCAAACGTTTGTGTTATTATCGGTCTTCCCACACATTTCTGATCACAGACCTATTTGTCGCGTATCACACACATCTTGTTATATTAAACCATTTCTGTTCTCTTGTCTCAATGCAAACAGTTCATCCGAGTGAACCACATGTTGTATATCGCACACACACCTTGATATGGCTGTCCGTTTGTTTTGTGTTGCCTAATCACAAACAGTTTATTCGGGTGAACCGTATGCTATGTATCGCACACGCCTTCATTTGGCTACCCGTTTCTTTTGTTCCTCCTCATCGCAAATAGTTAATTGAACTGAACCGTATGGCCTGCATCGCACACGCAACTAAAATTTGAACCGTGTTTGATGCAACCGTCATCGCAAATGTTTCGCACATTTTAGATGGTTCTCTGACACCACCGTTTGCGATTATGGCATCTCACACAATTTCTCTAAGGGTCTCTGATCATAGTGTCGCATTAGCAGCATCCTGCAGTAGTGAATGCATATCCTCCATTTGCCATTTGCCTTGCGCACCACCACTGGATTGGCAAACCATGTCGGGTGGAGCACTCCTCTGACTAAGCCCGCCGCTTCCAACTTCCTAATCTCTTCAATGATGAACTCTTGCCGTTCCAAAGCTTGCTTACCGACCTTCTGCTTGACGGGTCGTGCATGATGACAGACAGCAAGGTGGTGCTCAATCACCTCCCTGGGAACACCGGGGGATGTCAGATGCTTGCCACACAAACACATCGACATTCGCCCGCAGGAAGGCGACGAGCGCTCTTTACTTTTTGCTGTCAAGGGTGGAGCTTATGGTAAAAGCTCCGCCCGTGCTGTCCTCCTTGATGGGCACCTTCTTGGTTTCTGGTGGTGCTGCCTTGGATTTCTTGCTCTTGCCGGTGGAGCTCTCTAGAATGTCCTCATCGGGAACGCAGCACTCCGACGAGGCGCGTTTGCTGGAGTGGGTGCAAGAGGCGTTGTCGGTGGTTTCGGTCTTGCCGGCGACTGAGGCCTTGCTGGTGTTCTTCCCCTCGGGAGCTCTAGTGGCAGGTGCTACAACTGCCTCCCGGTAGAGTTGGTCGGCATAAATGAGCGCATCTTTCTTGTTGCAGCCGACAGAGATGATGCTCATTGGGCTAAGCATCTTCAGCATGTTGTAGGCGTAGTGTGACACTGCCATAAACTTGGCCAGTGCTGGACGGCCAAGGATCCCGTTGTACGGCAACTGGATTTCGGCGACATCAAGAACGATCTTCTATGTCCGGTAGTTCCGGTCACCACCAAATGTGACTATAGTGTGATCTTCCCCTTAGGCTGGCTTCTCCCCGGATTGATCCCATGAAACGTGCTCGTTTCTTGGAGATCTCCATCAAGAATTTGCAACCTCTTGATCACCTTGGGCGAGATCAAGTTCAAACCTGCCCCACCGTCCACTAGCAGTTTTGTCACTTTGAGGTTGCAAATTGTTGGTGAAACCAACAACGGCAAGAACCCAACCGCGGTTGTGCGATCAGGGTGATCCTCGGCGTAAAAAATGATAGGCGTGTTGGACCATTTGAGTGGCTTCTGGGCATTGATGGTCGGCTCCGTCACATTAATCTCGCGCACCCAATGTTTAAGTTGGCGGTGAGAAGAATGCAACGAGGCGCCTCCATCGATGCACATGATTTTCGTGGCTTTTTGAAACTCGTGCTCGCTAGACTCGTCGTCGTCGTCATGATCATCATCTCCCTCTTTCTTATCGCGGCCTCGAGCAGGCCTCTCTTGTTGCTTGTCTTTGCCGCAGCGGCCTCCTTGACCACCATGCTTCTTGTTAGACCCCTCAGCACCATCCTAGTCCTTCTCCTTGTCTCTTCTTTCATACTCAGCTTTCTGCCTCTTCACAAGCTACTCAACTTGCCAGCAGTTTTGGAGGTCATGGCCTTTGGTGCGATGGATCTCACAATGCTGCTTGTCGGAGCCCTCTGGCTTGTCGGCAGCCGCCAAGGCCCGGCAGGCATCGTACCCGGCAATCTCCTTGTCGGGCTCGTCAACCTTGGCCTTCTTGGTGGCGCCGTGGTTGCCGGATTCCTCAACAGCAAGCACGGGCTTGCCCTTGCGCTTCCTGTTGCATTGTCAGCCCTTCTTTGCCGGGGCAACGATGTCTTCATCTCCAGAGTCGCTTCCCGTGCCGGCATCTTTGCCGGGGTACTTCCATCTTTAGCTTGGGCACACATATCGGCCAGAACGTAAAGCTTGGCAACATTCATAACCTTGTTCATCGCTAGCTCTTCATGCATCTTACGATTGCACACATTCAAATGAAACACGCTTATGACAGTGGCAGGATGAACATCTGGGATGTTGTACTGCACATGCTAAATCTCTGTATGTATTTGCAAAAGCATACGCCATCCTTCTGGGAGATGAGATGCAAATCACTTACCTGGCGAGGAGCCGTGTGGCCTCCAGTAAAGGCGCCAACAAACTCGTGGAACAGATCCGACCAAGAGGAGATGGAATCTATCGGCAGGTGCATCAACCACGACCTGACGTTGGGCTTGAGCACCGAAGGGAAGTAGTTGGCAATCATGTTGCATCGCGATGGTGTAAACGCTCAAGAAGTGGGACATATGAGTCATGCCATCATACTTCTTTGGGAACTCTGGTTTGAACGTGTGGGTAGTGGAACAATGGAATTGCCACAACTCATGGGTAAATGCTGGACATGTTATTGCATAAGGCAAGTCACCAGAATCTCCCGGCGTAGGCCTATACGCTATGGGCCCCGCATGCCTATCAGATTGATCGCGCGCTTCCCGTCACCGCTCAATGGTGGTTCGAGCATCCTCTTTGAACCATTCCCGAAGAACTTGATGTTGGTCGCGACAAGCTCGTGGATCAGATGATGCTGTGGATACATCATCACGCACATTGACCCGGCGAGCTGGCAACCGCTGCCGTCGTGGTGGAGGGGAGTGCATCATGGTTGTAGCGCCTCCGATCCTCCCACTGCCGACACGCACCGATGCAATGGACCGGTGCCGTGAAGGACTTGCCTCCTGGTGGTAACCTTATTGGCGTGGCCAATAAGGCTTTGGATAGCAGCCTTCCACTCTTCTTACTTCTCCGCAGCAGGAGGAAAGTCGAGGAGCTATTGTGCTCGTGCCAATGCCTCCGCTCCCATGGATGGCAGCGACAAGCACGAGGAATGGGAGGTGCTCGGACTTCTAACTTTGTTAGAAGGAGCTCCATTACAGTTTCGCAGCCGCGCGCCGTTTTCACCAGCATCTTGGTGTGCATGTTGGTCATGCCCATCTCGAGAGTGATGCTGAAGGCTCTCACCGTGGCGCCGCCCGGGGTCGCCAATGTCGAGGTGCTGCTCGTCGGGCACGACCTGGGAGTACCATGGTGCATGCGCTGGCGGGGTTGTGTTCCTACCCCTGGAGGTCCCCGTGCCGCCCATAGGCAGCACGGCTCCATCCTTGGATGCGGTGGCGTGCAGATCGTCATCGCGGCTGCGGACGATGCCGCTCGCCTGGCTCCTGGTACCAGAATGGCGAGGGTGCTCTTGATCTCCATCGCCACCATTGTATACCCCATCGGCCATCCATGCTGGCACGGGTAGATCAACTCGAGATGAACCAATCGTCATGATCATCTTCTTCTTGGGAGCCATGGTGATGAAGAAACTGACGCGCTAACTGCTAGACTAGGTTTGCACAATCTCGCCGCCCCTACTTGGCACGCCAAAGATGTCGGGGAAATGACACCTATGGGATCACGTGGAACCCTTCTATGGTTGGCAGGGAGAGAGGGGTGCGAAAGAGCAGGTTCAGCGATCAACACGATGGATTTTTACCCGGGTTCGGGCAGTTGAGAAGCGTAAAACCCTACTCCTGCTTTGAGTGTGTATTTAGTGTTCTTGGACCTCGATTAGCTGCTATGCCTGCCCAGTCCAAAAAGTTCGAATCCTTCTCTAGTACGCCTTGGGCCTCCTTTGATACTCAGGGGCTGCCACAGTGGCAAATAGGCACAGAGGAGGTGTAAAGCTGCTACAGTGTCCGTGCTTATCACAGAAGTTATAAGACAAATGCATTAAATGCACTACTTATGTGCCCCCTGAACTTTATCAGGGATGGAAACAGAACCTGTCCCGTCCTCGCCGCCTCACCCTGTATTGACATGCATCCAAGATGATGTGGCAAGCAGCGCCAAGCTGACTGGCTAGTCGCTGCGCTAGAGCGGTGGCAGGATCTTCACGAAGATCTACATGCCACCACATAGGTGCTTGCCTAGTTGGCAGGCTGGTTGCTGTGCTGGAACGGTCGCAGGGCGGCGGAACCTTGTCGTGCGCGAGCCTCGCTGTGGCTTCGCAGTTGTCCCCGGCAAGAGTCTTGCTAGGGGCTTCACGGTCATCCCCGGCAAGAGCCTTGACAGGGACTTCATCCTCTGGTCTTCACGAAGATCTGCATGCCACCAGCCTTCACAAAGATCTACATGCTACTACGCATGTGCCCCTGAGTCTTGGTCTTGATATTGTCGATGGTGTCAGAGCTCTCAACCTCAAGGGTGGTGGTCCTGTTAGTGCTTTGCAAGCTGTCCCGACAAGGATCTTGTCGGGGCTTCGCAAGCCACCCCGGCAAGGATCTAGATGGGGGTCTAGCTTGTCTTCTGCTCTCTGTTTAATGGTTTGGATGCCACCTTGGTCTTCTTGTATGTTTCCTACAACTGCCCCGTCAAGCCTCGCCACAGGTATGGCTACAACTACCCGTACACAAGTAAGGGGTACAAAAGGGCCCAGACTTGTGTACACCGATAGATATCATCTATCAACCTGTAATCCAAGTCATAGCAATATCCAATAAATAATCCAGAGAATAATATAGTCACCTCATAATAAACCCCTAGGGTAGCATACTACTAAGATCATGCTGAATCTAAAGACTATGATGCTACTAATCCAATAACAATATCAAGATATTAACCTAAGATCCACATGATAGCTTCAACTCCAAGATAATACTCCAACGCATATTATCAGATACCAAAACAATATAAGCCACTAATAATCCAATGGCAACATGTCATCCACCATCTACAAGATATTAGTCCTAGGAATCCAAATAACATCATGGCAATAGCGAGATCAAAACAACTCCAAGAAATGCCATGAACAAATCATACATACGTAAAGCAATATTTTTGATAAGTTTAATTAACTTAAACCATGATATTGCATTGTAGTCATGCAAATGGAGGGCGTGGCTTGCCTGGGGTGGAGGGATTCATCGGTAAGAAGTGCAAGAAGGTCACAGAAAAAATCGCGGAAAACATTCTCTCTCGGAGGGGGATGAATAAAGGCATGGGCAAAATGGTCATTTTCAAAATGCAACAACATCATGAAAATGATACCGACAGAACAGGCTCGGCAATACGAAGAAATGGGCTTTGGAATCACCTCATTTGGAGTTGGGAGTGAAAAGATATAGTTGTATTTCTGCTAGGGACCTATCTATAATGCAATCATCACAAATAGGCCCTCGGCAGGAAAAACAGAACGCGCCTTTGCTGAAATACGCTTTCATAGAAGTAAAAGCGCATTCCTGCCCATAGCCGCACCAGTTTACGCTTTCGGTTAGGGAGAACTTATTCCGTGGAATACGCTTCCACTAATCCACGTCAGCATGCCGGCCCGGTCAGCGCATAGAGGCCGACAAGCGGGGCATGTCACGGGGCAGTGGACGGAGCCAGGGGCACGGGGTGGAAGGTATGAGTGCAATTAAAGCCATTTCAACCACTATTCACCCGTGGGCGCATGACGGCGGGTGCCGATGAGGAAACTGCCAGAGGGGTAACATGGTCATAGAGCGTCGTGAGGCAGCACGGAGTCACGTCGGCAACCAAAGATGCGTGGAGGATAGCTGGAGAGAGGAGCCCGAACCAGAACGATGTTCTAGATGTGGCCACAACGAGCAGAGTGCGTGCGAAGGCAAAATCCAACACGGTCACCATGCGACATGGCACGCACAGGAGGAAATGGGCTGGCAAACCTTGTCTAGGGTGTTGGCTCTCCACCCTGGAGGCTGTAGAAAGTGAAATCTCGAGAGAAGGGACTCTGAAGCGAAGGTAAGCATCGGTTAAAGTTTGCTGCATCAAACTTGATCAGGCCACTGTGCTCAACAGAGAATTGATTAGGGCCGAAGTTGCTGTCTTGGGTGTTTAGCTTAGGAAGGACTATAATCCTAGGGGTTATGAGTGGAAGTGGACCACAAAACAAGAGGATTGCTTCGTAACTGCATATTTGGTCCAGAAACTTGATTTTGAAGTTGCACTCACTTGGAGTAGTCACTTGATCTCAAATTTGGCAAGGCAACTTGTTTTGGACATATAAAGATGCTGAAAAAGTTTTATACCAATTGGACTTGCCATGTACTTGCTTCACAAACATCCTCTCTGTCCAGTTGCATTAATATTGGTGATAAAGTGGCTTAAGTAAATGATCCCAAATTTGGTGCATAGATGTTATTTGGGTAGGAGCATGATCTGGTAATTTCTCAGAATTAATGAAGCATTATACACTACAAAAAAATACACTTCCGTGATGATACGTGTTTGTCACAGTAGGTCGTTTTGTCATGCATGTACATCCATGACGATTTTATGACAGAATCAAGATAGTCATACCTGTGCTGCCGTAGAAGTGTTCCATGACATTACCAAAATTATCATCACGGAAGTGTCCACTTCCATGACGATAAATCACACGTCACAGAAGTGCTTTCGTCAAGGGTGACCGACACATGGCATCCACCGTAATGGAACGCTATTAAGCTATCGGGTCCGGTTTTGGATCCGGTAACCCGTTAACAGCCCGGACAAATGGGATTTTCCACGTGTAAAATCATCGTTGGCCGGAGGAAATACGTGTTCCCTCACCGTTGGGACAGATGTCATCCACTCATTGGATAGGAGGCGCCTATGATAGGTCGACACGTGGCATGACCCAACAGTGGCCCATTACGGTGAAAAAGGTCGGCCCAGTAAAAATTAGTAGGCCGGCCCATATAAGCCCTACTTGTGTCAGGTCCATTTAAGCCTACGACCCATACAAGATGTGCCAATTCGGCCCGTCAACGGTCAGTTAAAGATTTGACACCATTGCTGCCCGTCATCAGTTCGAGCCCGTTAATAGCCCGCTATATATTTGGGTTCAATATCGGCCTGATGAGATTTCGGCCTGTTAACGGCCCATTCAATGGATGGGCCAATTTTCAGGATGTACATCTTTCGGACTTTTAGCGACCCATTTAAATGTTGGGCTAATTTTCGGCCCGGTGTGTCTTTCAGCCTGTTGACGGCCCATAAATCAATTGGGCCATTTGTAGTCGGACCTGAGGTTTGGCCTTTTAGCGGCCCATTTAAGTGTTGGGCCAATTCCCGGTCCTGTGTGCCTTTCAGCCTGTTAACGGACCATAAATGAGTTGGGCCATTTGTAGTCGGACCTGAGTTTTGGTCTTTTAACGGCCCATGCCCTTCATGGTCCAATACCAGCCCGGTTTCTCTTTCGGCCTGGTAAAGGCCCACACTACAGTTGGGCCATTTACATTACAACCTGACTTTCGGCCTCTTAGTGGCCCATGCTCTTCATGGTCCAGTACAATCTCGCTGTCTCTTTTGGCCTGCTAAAGGCCCACAGTATAGTTGGGCCATATGTAGCCCGAACTTAGTAACGAACTGTTAACGGCCCGTGAAATCAACTGGGCCCACCTGTTGCCCGCTTCGATGTTGGCCTGTTAACGACCCGCGAGGTAAGAGGGCCGACCATTAACTTTCGGCCTTGTAACGTCCCATTAACTTAATGGGCCCACTAAAGTTCGTCCATGTCTTTAGGCCAAATTAGATAATTTGAGCCCATTACGACGAGCAATATGCATAGGACCAAAACCGATAAAGCAAAGGTACGGCATACGGGGAAAAACGTTGCAGATCCAGCATATATTACAGGAAATTACATCCACTGGGCAATCAAAGATTGATGCCAATGCAAATAAATTAAAAGAAGCTAACGATCTACAACGTCACAATCTGCAACCTCAGCACGGATGACGCCCATAAGCATGTGGGCAAGTTCTTGCTGCTTTGCTACACTGTCTCTGAAAACATTGATCAGTTGTTGTGTTGCACGACTCTGCACCTGTGATTCCTCCACCATTTCCATCATTGCTTCAGCCATTAATTGGTTCACAAACATACATTTTTTCCGTTGCATTCGAGACAGAGGATACTCAACAGATTCAGATGGCGATTTTGGGTGGCTTGTATTATTGATAGTGGAGAGTGTCTCGACCACTGCATCATAACATAAATTAGGAGGGGAACCAAACAGATTAATCATGAGTTATTGCCATATTACCTGGCCTAGATTTATTGGAAAGAAACAATGGGGTTGCCTTGTTGTTTTCAGAGTTTGTCTTCTTATCTTCAGCAGCCTGCACCGAATTAACACACTAGCATTGCTATCATTGGCCAAGTCAGATAAAGCAACATTGACACAACGAACGTTTGGGAAACTAGGCTACACCAAAGTAACACAATATGGCATAGCTATCATCAGCCAGGTAAGGTAATACGAAAGCAACATTGACACAATGAATGAATGGGCAACCAGAGCAGTACTACAATTCAGTAATGTGCATGATATGAGATAGTACACTCATGCGACTCAGTATGCAAAACTACCAAGCAGTTTTCTTTACAAAAATCAACATTGGCGCCTTTAACATTTCGCTACAACTAATTTTAGATCAGATAAAGGTTGGATTCACGTCGATTAACAAAATACATGCTAATGTAAAAAATATAGTGATATACAACAGGTACTTACATCAGCATTGGAGCACAGAGAATTCCCGCAAGATATTTTCCTCGAATACAATCCCAATGAAGGAAGTCTTCTATCATTTAACCTTATTTTCTAAAAGAGAGATGGGTAAGAAACATGTAGAAAATATGATCAGAATGCTATAAAATTTCATGATGCGAGGATACGCACATGCTTCTTAGAATGGAGTTGACATTCTTTTGCTGGACTGGAGCGGACTAGTTCTTTGGCCACTGGAATCTGCTTATAATTAGTGGGAGTTGGGTTTCTCTATGCTGGAGCAGTATCTATGAAAAATTGATTTGGTTTATTATCTCCTGGCGTTTGGATCTTTTGCAAAGACCAGGTTTGTAACACTTCAGATTCTAACATAGCCGTCTTCCCCTTGCATGCCTTATATAGAAGAATGGTGCTTCAATTATAAAACATGCCACAGCAGAGATGGAATAGGTACTGAAGAATAGAAAGGGATGACATATTGACATCTATTCCCTCCATCCAGAAATAAATGGATGGGTCTAAGCGTATTTCAGTTCTAGATACATCAAGTTTTATCCATTTCTTCGACATGTAATCCGGACAGAGGGAGTATGATGTAAGAGCTAGGGATACGACAGGACAACACAGTAAAAAAACACTGAAAACCCACTGCAGAACCAAAGTATTCAAACCCACTGATATGAGATAGTACACTCATGCAACTCAGGATGCAAAACTACCACGCAGTTTTCCTTACAAAAATCAACATTGTGGCCTTTAATCATACATTTTGCTACAACTAAATTTAGATGAGATGATGGTTGGATTCACGCCGATTAGCAAAATACATGCTGATGTAAAAATATAGTGATATACAACAGGTACTTACATCTGCATTGGAGCACGGAGAATTCCTGCAAGAATCTTTCCTCATGACGATACCTGTGGAGAAATTCTTCTATCTGTTAAGCTTATTTTCTAAAAGAGAGATGGGTAAGAAACATGTAGAAAATATGATCAGAATGCTATAAAATTTCATGATGCAAGGATATGCACACGCTTCTTAGAATGGAGTTGACATATTTTTGCTGGACTGGAGCGGACTAGTTCTTTGGCCACTGGAATCTGCTTATTATCAGTAGGAGTTGGGTTTCTCTGTGCTGGAGCAGTATCTATAAAAACTGGAGTTGGTTTATTATCTCCTGGTGTTTGGATCTTTTGCAAAGACCTGGTTTGTAACCCTTCAGATTCTAACATAGCCGTCTTCCCCTTGGATGCCTTGTATAGAAGAATGGTGCTTCAATTATAAAACATGCTACAGCAGAGAGATGGAATAGGTACTGAAGAATATAAAGGCATGACATATTGACATCTATTCCCTCCATCCAGAAATAAATGGATGGGTCTAAGCGTATTTCAGTTCTAGATACATCCAGTTTTATCCATTTCTGCGACTTGTAATCCGGACGGAGGGAGTATGATGTAAGAGCTAGGGATATGACAGGACAACACAGTAAAAAAAACACTGAAAACCCACTGCAGAACCAAAGTATTCAAACCCACTGATATGAGATAGTACACTCATGCAGCTCAGGATGCAAAACTACCACGCAGTTTTCCTTACAAAAATCAACATTGTGGCCTTTAATCATACATTTTGCTACAACTAAATGTAGATGAGATGATGGTTGGATTCACGCCGATTAAAAAAATACATGCTGATGTAAAAATATAGTGATATACAACAGGTACTTACATCTGCATTGCAGCACTAAGAATTCCTGCAAGAATCTTTCCTCAGGACGATACCTGTGGAGAAATTCTTCTATCTATTAAGCTTATTTTCTAAAAGAGAGATGGGTAAGAAACATGTAGAAAATATGATTAGCATGCTATAAAATTTCATGATGCAAGGATACGCACACACTTCTTAGAATGGAGTTGACATATTTTTGCTGGACTGGAGCGGACTACTTCTTTGGCCACTGGAATCTGCTTATTATCAGAAGGAGTTGGGTTTCTCTGTGCTGGAGCAGTATCTATAAAAACTGGAGTTGGTTTATTATCTCCTGGCGTTTGGATCTTTTGCAAAGACCTTGTTTGTAACCCTTCAGATTCTAACATAGTCGTCTTTCCCTTGGATGCCTTGTATAGAAGAATGGTGCTTCAATTATAAAACATGCTACAGTAGAGAGATGGAATAGGTACTGAAGAATAGAAAGGTATGACATATTGACATGTATTCCCTCCATCCGGAAAAAATGGATGGGTCTAGGCGTATATCAGTTCTAGATACATCTTTTTTTATCCATTTCGGCAACATGTAATCCGGACGGAGGGAGTATGGTGTAAGAGCTAGGGATACGATAGGACAACACAGTAAAAAACACTCGTTGAATGTAAAATTGTATGCTAGTGGAATACGTACAGAAAAAAACTATGGCAACATACACGTGTATGATTGGGAAACTAAGATGGCATTGCAACAGAGCACTAGAACAGCACTTCAATGTAAAAAAACATGGTATGGTAGAAATGCATAAGATATTCAGAAGCATGATGTCCAAATTAAGCAGATGGCATTGCGATAGAGTAGAATGACAGTACTTGAATTTGAAAACATGTTATCATGAATGGAATAGGTACTGAAAAACAGGAAGGCATGGCATATTTACATGCATGATCAGCATGCTAAGCACATGGCACTGCAAGAGAGTAGATACACTCCAGGACATTATATGCATGTTGTACCCATATAACGGGCCAAGTTAGAGCAAGGACCTTGTGGGGTGAAGATGATTCATCATCTTTCTACATGTCTTTTGAAGAACTTCCTTTACATGTTCCATCATATTGGGTATCATTGACATCAAGTTTATTGTCCTTTATATTGCTCCATGAGGTTCTTGTGGATATATCAGTGTGTGCAATTATATTTGACATGCATGGAAGACAACTAGTAGTTAGATTTATGTAATGAGTGCCTGTAGGAGTCGACATAAATAGTAGGACTGGGGTTAACTAGCAGCAACAGGTCTCAAAAACTAAAGGGAGAACACAGATGAAAGCTACAGAATATGTATCGTTTGTACTCGAGAATAACTAGATGGCACACAAAAGTATTAAACAACAACATAGGTAATACTAGAAGTGGTATAATACTATAATCACCAGCCTGTGGGATATCATTGGCTGATGGATGATAACTATGGAACAGTGTTACCTAAAGAACAATTATCTTAGCTGAACTATGGAACATCGTTAACTCCTGAACAAGACCCGTAAGAGATCAGCATGAATATACAGTGAAATGTGATGATCTATTTTCCATGCTTAGATGAATAAGAGAGCCATAAATGTTGCACACAAGTAAGGTGAGGGTACAACCTATCTGGCCGCCATCCATAGGAGTGAGCATCATGTGCTAACTTGTCGATGGCCCTGCAGTTGTTGTGGCTGTCCATGTCGGGCACGCGCATTCGATGCAGGGAACTGTTGAGTGGGGACTATAGATCCTTTCTCGTGTATGCTTCCCTTGTTGGAGCAGCCGCGATGATTCAGAAGATGGTGTGGCTGAATATGCAGATAACTCATAATGTTAAGAATGACACATCTCTTTGATCTGAAGAAATACACTAAGAGATTAACAGCAAGGTACGAGAGTGGTCACACGTCTGTTGAATGAAGACTAAATTGGTGTCACATGATTTTATTTTATTTTGGTACTGTCCGATCTACGCCGGATGGCTTGATGGCCGTCTTGTGCCTCCCGGCTGACATGTTTGGAATCTTCCCCGAAGAGCCAGCAACCAACGGCAGAGCCGCCTGCCTCCGCCGTCCGTGGCCCCGGCCAAAACACGCTCCTCGCCCCACCGCACTACCGTGGTTGCGCCGCCCCCGGGCCAATCCACAAAGACTCCCCATCATCCAGATCCGGCGGTGGCAGTAGCTTCAACCCACGCAACTCTAATATAGCCATCTATGCGCTGCTTCCATAGCGAAACTGCGGCCCCGCACCCTTACGTTAGACACCAGCCAACCGGCAGCCTAGGAGCTCTGCCGCTTGGAGGGGTGCTGCTTCCCATTGAGAATCGATTGGCCCAGAATAAAAATTCAGATAATTGACGCCTAAATAAAGTGTTTTGAGATGAGGGTGTGACCTATCTGGTGGTATGGTGAAGTAGGCATGTCCAGCTGCCGAGTCGGTGAGGCCGACGCAGTTGTGGTGGCGACCGGCGGCAGGGAAACAGCGATGTCGCGATGGTCGACGACTACGGGGAAGCAGCGCGGGACTCTAGACGGATCCAAAGTTGGAGCCGCTCCGACGCCGTGAACAACGGCGGGGTGAATCGGCTCCGGTACGGTTCACGCGGCCGTCGTCGAGGCAGCTCCAGCAGCACGGAGTAAGAGACACACGACCCAGTGCACGACGACAAATGGACAGCATCTCCGGCATTAGGGAGGAGGGCGGCTGTGATATTGGTGTGATGGGGGGGGCATGGAGGAGGGGCTGATGTTTCACGGCTCGGGAGAAGGGAGCTTCCGGGGAGAAGGTGATTTGGCGCCCACGATGTATGAATGGGGGGGGGGGGGTTGGGAGGGGAGTGGAACCATGTCTTACGGACGCATTTGTCTGAAATGTGAGGGGGAGCTACAGTTCTACCCCTGCCGTTAGGCTTCTCGGCTTGGGTCTGTGTACAAAGGGTCGGGGATAGTAGAGTAACTTTGCTTCTCCCCAAATAGTGGGCGGGAGCGATTTTGGGCGAGGAGGGCGTGTTTTGAAATATAGTGGGCACGAGCGATTTCGGGCGAGGAGAGCGTGTTTTGAAATAGTGGGCACGAGCTATTTCGAGCGAGGAGAGCGTGTTTTGCCGACCATGGTTTATGAATTATTTGGCACATGTCATTTCAGCCGAGGAGAAGGCGCGCTTGGATGAAGTTACGAACCTACCCTCGATGTACAACGGACCAATTGATGCATGTCCCACATAGGACGGTAATTTCGTGTCTCCCATTTATTTGCTCGAGCGAATTCCACCGAGCAGAGGATGTTTAACGGTTCGTTCAAATTTTGGGAGAATAAGCATCCACGTCTACCTTACCAAGTCGATTTGAATCAAATTTTGAAATATTAGCTTGCCACTTCTTTTTTAGATGGAGAGATGATGCTCGGGAGTAATGTGTTTTTACATGCTCGTTGCTAGCGATTTACTATATGACAAATAGTTGACCAACTCAAAAACGGGAATCAAACCCAAAATGAAATATCTCGATTCAATGAAATAGCCCGTTCACCAGGTCAAAATAGCGAACTAAATCCAAAATTGAACACCTCAATCGAGTAGCATGTTGTATAGTATTATAATACTCCATGAACATGTTGAAAGTCAAATTAATGAAGTTGTTTGATATACGCATATCCGTTCATGTGCAGATTGCAAACAACATGTTCTCCAATTTAAATATTTTAATGCAAGTTTACATCGAAACATGGTTTATATCAGTCTTTGATGCATAAAACGCGACATCCCCCTCTCCCGGACTCCTACTCTCTCTCTCTCTATCTCTCTCTCTCTCTCACTCTCTCTCTCTCTCTCTCTCTCTCTCTCTCTCTCTCTCTCTAACAATCTTCAATTCTGCCGCACGCATCCGACACACAAACCTTGTTGGTCCCTCTCCCTTTCTCTCCATCTCTATCTCTTTGTGTGTGTGGCGGGGTCTTTCTAGTTTGCATGCATATATACTCCATCTATAGGTCTCTCTCGCACACTATGTATGATACTCTAGTCCAAGCTAGATATCTTGGGTGCACTAATTGTACGCACACAAATTCCTTGGCTCGTTGCCCGTAACTCTCTCACGCACCACTCTGTCGTCTCGAAGCTCTTCCCCCTCTCTCTCAAACTCTCCATCTACCTAGGTCACACATACACATGCATATCTCACTCGCACTCGATAGGCCCATCTAAAACTCTATCTCTCTCCCTCGTTCTCTCTCCATCTCACACGCACGCACACACAATCTCATGCCTAGCTAGTCAAGTATGATGGTCTCTCACTAAATTGTAGGCACACGCAGTCCCCCCTATATGTATATGACGAGCTAATCTTAGTCTCCATCACAAACATGTGCATGGTCTATCTCGATTTCTCTAGGGGCATCTTTCTATCGCGCACGCACCTCCCTTGATCTCCCACCCATATAGTCCCCTCACGATCTCGAGGGGATCTCTCTATCACAAACACACCCTCTCTCCCTCCCCATGCGTCCATGTTCTCCATGTGTCCCTCTCGACCTTTGTTCCTTGTTGGCCAGACCTATATTGGACATGTGCTATAGGGGTGTCTCTCTCCGTTGCAAACAATCGCACACTAGCTATCTTCGTGTGTCTCCTCGCCTCGCTTTTCTATCTCGGAGATGCATGCGTGATATGTTCGCATAAGAAACGAAAAAACACACACTCTCTCTCTAATTTATCGTTTGTTGTCACTTTCTCTTTCACACACATACTCTTTTTGCACACTTACTCATTCTCCTTCACACGCACTTGATCTCTCTCGATTTAGGCACTCTCCTCGGTCCATAGCATATAGATTTATTGAAAAGTCAAACATCACAAAGTTTGACCATGTACATGGAGAAAAACAATTACATCTACAACGGCAAACATATACCATTAGATTCACCATGAGATGTATTTTCGTATGATGTATCTTTGGTATTGTAGATATAAATAACATTTGCGTAAACCTCATCAAAGTTTCCAAAGTTTGACTTCTAAAATATTTACATGCACTGCATTATCGAGCAGATGGAATATCTCTTTCCCCCTCTCAGCTATCTGACGCACCACTCAGCCTTATCGGGGCTCCTCAATCTCTCTCAAACTTTAGATCTCCCTAGTTCACACATACACATGTATCGCTCGCGCTATACATATAGACCCATCCAACACTCTCCGCCCTTGTTCTTTCTCTATGTGACACGCACCCCCCTAATTACCATAATCCCTCACTCCATCATAGGCGCAAGCACTCCCCCCCTAAGTATGATTATCTCTCGCTAGCCATCAGGAACACACGTATTGTCTCCTTCCATTCATACGTCTATCTCGATATCTCTCGGGGTATCTTCTATTGCGCACACACCTTGTCACTCGATCTCCCACTCATGTAGTCCCATCACGATCTCCAGGGGATCTCTCTATGAAAAACATACACTCTCTCCTCCCCATGTCTGCATTTTCTCCGTACGTCTCTCTCGACCTCTCTCCCTTGTTTGTCAGACCCCTCTTGGCCACGTGCTAGGGGTCTTGCTCTCTCGGTTGCAAACAACCACACACTATCTCCTCACCTTGCTTCCGTTGTCGAAGATGCATGTGTGATATGTTTGCTTAAGACAAACACGCTTTTTCTCTACTTTTATTGTGTGTTGTCCATGTCTCTTTCACACACACACACACACACACACACACACACACACACACTTTTTTCACTCACTCTTTCTATTTCACTCTCTCTCTCCCTCTCTCTCTCTCTCTCTCTCTCTCTCTGTGTGTGTGTGTGTGTGTGTCTAGTTAGGGACTCTGTCACGTCCATAAGCATATGGATGTTTTGATAAGTCAAACCTCAGAAAAGTTTGACCAGGTATATGTGGAGAAAAACATTTACATCTGGAACGATCATTAGATTCATCACAACATGTACTTACTTCATACTATCATTTATTTTTGGTATTGTAGATATAAGTAATTTCTTTATAAACTTGGTCAAAGTTTCAAAAGTTTGACTTTAAAAAAAATGTTGGAACTACATTATCAAACGAAGGGAGTAGCTCTTTCTCTCTCTCTCTCTGCTATCTCTCACAGGCCTCCCCTCTCACTCGAACTCTCTATACCGACGGATTATACGCTCACTGTGTCACCGTATAGCTCCGTATATTGTTTAGTTGACCAGTCAACCAGTCCACATGCTACCTTGTCAGCTCGTGTTCTGTATCTTCGTGTGCTGGCCCATGTGGCAGTGGGTGAAAATAAGTAAACTAGAGGTCCATCTGACACACGGTGAACTAAACAACGTTGAAACCACTCGGGATAGCACCCCGCATGCTAGTAAATTGAGGACGCATTGAGGACACACTTCTTCCATGTGAAGGACGCACTTGCGCACAATTCACCACTGCGCGGCGGCATGCACAGAAGGACGCACTCGTGCACACCCAGCACACAACACACACCAGCACACGTGTGTTGATGCTCAAAAATGGCATGATCGCAAAGAGTGACTTGAGGTTGTAGCAAGATGAGGTTGAATATATGATTTCATGTCACCATTGGATGGCTCTCTTCAACCCGATCGAAATAAATATAGAGATGATCCAAAATGGAGCTTGGATGAAAAAGTTATGACAATCTTAGAGATGCATGTATTAACATCAGACTAAAGAATGTCATGAAACCTAATTAAGGTGGTCTCTGATGGAAAAAGTTACAACTACAAAGTTCTGTTGGGGAACGTAGTAATTTCAAAAAAATTCCTACGCACACGCAAGATCATGGTGATGTATAGCAACGAGAGGGGAGAGTGTTGTCTACGTACCCTCGTAGACCGAAGCAGAAGCGTTGACGCAACGTAGAGGAAGTAGTCGTACGTCCTCCCGGTTCAACCAATCCAAGCACCGTTACTCCGGCACCTCCGAGTTCTTGACACACGTACAGCTCGATGATGCACCCCCGATCTCCGATCCAGCAGAGGCGCGGGGGGGGGGGGGAGTTCCGTCAGCACGACGGCGTGGTGACGATCTTGATGTTCTCCTGTCGCAGGGCTTCGCCTAAGCACCGCTACAATATGACCGAGGTGTAATATCGTGGAGGGGGGCACCGCACACGGCTAAGGAACGATCAATGATCAACTTGTGTGTCTAGGGTGCCCCCCTACCCCCGTATATAAAGGAGGGAGGGGGAGGCCGGCCGGCCCCCTTGGGGCACGCCAAGGGAGGAGGAATCCTCCTCCTAGTAGGAGTAGGATTCCCCCTTTCCTACTCCTACTAGGAGGGGGAAGAAAGGAGGAGAGGGGGGAAAGGAAAGGGGGGCGCCGCCCCCCCCCCCCTCCTACTCCAATTCATACTGGAGGGATAGGGGGCGCGCGGCCCACCCTGGCCGCCCCTCTCTCTTCCCACCTAGGCCCATGTGGCCCATTAACTCTCCCGGGGGGTTCCGGTAACCCCCCCCCCCCGGCACTCCGTTTTTTCCGAAAACTTTCGGAACCTTTCCGGTGTCCGAATATAGTCGTCCAATATATCAATCTTTATGTCTCGACCATTTCGAGACTCCTCGTCATGTCCGTGATCACATCCGGGACTTCGAACAAACTTCGGTACATCAAAATACATAAACTCATAATATAACTGTCATCGAAACCTTAAGCGCGCGGACCCTACGGTTCGAGAATAATGTAGACATGACCGAGACACATCTCCGGTCAATAACCAATAGCAGGACCTGGATGCCCATATTGGTTCCTACATATTCTAAGAAGATCTTTATCGGTCAAACCGCATAACAACATACTTTGTTCCCTTTGTCATCAGTATGTTACTTGCCCGAGATTTGATCGTCGGTATCCAATACCTAGTTCAATCCCGTTACCGGCAAGCCTCTTTACTGGTTCTGTAATACGTCATCTCATAACTAACTCATTAGTTACATGCTTGCAAGGCTTAGGTGATGAGTATTACCGAGAGGGCCCAGAGATACCTCTCCGACAATCGGAGTGACAAATCCTAATCTCGAATTATGCCAACTCAACATGTACCTTCGGAAACACCTGTAGAGCACCTTTATAATCACCCAGTTACGTTGTGACGTTTGGTAGCACACAAAGTGTTCTTCTGGTAAACGGGAGTTGCACAATCTCATAGTTGCAGGAACTTTGTATAAGTCATGAAAAAAGCAATAACAGTATACTAAACGATCAAGTGCTAGGCTAACAGAATGGGTCATGTCAATCACATCATTCTTCCAATGATGTGATCCCACTAATCAAATGACAACATATGTCTATGGTCAGGAAACATGACCATGTTTGATTAATGAGCTAGTCAAGTAGAGGCATACTAGTTACCATAGTTTTGTCTATGTATTCACACATGTATTATGTTTCCGGTTAATACAATTCTAGCATGAATAATAAACATTTATCATGATATGAGGAAATAAATAATAACTTTATTATTGCCTCTAGGGCATATTTCCTTCAGTCTCCCACTTGCACTAGAGTCAATAATCTAGATTACATAGTAATGATTCTAACACCCATGGAGTCTTGGTGCTGATCATGTTTTGCTCGTGAGAGAGGCTTAGTCAACGGGTCTGCAACATTCAGATCCGTATGTATCTTGCAAATCTCTATGTCTCCCACTTGTACTTGGTCCCGAATGGAATTGAAGCGTCTCTTGATGTGCTTGGTCCTCTTGTGAAATATGGATTCCTTTGCTAAAGCAATTGCACCACTATTGTCACAGAAGATCTTCATTGGTCCCGATGCACTAGGTATTACACCTAGATCGGAAATGAACTCCTTCATCCAGACTCCTTCATTTGCTGCTTCAGAAGCAGCTATGTACTCCGCTTCACATGTAGATCCCGCCATGACGCTTTGTTTAGAACTTCACCAACTTACAGCTCCACCATTTAATACAAACACGTATCCGGTTTGCGATTTAGAATCGTCCAGATCAGTGTCAAAGCTTGCATCGACGTAACCATTTACGACTAGCTCTTTGTCACCTCCATATACGAGAAACATATCCTTAGTCCTTTTCAGGTATTTCAGGATGTTCTTGACCGCTGTCCAGTGATCCACTCCTGGATTACTTAGGTACCTTCCTGCTAAGCTTATTGCTAAGCATACGTCAGGTCTGGTACACAGCATTGCATACATGATAGAGCCTATGGCTGAAGCATAGGGAACATTTTTCATTTTCTCGCTATCTTCTGCTGTGGTCGGGCATTGAGTTCGACTCAACTTCACACCTTGTAGCACAGGCAAGAATCCTTTCTTTGCCTGATCCATATTGAACTTTTTCAATATTTTGTCAAGGTATGTGCTTTGTGAAAGTCCTATTAAGCGTCTTGATCTATCTCTATAGATCTTGATGCCTAATATGTAAGCAGCTTCACCGAGGTCTTTCATCGAAAAACTTTTATTCAAGTATCCCTTTATGCTATCCAGAAATTCTATATCATTTCCAATTAATAATATGTCATCAACATATAAAACTAGAAATGCTACAGAGCTCCCACTCACTTTCTTGTAAATACAGGCTTCTCCAAATGTCTGTATAAAACCATATGCTTTGATCACACTGTCAAAGCGTTTATTCCAACTCCGAGATGCTTGCACCAGTCCATAAATGGAACGTTGGAGCTTGCATACTTTGTTAGCGCCTTTTGGATCAACAAAACCTTCCGGCTGCATCATATACAACTCTTCTTCTAGAAATCCATTCAAGAATGCAGTCTTGACATCCATTTGCCAAATTTCATAATCATGAAATGCGGCAATAGCCAACATGATTCAGACAGACTTAAGCATCGCTACGGGTGAGAAAGTCTCATCGTAGTCAACCCCTTGAACTTGTCGAAAACCTTTTGCAACAAGTCGAGCTTTGTAGACAGTAACATTACCATCAGCGTCAGTCTTCTTCTTAAAGATCCATTTATTCTCAATGGCTTGGCGATCATCGGGCAAGTCAACCAAAGTCCATACTTTGTTTTCATACATGGATCCCATCTCGAATTTCATGGCCTCTAGCCATTTTGCGGAATCTGGGCTCATCATCGCTTCCTCATAGTTCGTAGGTTCATCATGGTCAAGTAACATGACTTCCAGAATAGGATTACCGTACCACTCTGGTGCGGATCTTACTCTGGTAGACCTACGAGGTTCAGTAGAAACTTGATCTGAAGTTTCATGATCAATATCATTAGCTTCCTCACTAATTGGTGTATTTGTCACAGGAACCGGTTCTCGTGATGAACTACCTTCCAATAAGGGAGTAGATACAGTTATCTCATCAAGTTCTACTTTCCTCCCACTCACTTCTTTCGAGAGAAACTCCTTCTCTAGAAAGGATCCAGTCTTAGCAACGAATGTTTTGCCTTCGGATCTGTGATAGAAGGTGTACCCAACAGTCTCTTTTGGGTATCCTATGAAGACACATTTCTCCGATTTGGGTTCAAGCTTATCTGGTTGAAGTTTCTTCACATAAGCATCACAGCCCCAAACTTTAAGAAACGACAACTTTGGTTTCTTGCCAAACCACAGTTCATAAGGCGTCGTCTCAACGGATTTTAATGGTGCCCTATTTAACGTGAATGCGTCCGTCTCTAAAGCATAACCCCAAAATGATAGCGGTAAATCGGTAAGAGACATCATAGATCGCACCATATCAAGTAAAGTACGATTACGACGTTCGGACACACCATTTCGTTGTGGTGTTCCAGGTGGTGTGAGTTGCGAAACTATTCCGCATTGTTTCAAATGTAAACCAAACTCGTAACTCAAGTATTCTCCTCCACGATCAGATCATAGAAACTTTATTTTCTTGTTACATGATTTTATACTTCACTCTGAAATTCTTTGAACTTTTCAAATGTTTCAGACTTGTGCTTCATTAAGTAGATATACCCATATCTGCTCAAATCATCTGTGAAGGTGAGAAAATAACGATATCCGCCACGAGCCTCAACATTCATCGGGCCACATACATCTGTATGTATGATTTCCAACAAATCTGTTGCTCTCTCCATAGTTCCGGAGAATGGTGTTTTAGTCATCTTGCCCATGAGGCACGGTTCGCAAGTACCAAATGATTCATAATCAAGTGATTCCAGAAGTCCATCAGTATGGAGTTTCTTCATGTGTTTTACACCGATATGACCTAAACAGCAGTGCCACAAATAAGTTGCACTATCATTATCAACTCTGCATCTTTTGTCTTCTACATTATGAATATGTGTATCACTACTATCGAGATTCAATAAAAATAGACCACTCTTCAAGGGTGCATGACCATAAAAGATATTACTCATATAAATAGAACAACCATTATTCTCTGATTTAAATGAATAACCGTCTCGCATCAAACAAGATCCAGATATAATGTTCATGCTCAACGCAGGCACCAAATAACAATTATTCAGGTCTAAAACTAATCCCGATGGTAGATGTAGAGGTAGCGTGCCGACCGCGATCACATCGACTTTGGAACCGTTTCCCACGCGCATCGTCACCTCGTCCTTGGCCAGTGCTCGCTTATTCCGTAGTCCCTATTTCGAGTTGCAAATATTAGCAACAGAACCAGTATCAAATACCCAGGTGCTACTACGAGCTCTAGTTAGGTACACATCAATAACATGTATATCACATATACCTTTGTTCACTTTGCCATCCTTCTTATCCGCCAAATACTTGGGGCAGTTCCGCTTCCAGTGACCAGTCTGCTTGCAGTAGAAGCACTCAGTTTCAGGCTTAGGTCCAGACTTGGGTTTCTTCTCTTGAGCAGCAACTTGCTTGCCGTTCTTTTTGAAGTTCCCCTTCTTCTTCCCTTTGCCCTTTTTCTTGAAACTAGTGGTCTTGTTGACCATCAACACTTGATGCTCCTTCTTGATTTCTACCTCCGCAGCTTTCAGCATCACGAAGAGCTCGGGAATAGTCTTGTTCATCCCTTGCATATTATAGTTCATCACAAAGCTCTTGTAGCTTGGTGGCAGTGATTGAAGAATTCTGTCAATGACACTATCATCAGGAAGATTAACTCCCAGTTGAATCAAGTGATTGTTATACCCAGACATTCTGAGTATATGTTCACTGACAGAACTATTCTCCTCCATCTTGCAGCTATAGAACTTATTGGAGACTTCATATCTCTCAATCCGGGCATTTGCTTGAAATATTAACTTCAACTCTTGGAACATCTCATATGCTCCATGACGTTCAAAACATTGTTGAAGACCCGGTTCTAAGCCATAAAGCATGGCACACTGAACTATAGAGTAGTCATCAGCTTTGCTCTGCCAGACGTTCTTAACGTCGTCAGTTGCATCAGCAGTAGGCCTGGCACCCAGCGATGCTTCTAGGACGTAACTCTTCTGTGCAGCAATGAGGATAATCCTCAGGTTACGGACCCAGTCCGTGTAATTGCTACCATCATCTTTCAACTTTGCTTTCTCAAGGAACACATTAAAATTCAACGGAACAACAGCACGAGCCATCTATCTACAAACAAACATAGACAAGCAAGATACTATCAGGTACTAAGTTCATGATAAATTTAAGTTCAATTAATCATATTACTTAAGAACTCCCACTTAGACAGACATCTCTCTAGTCATCTAAGTGATCACGTGATCCAAATCAACTAAACCATAACCGATCATCACGTGAGATGGAGTAGTTTTCAATGGTGAACATCATTATGTTGATCATATCTGCTATATGATTCACGCTCGACCTTTCGGTCTCCGTGTTCCGAGGCCATATCTGCATATGCTAGGCTCGTCAAGTTTAACCTGAGTATTCTGCGTGTGCAAAACTGGCTTGCACCCGTTGTAGATGGACGTAGAGCTTATCACAACCGATCATCACGTGGTGTCTCGGCACGACGAACTTTGGCAACGGTGCATACTCAGGGAGAACACTACTTGATAATTTTAGTGAGAGATCATCTTAAAATGCTACCGTCAATCAAAGCAAGATAAGATGCATAAAGGATAAACATCACATGCAATCAATATAAGTGATATGATATGGCCATCATCATCTTGTGCTTGTGATCTCCATCTTCGAAGCACCGTCATGACCACCATCGTCACCGGCGCGACACCTTGATCTCCATCGTAGCATCGTTGTCGTTTACGCCATCTATTGCTTCTACGACTATCGGTACCGCTTAGTGATAAAGTAAAGCAATTACAGGGCGTTTGCATTTCATACAATAAAGCGACAACCATATGGCTCCAGCCAGTTGCCGATAACTTCGGTTACAAAACATGATCATCTCATACAATAAAATATAGCATCACGTCTTGACCATATCACATCACAACATGCCCTGCAAAAACAAGTTAGACATCCTCTACTTTGTTGTTGCAAATTTTACGTGGCTGCTACGGGCTTAGCAAGAACCGTTCTTACCTACGCATCAAAACCACAACGATAGTTTGTCAAATAGACTCCATTTTAACCTTCACAAGGACCGGGCGTAGCCACACTCGGTTCAACTAAAGTGAGAGAGACAGACACCCGCCAGCCACCTTTAAGCACGAGTGCTCGTAACGGTGAAACCAGTCTCGCGTAAGCGTACGCGTAATGTCGGTCCGGGCCGCTTCATCTCACAATACCGCTGAACCAAAGTATGACATGCTGGTAGGCAGTATGACTTATATCGTCCACAACTCACTTGTGTTCTACTCGTGCATATAACATCAATGCATAAAACCTAGGCTCGGATGCCACTGTTGGGGAACGTAGTAATTTCAAAAAAATTCCTACGCACACGCAAGATCATGGTGATGTATAGCAACGAGAGGGGAGAGTGTTGTCTACGTACCCTCGTAGACCGAAGCGGAAGCGTTGACGCAACGTAGAGGAAGTAGTCGTACGTCCTCCCGGTTCAACCGATCCAAGCACCGTTACTCCGGCACCTCCGAGTTCTTGACACACGTACAGCTCGATGACGCACCCCCGATCTCCGATCCAGCAGAGGCGCGGGGGGGGGGGGGGGGGGGAGTTCCGTCAGCACGACGGCGTGGTGACGATCTTGATGTTCTCCTGTCGCAGGGCTTCGCCTAAGCACCGCTACAATATGACCGAGGTGTAATATCCTGGAGGGGGGCACCGCACACGGCTAAGGAACGATCAATGATCAACTTGTGTGTCTAGGGTGCCCCCTACCCCCGTATATAAAGGAGGGAGGGGGAGGCCGGCCGGCCCCCTTGGGGTGCGCCAAGGGAGGAGGAATCCTCCTCCTAGTAGGAGTAGGATTCCCCCTTTCCTACTCCTACTAGGAAGGGGAAGGAAGGAGGAGAGGGGGGAAAGGAAAGGGGGGCGCCGCCCCCCCCCCCCCCCCCCTCCTAGTCCAATTCGGACTGGAGGGAGAGGGGGCGCGCGGCCCACCCTGGCCGCCCCTCTCTCTTCCCACCCAGGCCCATGTGGCCCATTAACTCTCCCGGGGGGTTCTGGTAACCCCCCCGGCACTCCGGTTTTTTCCGAAAACTTCCGGAACCTTTCCGGTGTCCGAATATAGTCGTCCAATATATCAATCTTTATGTCTCGACCATTTTGAGACTCCTCGTCATGTTCGTGATCACATCCAGGACTTCAAACAAACTTCGGTACATCAAAATACATAAACTCATAATATAACTGTCATCGAAACCTTAAGCGTGCGGACCCTACGGTTCGAGAATAATGTAGACATGACCGAGACACGTCTCCGGTCAATAACCAATAGCGGGACCTGGATGCCCATATTGGTTCCTACATATTCTCCGAAGATCTTTATCGGTCAAACCGCATAACAACATACTTTGTTCCCTTTGTCATCGGTATGTTACTTGCCCGAGATTTGATCATCGGTATCCAATACCTAGTTCAATCTCGTTATCGGCAAATCTCTTTACTCGTTCTGTAATACGTAATCTCATAACTAACTCATTAGTTACATGCTTGCAAGTCTTAGGTGATGAGTATTACCGAGAGGGCCCAGAGATACCTCTCCGACAATCGGAGTGACAAATCCTAATCTCGAATTATGCCAACTCCACATGTACCTTCGGAAACACCTGTAGAGCACCTTTATAATCACCCAGTTACGTTGTGACGTTTGGTAGCACACAAAGTGTTCTTCTGGTAAACGGGAGTTGCACAATCTCATAGTTGCAGGAACTTTGTATAAGTCATGAAAAAAGCAATAGCAGTATACTAAACGATCAAGTGCTAGGCTAACAGAATGGGTCATGTCAATCACATCATTCTTCCAATGATGTGATCCCACTAATCAAATGACAACACATGTCTATGGTCAGGAAACATGACCATGTTTGATTAATGAGCTAGTCAAGTAGAGGCATACTAGTGACCATAGTTTTGTCTATGTATTCACACATGTATTATGTTTCCGGTTAATACAATTCTAGCATGAATAATAAACATTTATCATGATATGAGGAAATAAATAATAACTTTATTATTGCCTCTAGGGCATATTTCCTTCAAGTTCTTTGTCTCGTTGAAATGGACGATTCTGATATAAAGATCGTCCTCATCCGAGGTCGTATGCACAAGTTATAGGCAAAACCATGGGCTGCAGCAATGTTGGCCAGATCATCCAGGCCGGGGTCTGGATCATCCGCGTAATTGGAGCACCAAGATTCCAGGAGGTTGGCGCTGAAGCCGGATGATCTGCGTCAAGTCCCGGATGATCCGGGTAAAGGCCGCACAATCCAAGCAATCGTCCGGACGTCCGGACAAGTTTTTCTGCCGTAGACTTTAGAAAACGGCTCGAAACACCCTCAAGATGGCCTCATATCAAAAACTGCTCAACATAAAAGTTGTGCGTCTCGTCGAGTGTGGATTCTAAAGCCAAAACAGTGAGCTGCTATTAGAAAACAGGGCTAGGCTGGATCATCCGGGCCTTGAGCCGGACATCCACGCCGGGGTTCGTGAATAGTCCGTGTTTTATTAGGTTTTGGTGATTTGGACGGCTAGGAAAGTCCTTTTCTTGTACGGGAAGTCCATCCGCCTCTTATATAGATAAGAGGTCACGGCCGATTGATAAACAACACACAATCGAACAATCATCTACCACTTTTACATTTACTTTTACCTTCTCTCTTGTTCTTCTTCTTCCTCGTTCTTTGTTCGTTCTTCTTGTCGCAGGGCGGTGAACCTCGAGGCCCTAGGGGCGGTCAGGCCGACCTAGGGCAGCCCAGAGCCGCCACATGTCCTGACGGGGTCCCTTCCGGGCATGTGGGGTTTCGGGCCCTCAAAAGCGCCTGCCGGATTTTCTTGCGTACCGCGCTTCCGGCGGGTCTACTTCGACATGAGCTGTGGTGCATCGCCCCCGATATTGAGGGTACACGGTGATGTGTTAGTGTGTGAACACACCTTTTGCGACTCCACTAGGGAACACGTCACCGTGTACCACATCTCATGTCAAAGGAAACCCGCCGGAAGCGCGGTATGCAAGACAATTCGGCGAGCGCTTTTGAGGGCCTGAAACCCCACACGCCCGGGAGGGACCCTGCCAAGACGCGTGGCGGCTATGGGCTGCCCTAGGTCGGCCTGACCGCCCCTAGGGCCTCGAGTTTTACCGCCGTGCAACAAGAAGAATGAACGAAGAACGAGGAAGAAGAAGAATAAGAGAGAAGGTAAAAGTAAAGGTAAAAGTGGTAGATGATTTTTCGATTGTGTGTGGTTTATCAATCGGCCGTCACCTCTTATCTATATAAGCGGCGGATGGACTTCCCATACAAGAAAAGGACTAGCCTAGCCATCCAAATCATCAAAAACTAATCAAACACGGACTATTCACGACCGCCGGCCCGGATGTCCGGCTCAAGGCCCGGATGATCGGGCCTAGCCCTGTTTTCTGACAGCAGCTCACTATTTTGACTCTAGAATCCACACATGACCTCGCATTTGGACTGTTTTGACTCTAAAATCAACCGCCTCGATGCGGAGCACAACTTTCATGTTGAACACTTTTTGATCTGAGGCCATCTTAAGGGTGTTTCGGACCGTTTTCTAAAGACTGCAGCGGAAAAATTTGTTCGGACGATTGCCCGAATTGTCCGGCCTTTTCCCGGATCATCCGGGACTGTACCCAGATCATCCGGCTTCAGTGCCAACCTCCTGGAATCTTGGTGCTCCAATTACCCGGATGATCCGGACCCCGGCCTGGATGATCCGGCAAACATTGCTGTAGCGCACGGTTTTGCCTATAACTTTTGCATAAGACCTCGGATGGGGATAATCTTTATATCAAAATCATTCGTTTCGACGAGTCGAAGAACTTTGCAGTTGTAACTTTTTCCATCAGAGACCATATTAATTATGTTTCATGACATTCTTTAGTCTGATGTTAATACATGCATCTCTAAGATTGTCATAACTTTTTCATCCAAGCTCCATTTTGGATCATCTCTATATTTATTTCGATCGGGTTGAAGAGAGCCATCCAATGGTGACATGAAATCATATATTCGACCTCATCTTGCTACAACCTCAAGTCACTCTTTGTGATCACGCCATTTTCGAGCGTCAACACATGCCCCCCTGTTTTTCGGCAAAGCTTGGATGCCGAAAAATAACTTGTTCCGTGTTGGTTCTAAGGATGATGTCAACACTCCATCGGCCAATTGTCATGTGCTTAGGGCGATAAATATATATCGACCATTATTTTTTTGAATCCTTGATCCAAACTTTGGGCGAAACCTTCTCAACTTCATTAACAATCCGATTATGAAGTTCCATAGATATGTATCTCAAGGTCATCCTCCGAACCATATTGTTCACCTTTTGCTAGGACTTTGCAAATAATCAGCAATAAACTTTCTCCAATCCTTAATTTTGTCTGCATAAAAAATCATTAGTGGTTGAAGCGGTGGACTTTGGTTCAGCCTTACCTATATTGACGAGACTAAGCATTGGCTATTGATAGAAATGCAATACACCATGATTAACATAGTAGCCGGATGCTTGCTGTGCCAAATCTCTTGAATTGTCATGTCTAGAAATATGAAAAAAATTAAAGCAACCCAAGGTAAATTTTGCATCTAGACATATCTCAAGATAAACTATAAGTGATTTGTCAAAACATTGATAACTCTTAGATATTTGTTGCACTACTCATAATGAATCACCGAAAGCCTCAATATGTATAGCACCTATGGCAACAGAAAGCTCCAAACCGAATAAAATTTCATATTCGGTTTTGATTATTGTGCAAAAATATTTTAAGCGGCATGCGGGTTCACAAAATAGCACCATATGAAGATATATAAACAACACTGACACCGTGGCCATTGTTATGAATTTAAAGATCCAAAATAATATCTATAGTACTAGAAAGACAAGGGTAATATCACTTAACATGTACCTTGTCTCGGTCTCCAAATGAACTAAGGACGATGTTAGAATTCCACACCGGCCATGATTAGATAGTTTCTGAGGACGATAGTTAAGTATCGGCCATTACCATGAGGTCCATGTAGAATTCATCCATTAAAGCATGTATAGCCCAAATAAACAAATAAAATAGCTATAAAATATTTTGGCCCCTTTGTATTAGCAACAAAAATGAAACTAAACAAATGTATAGTGATTTGGTAATACCCTCTCATGATATAGAAAATTATGTTGCGTCCATGGATCAAAATGAATCATGGAGGGTAATTGATCATACCTAGGGAAGAATTCCATGGCAAAGGCATCAATGGCATGGTTGAAGAAAATGGATGATGTGCTAACCGAAGATTTTGATGTTATGATGCATACCTTCGGGTTAATTGTTTGTTGCTTCCATCCTCCTCTTTCTTCACTTTTATTGTACTTGTTGCAATAGAAGCATGAAAATCATTTTTGTTATGATTGGTCCTCTTGGGAACCCATGCCATGTTATTCTGTCTCAGCTCATGTGCACTAAGATTTTGTAATTTCTTCTTTTGCCAATACGATAAGATGAGTGGGCATATCGGCTGTGGTTCTGTCTTGACCAATGGTAATTCCTTTTTGGCCTTGTGCACTCTCAACTTCTTTTCTTCAGATTTGGCAGTTTGACTCTCAATAATTGGTTGCTTCATCTCATTATGTTTAGTAGCCAATGTCAACACTTTAATTGGCTCTTTTCATTTGAGATCAAATCTGAAGTAGCACTCTTACGACCATCTCTTTTAACACGGTAAACTTGTTTGACCACATCTTTCTTCTTTCTTGAGCTCTGGACCGATTCCTTATGATTGAAACGGTCTTTAACATATGATTGTTCAAATGTTGATCTTCTCGGATATGCAAAATATTTGTGAGATGGTCTAAGATAAGATGGAGAATGTGCTATTGTATTATACCTGTCCCATGATGGATATGGGTCTACATGAGCATAGGGATGCATCCACGACATTGGCATTGGCGGCCCAAAATAAGGATATGAATATGTTGCATTAAAATACTCACTTTGCCAATACCGATCATCATATTTGCGCCTAGGGGGTGATCGTGATGCGTTTGCACTACTTGGCCGATAAGCACTTCTTCCTTCACTTGATTTTTGATATTTAGCTAGTAACTCTGTGAAAGTGATTTTTTATCTCTTACCCTTGTGCTCATTTCAGCCTTTCTTTCCTTTTGTTGTGCCTGCACCGATCTCTGAACTTGCTTGCTACCCCCAGTCCTTGTCGTCTTCATTGTAGCTTCGACAGAATTCCTGCCCTCAAGATTATGTTCATTATGCTCTTCAACAACTTCTTTCCTTGAAAGCTTGATCCCGTCACATGCAGTTTTTACCTTCTCTTCAAATGGATCAGCTTGAAGCAGCCGGTGCACAAACCCTTTGCCATCAGGACCAATTGGAATAGACTGGTCATCTCTTGGTGTTTCAACAAATTTCAATCGTCCTTTTTCAATGGCCGATTTAACTATTTGATGAAACATATTGCAATCCTCAAAGTTATGTTTGAACGAATGATGCAACCTACAATACATTCGTCCTTGGTTTGATGGTTTGATGCAGTGATCAAGCATTCTAATGTAATTATTTTCCAACAACAAATCAAAGATTTGATCACACATGTTTGAATCAAAGGTATACTTTTTGTTTTCTAGCCGATCTTGGTGTGCGAGTGGCTTAAGCTGACGAATGGTTCAAATTTTGAATCTCCCCATTCGGCTATGCAATGTGCTTTGCACTCTATATCCGATGTCTTTCGATAAGATACCATAATAACATCGGTTTTCTCAAAAGAATTTAACCTTGGTTTAAAATTTCAGAAACAATAATAGTTAGAGCATACATGTCTCAGTTGAGACCAAATGAAAGCCAAGTAATAAATAAGCAAAGCCACCCAATTAGATATGAACTCTACATAAAGCAATGGGGAAAGCACTGGCTGCAACAACAAGTCATTATCAGTCTTTATAAATGCCGCAATGGGTTGACCAATATGCTCAATAACAATTTTATTGCTAACAAGTAAATTACCCTTCTTCATTGGTCTTTCAAAATTACTTGTGAGGATTTTTCTAATAGATGCATCAACAATAAAGTTGTGACCAAATCTGAAAATAGGTAAATTACTTGACTACCATACCTCTTCAAATATGTTGGGAGAGCATGATGGTGGTGCGACTTGAAGAACATCTTGCTCTGCCTTTGGATAGCTCCCCGATGCCTTGTCATCATCTTTTTCTTGATTTCATGCATCATTAGTTTGAAGATCTTTGTCCCACCAAACTTTCTTCGGCTACTTGTTCTTGTTCTTGAAGTTCATCAATTTCTATGGCATGAAACTCATAGGGCAGGAAGTAGGTTCCATTAACTTCAGAAAAATCAAGTATGGCTGTCTTGCTATACTTTCCGTGCCCTTTGTCAACAATGTTTGCCTCTTTGGATTTGATGGATTCGGAATATATACTACTTTGATTTGGTTTTTTCAAACCGAATCATCAATCTTTTCACCGGTTATATCAATTGGCAAGGCTTCTTTTATTTGAGCCAATTCTTTCTCTGTTTGTTTCTGGCGGCGAGCGGCAAAATTGGCTTTATGTTTTTTCTCAATTTCAGCCCACTCCGGATATGATTGCCCCCAATGCTTTTAGATTCTTTTGGCAATGACACATGAGTGTTGCCGAAATTTTGCAATTGTGTAGGGGGTGTATAATATGATGTAATACTAGGTGAAGGCATATGCTTTGTTGTAAAACCATATTTTTGCTCGCCAATTTTATCAATTAGCAACGATTCATTTTCTTGCAGAACTCTAGCTTTTATTGCGGCATAATCAGGAAATAGCCCCTTTTCATGTTGTTCAAGGCAAAGAGCACTAATCCTCTTATTTTGGGCTAAACTTTTCAATGCAGCCACTACTTCCTCATCTCTACAATATTGGGCACAACCGCTCCTGTAAAATTTACATTCATTCGGCTATGACCAGGAAGGTCGGAAGCCGAATTATGAACATCTACAATTGTGTATGGTGCTGAAAAGTTCTTGTCATGAGGTGTAGCATATGATGGTTGGGAATAACTGGCCGAATAGCTAGTAGTAGCATGGCCAACTCTCTCGTTCATCGGCATGGTTGGATTAGTATATTGCACATTACTTGCCGATGAATAAAAGGGTGAAACACTTTCTTGCAAGGCATTGGAAATTCTAACATATGGTGTTTCAAATTTATTAACTAAACTCACCATGTTGTTCATCAGCATAACAATTTGTGGGGTTGCCGATGCATGAGAGTTGGGATACATATGGTGCAGGTTACTAGTATCATAAGAAGTTGAAGCATGCAAATTACTTTGAATCGGCCCTTGCACGTAATTAGATGCATTATTGAAAAAACTAGGGCTAGCCGATAGAGTATACTCATTGAACGATCTAGTAATACCATATGAATTATTTGCATCTACAGTAGGGATATTCATATTACCTTTTTAGATTGCAAACCCTAGATGACGATCCTTTCGTAGCAAAAACAGGTTAGAGACCGTTCAAAGCTTCGTCCCCAGCGGAGTCGCCAAAAGGTGAGTTCGCACACGAACATGTCACCATGTATCCTCAATGCCGGGGGTGATGCACCGCAGCTCACGTTGAAGGAGACCCGCCGGAAGCGCTGTACGCAAGACAATCCGGCGGGTGCTTTTGAGGGCTCGAAACCCCACACGCTCGGGAGGGACCCCGTCAGGGCGCGCGGCGGCTGTGGGCTGCCCTAGGTAGGTCCGACCGCCCCTAGGGCCTCGAGTTTCGCCGCCCTGCAACAAGAAGGATGAACGAAGAACGAGGAAGAAGAAGAACAAGAGAGAAGGTAAAAGTAAAGGTAAAAGTGGTAGATGATTGTTCGATTGTGTGTTGTTTATCAATCGGCCGTGACCTCTTATCTATATAAGAGGCCGATGGACTTCCCGTACAAGAAAAGGACTTGCATAGCCGTCCAAATCACCAAAACCTAATAAAACACAGACTATTCACGACCCCCGGCCCGGATGTCTGGCTCAAGGCCCGGATGATCCGGCCTAGCCCTGTTTTCTGACAGCAGCTCACTGTTTTGGCTCTATAATCCACATACCACCTCGTATTTGGACGTTTTTTACATCAAAATCAACCGTCACAACGAGACGCACAACTTTCATGTTGAACACTTTTTTATCTGAGGCTATCATGAGGGTGTTTCGGGCCGTATTCAAAAGTGTGAAGCAGAAAAACTTGTCTGGACGTCCGGAAGATTGCCCAGATTGTGCGGCCTTTACCCGGATCATCCGGCTTCAGCGCCAACCTCCTGTAATCTTGGTGCTCCAATTACCCGGATGATCCGGACCCCGGTTCGGATGATCCGGCAAACATTGCTGCAGCGCACGGTTTTGCCTATAACTTTTGCATACGACCTCGGATGGGGACGATCTTTATATCAAAATCATCCGCTTCGACGAGACAAAGAACTTTGCAGTCGTAACTTTTTCCATCGGAGAACATCTTATTTAGGTTTCATGACATTCTTTATTCTGATGTTAATACATGCATCTCTAAGATTGTCATAACTTTTTCATCCAAGCTCCGTTTTCGATCATCTCTATATTTATTTCGATCAGGTTGAAGAGAGCCATCCAATGGTGACATGAAATCTTATATTTGACCTCATCTTGCTACAACCTCAAGTCACTCTTTGCGATCATGCCATTTTCGAGCGTCAACAACGTGTACACCGGTGTCGCCGCCGGTTGAGATGGACAGCAAGGCAGCCAACAAGTGGAGGCGGCTCGAGCCAAAACCGCATCCGGCGAGCCTGGACTTCATCAGCAGCCTCCCCGACGACATGCTGCTCGACTTCTCTAGCGACGCGTCCCCCTAAACCTCACCATAGATAGCTGCCTCTGCGATGGGGATTGCAAACGCATGGCCGCAGTTTCCAAGATCCTTTCATCGCACCCTGGGCCAGCCAGACGCCTTGACATCCGCATGTTCAGTACCAACTGCAAGGTCCAACCAAAGTTCGACGAGTGGTTCTTATCCCCCGCCCTAGATCAGCTCAAGGAGCTCAGCTTTGAAGCTGGACGATATCACTCTCTGGCGCCGTCCGCGCTTCGCCTCACGCCAATGCTGCGTCGTGTCAGCTTCAGCTCCTGCTATCTTCCCCAGATTAATGCCGCGCCCGCCCTTCTTCTCCCTCAACTTAAGCAGCTCGACCTCTTCGATGTTGTCATGTCGAAGAAGGCTATGGAGCACCTACTCCACAGCTGTACTACGCTCGAGTACCTTCGTCTTGAGCAGATCCACGTGTTCATTAGCCTCCACATCACCTCGACAAATCTCCGATGGATTTATGTGTCTTGTTGACCCCGCAACAAGACAACAATTGGGAAGAGATCACTCCAGTTGTTCCACGTTATGGTCATTGAGAATGCGCCTTTCCTTGAGAGATTGCTTGTATCAGATCTAGAAGGTCCAGCAAAAATCAGGGTCATTGAAGCGCCGAAATTGATAGCATTGGTGTACTCGTCTGCCAAATTCTCCGAACTCTTTATTGATCCGTAATCGTTTAGGTACAGCACTCATCTTCTTCTCTGTCTTCTTGACATTCACATTTTTTAATTTCTTATTGATGTATTTATGACCGTCTTACAGAAAATGATTCTCACAAGCTTGACCCAGTCTATGTGCATAGTGAAGATCTTGGCAATAAAATCTATCGGCCACAATCTGGATCAAGTTGTTGGATTCCTTACATGCTTTCCGTGCACGGAGAAGCTACTCATCGAGGTGAAACTTCTTTCCTATTAGTAAACGGTAATCACAAGGTAGCTCAATTTTTTCGTAATTTTCCCAAATTATGATGACAAGTGTAGTGTTCAAAACTGCATATACGCGTACAACCTCCGTCCTGGTTTACTCTTCCTCTTTTGTAGTATCAAAATTTGACCATAGATTTAACTGACAAAATGTTAATGCATGTCACTGAAAACTATATCGTTGGATTCGTATTTGAACATAATTTCAAATGGTGTAATTTTTAGTGACTTGCATTGGCATTTTCTTAGGTAAATCTATGGTGAAAATTTTATACTAAATACGAGGTAGTACAAAAGTGGGCTATAACGGCCCTCCACTATGTAGCCCAAAACACGTGCCAAATTCACTTGTGATGCATTTGGCATCGATGCCCCTCCATTGCTCACCTGGTGGCCCAACCTGGATCACCTACTTTGCTCCGGTGCCAAATTAACTCACGCAATGAAAAAACACTTGTGTGGGAGAGAGAGAGGACTGATGCAATAAAAAAACACTTGTTTGGGAGAGTGAGAGGCTGGTGTAGTTGGTTTGATTGATTTTTTATACATGTGGGTCTGTGTGCACAACAGTGCCAACTCCCTCACATCGCGAGAGCGGTGCCAAAATCTTTTGATTTGACATCGATGCGTATTATGTGGCATACTTTTACGAAATATGGCATCGGCAACATAGTGGAAGGCAAAAAATGCCCAAGCTATTCACGTGCTCCTAGGTAAATGAGAGGAAACAGAAAGAGAGAGAGAGTGAAAAAATATCACTAGCCAGCCCTCCCTATCGTATGAGCGAATGATATTGGTACCTCTTGATGACACGACAATCTTATACAGCCAGCTGCTCTAATATGTTCTCTTCTGTTGTAGATAAAAAAAGACCCGAAAGTGAAAAATGTGCTGCACTATAACAATCTCATTGAATGCCTTGATCTCCATCTTACAGAAATTGATTTGATCGACTACCGAGGCAGCACATCTGAGATTAAATTGTCCATGTTCTTTGTTCTGGAGGCAAGTTTGCTTAAGGTAATGAGGTTTGGCGTTCTCTGGCGCAACAATGAATGGCATGCTGATCACCGCAAGCGTCTAAGGCTAAATGACAAAGTCTCCGCAGAAGCTGAATTAATTTTTGAAACATCAAGTGGCCAGAGACTCGAAAACTTATTTGCCCATTAGTGACTTGTCAGGGCGGTGGATTTTAGTTTGTACTATAATGCTGCATCCACCTAAAGTAACGAAAGTTCTTACGTAAACTTCCTAGTAAGTCCCTCTTTGTAGGTGCAGCATTACTCCTAACATTTGTAATATCAGTTTGAAACTTGTAATATTGCCATGTCCTATTCCTGCGTTTTCAAAATCCTACGAATCAAACAGATCCTAAGTTGGTGATGATGTTCTGCCTCCCATCTTTCACCAATAGCCGTCAGATCTAGATCTGACGCATACAAACCAAACTTCTCCACTTTTGCAAAAAGATTGCCCGCACTTGTTCCCTATTTACAAACAACTCCTTGTCTCTCACAATCAGCCTTATCTCCTCCCCACCACATCTAGAAGACCATGGAAAAATCTAGTGCGATGGCCGCTGCCGGCGCCGTCCACCCCCAATCTTGGTGTTCCATGCAATGCACAGGCATCTACGCACGGGAAATTATGTCGAACACAGCTAGTTGTAAGCAGGCTAGCTCTACAGCCATGATGATAGTGACTACAGACGGTGAGGCTGACTATGGTATGCCGAACACGGCGCCTATACTCAGGTGTCATCTCCCGCGCAGGGTCTTGTCACTTCACTGTGAGGAGCAGCACATAATAATTTGACCAACGGGTTGTACAATGCTACTACATTGGTAGTACTACTACTAGTACTACTAGTACCACCGTCTGGATTTAGGAGTACTACCACGTCCATCTGGATTTTAGTATTTGACTAGCAATATCTAGTAATGCATGTCACAAAAAATGTACTGCTCCCTCTGTAAATAAATACATGGTGTATTGTTTTATTCCTATCGGCGAGAGAACTTAAAGTCGTTTTGCTAATTAATAGGATTACATGCAATGAACTAAACACTGCATGTCATGTTTGGTAGTCTCAAGTCATTGAAAGCATGCATGGCCCACATCTCTCATTGGTTGATATGTCACGAAATAAGAAACAAGGAGGGAGTTAATGTACCGTGCCTAAGTGTTTTGGGATTATTTGGTTTTCATAAGGTGACTTACACAACATTTTTGTTTACATGCATTAACATTTTATTAGTTAAATCAAAGTCAAAACTTGGCGCAAAATGCAAAGGGGACCAATAAACCAGTAAACATCAAACTTCTCTCATTTGGCCCCAACTAGAGGTCCGGTGAGATGACTATACTGCACCAGCATGGTGCGGGACGTAGCTTCATTGACTCACTGCAACTGCCTTCGGGTGAATGACACGTGGGCCCAACGGGTGGCTGGCGCACCTATCATACAGCCAAAGGCAGGTGCAGTAGAGGGCCGAGGAATAGATAGCCAACACGCACGTGAATTCAACGCAGTCTGCACATCTCATATAAAGGCTCCCCGCCAGTCCAATCTAGTACGAAATCCTACGCACCTACGCACGCTAACCAAGGGCAAGAGTGATCACTCGAATCACAAGATCAGTTGACTAGAAGCTAAGCTAGACCCATGGAGGTGATGAGCGCGACCATCAGCTGACTGTGCCAGATGGTCCACGACGCCGGCCTGTGGCCCGGCACTGGCGAACGTCTCCAGGTAGTGCTTGAGGCTGCCAGGGCGAGGGGCCGCTTGGACGATAGCTTCGTCTCCTTCTTCGTTTCCTCAACAAGTTCACCATCATCAAGAAGCTCGCGGTCGACTTTGACATACACCTCCGGTCGACGCGCCCAGGCTGTGCGATGCCCACCACCCTCAACTGCCACTATGGTGACAACCTCTTCGACGCACTGGTGGCCCTACGACTGCCCGTCGTCGCGCCGGAGAATGTCCACCTCGAGGTCGCGCTCGCGCGCAGCGCCTGGCGCAGCAAGTCACCATCGACATAATCACCCACGTCTACGCGCAAATCGTCCACAAGGACTACTACATGCAAGGCAACCTTGGACGATAGGAGGCTGGCCTTCTTGGACCGCGGGGCAACCTTGGACGACATTGTTCAGACGCACGTTGAACTCGCCGCCAACGCCGCTGCTCCTCACACATCGGTTGGTGACCCGGCGCACTAGGGCGTTAGGATGTCGTTGATGGATCCGTATGTATTTTTATCTTTCCGTCAAATCCATGTAGTAGTATATGGTACTACTAGTAATTATCTTACCTTTCGCATCAACATCATAATTTTCATATGTACTCCATGCATGAACTGCGCTAGAACCAAACTTCTCATTACTTTAGGGAAAATCTTTATTTCTATCTATCGGTCGCGCCATGGAGCAAAACCAAATTTTACATGTTACAAGTTCAAAAGGAAAAGCCTGCCGTGTTCGCATCGCACCCCCACATGGTTGGTCTGGCACGCCGCTCAAGGGGGAATGTGTGCGGTGTTGCATTTTCACTTACAAGTAGGACCGCAGTTGAGCAAATCGACTATCGGCAAACCCCCACCCCGCCCACCACGCGATGGCTGAGAAAACAAGAAGGAGAAGAGATGGTTGTAGCACGAACTCCAAGAAAATTGGTGTCGGATGGGACTCGTGTGGGTGGCGTGTGCCGTACTCCTAGACGTGAATGCTAGTTATGGCCCATGCCACCCCACTATATCGAGCCTATATCGAGGTGCTGGTTACGTAGAACAAATTTCCTGGAGTCCATGCTCAGCCCTCCTCTATCTCTCTTCTCAGCCAGCCAGCGGACATGCGGAGCCCATCGTCTGTTTGCTCATATGCGGTCCCACATGTCAGTGAAAACACAAGAGGACCCACGGAACCTGCACATCTTTCACCTCGACGTGCCGGTGATGAAAAACAAATCCAATAAAGATCTTCGGTGGCCGCTTTTGGAGTTACTCAAGAGTAGTAAGATTCTATTTATAGTTTAACCCAAGATGCACATCACCTGGCTTCAACTACCTCTCTATTTTCTTGCATGACATGACCTGGATGCTAGATGTCCCACTGCTACGTCTTGAGCTTGTGTTAGTTTTCCTTCAAGAGGAAAGGGTGATGCAGCAATAGTAGCGTAAGTATTTCCCTCAGTTTTTGAGAACCAAGGTATCAATCCAGTAGGAGGCTCATCAAAAGTCCCACGCACCTACACAAACAAACAAAGAACTCGCAACCAACGCAATAAAGGGGTTGTCAATCCCTTCATGGCCACTTGCGAAAGTGAGATCTGATAGAGGTAGTATGATAAGATAAATATATTTTTGGTACTTTATAATATGGATGCAAAAAGTAAAGATACAAATAAAAGTAGATTGAAAGCTTATATAATAAAAGATAGGCCCGGGGGCCATAGTTTCACTAGTGGCTTCTCTCAAGATAGCATAAGTATTACGGTGGGTGAACAAATTACTGTCGAGCAATCGATAGAAAAGCGAATAATTATGAGATTATCTAGGCATGATCATGTATATAGGCATCATGTCCGTGACAAGTAGACCGACTCCTGCCTGCATCTACTACTATTACTCCACACATCGACTGCTATCCAGCATGCATCTAGAGTATTAAGTTCATAAGAACAAAGTAACGCATTAAGAAAGATGACATGATGTTGAGAGATAAACTCAAGCAATAAGATATAAACCCCATCTTTTTATCCTCGATGGCAACAATACAATACATGCCTTGCAACCCTTTCTGTCACTGGGTAAGGAAACCGCAAGATTGAACCCAAAGCTAAGCACTTCTCCCATGGCAAGAAAGATCAATCTAGGAGGCCGAACCAAACTGATAATTTGAAGAGACTTGCAAAGATAACTCAATCATACATAAAAGAATTCAGAGAAGATTCAAATATTTCTCATAGATAAACTTGATCATAAACCCACAATTCATCGGATCTTGACAAACACACCGCAAAAATAGTTTACATCGAATAGATCTCCACAAGAGAGGGGGAGAACATTGTATTGAGATCCAAAAAGAGAGAAGAAGCCATCTAGCTAATAACTGTGGACCCGAAGGTCTGTGGTAAACTACTCACAACTCATCGGAGGGGCTATGGTGTTGATGTAGAAGCCCTCCCCGGTCGATTCCCCCTCCGGCGGAGCACCGACGAAGGCTCGAAGATGAGATCTCGTGGATACAGAAGGTTACGGAGGTGGAAATTGTTTTTGTTGTCTCCCTAGATGTTTTCGGGGTACGTGGGTATATATAGGAGGAAGAAGTACGTTGGTGGTCGCTCGTGGGGCCCAGGAGATAGGGGGCGCGCCCAGGAGGGGTGGGCGCGCCGTCCTATCTCCTGGCCACCTCGTTTGCTTCCTGACTTGCACTCCAAGTTCTCCGGATCACGTTCGTTCCAAGAATCACGCTCCCGAAGGTTTCATTCCATTTGGAGTCCGTTTGATATTCCTTTTCTTCGTAATACTGAAATAGGCAAAAAGAACAGCAATATGGGCTGGGCCTCTGGTTAGTAGGTTAGTCTCAAAAATGATATAAATGTGTAAAATAAAGCTCATAAACATCCAAAAGGGGTAATATAATAGCATGGAACAATCAAAAATTATAGATACGTTGGAGACGTATCAAGCATCCCCAAGCTTAATTCCTACTCGTCCTCGAGTAGGTAAATGACAAAAACAGAATTTTTGATGTGGAATGCTACCTAGCATAAATCTCA